>CAWUFW010012073.1:0-566834 GCA_963921515.1 Calotriton arnoldi | reverse complement strand
TTGTCCGCCCGCCATACCCCCGGGAAATGGGACCGCCCGCAATGCATGCGGTGGTCCCGCACATCCCATTAGGATGCGCCCGCCACACTGGCGGGCGCATCCCGCATTTCTAACATTGCGGCGGGCAGTGCTGAAAGCACCGCCCGCCGCAATGCCAGAAATGCAAGTTGTGCATTTGACAGTACAACGTGACAGGCACCGCGCGGTGCCTGCCACGTTGTACTGTCAAATGCAGGGGGGTACCATAGGTATCCCCCATGTGCACCCCCCACCCCCCAGAATCCCTGGGGGGCCGCTATGGGCCACCAATGTTGAGAACCGCATGGCTTTCCGTGGCGGCAACGCATGTCCCCGCATGTATTCTAATATGGATGGCGGTGTCTACCAGACACTGCCACCATATTAACAGCTTTTCCGTCCGGTCGACTCATCGACCGGGCGGGAAACCGGCAGACGGACTTTCCGTTCGCCGGGGCCCCCCCGCCATGGTAATGTGGCGGGGGGAAATTTGCATGCGGGCTGGGGAATATGTTGGGTGGACCGCCATGCGGGCGGTGGCGATCCGCCCGACATACTAATGGGCCCCTAAATATTTAGAATAACAAAAAAATATAATAAGCATTTATTTCAAATAATAATACAAAAAAATAAGTATAAATATTTTGAAAAGTATAATTTACATATTTTTAATAACTCTAAATTCAATGGGGCCAATTATAATAAAGGTAGGACTGTCGGTGTCTTTAGTACTGAGATCTGTACAAGCGGTCAGACAGATCCACATTAGGCTGCAGCCGGTCCGTGGAATTGCAAAAAGGATGAACCGAGCAACATCTTCCAATATCCTCAAGGAGCCCGATGTTCGGTCGGATTGCATTCCACCACAATGGATTACGATGCAACATTCCTCCAACCATTTCACGTAGCGTATTCTGAATTTTTTGTTTGGGTCACGATCAGGGGCTCTGCCACCCATAGACCTACGCAATGGTGAAATCCTTCCATGGTGCACCACCTAAACAAACTTGCATGCCGTGCCTGCCATGGGCTGCAGGGATGTTTAAAAACATGCCTCTTAGGATTTAAGCTTGTGATGCAGGCCTTTTCCAGGCTGCAGCACAAGCCTTTATAAAATAGACATGTTTACAAATGACTCAAAGGCAGTCGGATCTCAAATTTGGTGGGTGGGACTACTGACTACCTGTCAGTCGGTCACATTCTTTCCACAATGGCGGTAGTACAGTCTTCCAAATGCAATCCTAATCCGAACAAATGTTAGTTACATTCCAAAAGCAGAACACAATCAAAAAATACACTAAAAAAAATAAATTAATTTGTAAAAAATCAAAAGAATATTAATAAATGTATTATTACTTCAAAAAATGTATACCCTTTAGTTATAGAAAGTACAGGACAAACATCTCAAGTAAAGTATTCAAATAATATAATGTACACATGTTTTTTAAATTTAAATATATGAACATATTAATAACAATTAATAATTTAACACACTATTTCGAATTATTCACATACATACCAATAAAGAATAGAATAATGAATCAGACCAAAACTAATATATATAATTAAGATAATATTCTGTGCTATTTTGATAAATGTCAGTTAAACACTATTTATTAATGATTAAGTATATAAATTAAATTATAAAAAATTAACTTAATTTCCTTTATTCATATAAATGCCAAAAGTCACACCAATGATATCAAATAAACATTATCTCAAGTACATATTAAGCATAAATGTTTAACATTTCATTATTTATTATAGATTAACATTCTATTTAATGATTAAAAATACATCCATTCACAGGGTTTAAACATACAAATCTGACAAACCAGAAATAACATATTGTATTACTGAATAAACTGAATTAATTGTCAAATTAATATTAATAAACAACAAATAATAATTATTTAATTACAAATATTTTACTACACATCATATACCACTGCACAACAGAAACCACTCAGCTATAACATAGGGGTCTAGTAGGATGGCGGAAGGATGTCCGCCGCCGGCTGGCGGTGGGACCCGCCGGCACGGCAGCGGCCATCCGTCTGCGAATGAACCCAGGAAAACTGCCAGTCGCATTAGCATTGCGGTGATGACCGCGGCGGTGATAAATACCACCCACAACTTTTCCGCCGGTAGAAGTACTCACACTTGCCTGCTGGGCAGAGCTGGACAGTGAAAAAAGAGACGGTGCAGGGCCAGCCTACGGCTACCAAATTATGATGCCGGCGGAAGCCAGCCTTTTCCCTGCGTTGGAACCGCCATTGAAAGGCTGGCAGAGACAGGTTCCGGGGGCCCATTGCGGGCCCCCAATATGTTGGGGGGTGTGAGTGCACTGGGGGGTACCCATGGTACCCCCTACCCCCTACATGTCCCTCTACCAGGTGGCAGCGACTGTGTAGTGCATGCCACACAGTGCAAGGAAATGGAGGACATGGTCCTTTTGACATCGCGACGGTGCTGCTGGCAGCAACAACCGCCGCAATGTTAATGGCCGTGAACGTAGCGCCGCGGTCTGATTTGGACTGCGGAAAATACTAATTGGACCGGCGGTTATGCCGTGGCCCTTGCGGGTGGTCTTTTCCCGCTACCATGCCGATCAGGGTGATTATCCGACCGCCATCCTAATGACCCCCATAGTGCTAAAATTGTATTTACAATTGACTTACATCTTTCTCAAATAAAGAAGTAATAATAACCAAAACCTAATAATTATTTATAATTCATTAATTTCCTTCACTGTCTATACACCAACAAAACATATGCTGCTCCATAATCTTACATCAGAAAAGACATCGAATTATAGAATCAACAATTAATTATTAGTTATATTTCTAAAATATTATATATTAATTGTTTGCAGATGAATTATATTTTATTTAATTACCACCATAAATGCTTATGAAAGGCATAACAAATAGGGTATTCTAAAGTAACAAAAATAAAAAAATTATTTTCAAAAATTAATAACATTTTAAAAACAATAATAAAAGAGATCCAAATTAAACAAACATTTTTTAACAAATAAAATAAGCTAACAGATTAAAAAAGAAAGAACCAATTTAAATAGAATATTCTTAACTTTGATATTTCTGTAAAATATAGTAATAAATTCAATAATACTAACAACTGTATTACTTACCTCAAAATCAATATTCTTGATTCGGATAATGTTGGACACCTTATATCTGTGTGAGAATATTGCATACACAATATTTATGCATGGCAGTATTTAATGTAAAAACTTTTTGTGAAAAACAAGATCTACTGACTGCCTCGTTTGTACTGAAGCATACATCTGACAAAGTCCGTGTGTTGCTGTACCTTGACCTCTGTCTCCTGCAACACCACCAGGAGCCCTGGCTTATGACCACAACACAGTACAAGGCCCCTGAGGAGAAGCATCAGTTGTGCCACTAACTGAGATGCAATTTGGTATGAGAATGCTGTATCAGTTTCCTCTGAACAGGTACTCTGGACAGACAGAAAGTAATCCGTGAGAGGAAATTTGATGAGAAACTCAGCATCCTTCAAGCGCTGTTGGGTGAAACAATGCAAGTGGTTAACGGGCATGATCATTTGCCTGACTACGGCACATAACACTTCACCAACACCCCCCACACATATATAACTTCTCCTCACCATGATCAATATAATCCCTTATTACAAGGAGAAATAAGAGAAAATTGTTTTTTTCTTAAAGCAAAGACATTTATAGAAAGGATTAAGGCTGGATGCTGATTTGATGCGCAGTTGTGTCAGGCACAGTCACATGCAATGATAACGACAATCAAATCCACATGTGATGTGCCACTCACTGGCCAGCACGAAATATTAAAGGATAATGGAAATTTTAACAAGGCACTTGCCTCCTTAAATATGCCGGAACATTCTTTCACAAAACAGGCGCTTCAAAAGATTGCACAGGTCATTTACAAGATGACAACTGTGAAGGCCCCGGAAGACAACAGTTTTCCAATTGAATTCTACAAAATAACTTAACATCATAATGTCTTTTTTTAATTAAACTGATACTGTGTATATCCGGCATCACAGCTCCTCTCGTGTTATTCGGTAGGGGGCTTATTTCATTATTTTGATGACTGTCAAAATATTGATTTCAAAAATATAGATTGAAATAATATAGTTTAAAAAATATAGAATGCAAAAATATTAATTACCTATACTTTAACAGGTCAGTACCAACAAATTGTGAATAAAATGAATCGAAGTTAAAAAGAGAGTTATACAAAATATATAGATATATATATAATAAAATATATAGATATATATATATATATATATATATATATATTTGTGTGTAAAATCAATTGTATATATTTAATTCTAAAATTACTTCTTGCTTAAAAAGTAAATGTAATATACATTTTAAGAAATATACCAAATAAACTTAATAAAAAAGTTATTCAAACATACATAATAAACAAATATATAGATATTTACTTTAAATTTTTTTTTAATAGATTGGTTTGATACTTTTAAAATTATATAAAAATGTAAACACACACATATATATATATGTATATATATGTGTATATATTTATATATAGCAATAACATAAAATCGAAAAAAATGAAACATTTTAATAAAAATAAAAAAATAAACTATTTAAAAATCTTTTAACTTAAATCTAATACTGCAGTCAGTGCAACAGTAGGCAAAATGTTGAATAGTGATGGAGTTAAAATTAGTATTCCCACTCCAGTGAGTGCAACAATAGTGAAAGTGTTCTATAGCCTAGGAATAAAAATAACTGTTCCCACTCCAGTAAGTGTAACAGTAGGGAAAGCGTTGGATAGCGTACAGGTAAAAAATAACTATTCACAATCCAATGAGTGCAAAATTTGGCAAAGTGATGGATATCGGAAGAGAACAAATTACTATTCCCACTACAGTTAGTGCAACAGTGGTGGAAGTGTTGGATAGTGGCGGGGTAAAATTTACAATTTAACACTAGAATGAGTGCAACAGAAGTGTAAATGTTGTATAGGCTACAGATAAAATGCACTATTCCCACTCCAATAATTGTAACAGTAGGGAAAGTGTTGTCTATAGGAGGGGTAAAAATTAATCTTCACACTCCAATGAGTGTAACAGTAGGGAAAGTGTTGTATAGCGGAGGGCTAAAAATTACTATTACAAATCCAATGAGTTAAACAGATGGGAAAGTGTTGATAGTGGACAGGTAAAAATGAATATTCCCACTCAAATGAAGGCAAAAGTTGTAAAAGTGTTGGTTAGCAGAGGAGCAAAAATTATTATTCCAACTCCAGTGAGTGCAACAGTAGGGAAAGGGTGTTGATAGTAGCGTGGTAAAATTTACTATTCCAACTTCAATCAATTAATTGAATTAAGATTCCCACTACAGTCAGTACAAAAATAAAAATTAAAAAAATATTAACAACATGAAACTGATTTAAAAAAGAAAGTATATGAAAAAGAAATATGATACAAATTAAATTAAAAATATATTTAATATAACATATTGAACAAAAAATATCCTAATGATAAATGCATATGACCCATACCTTCAAAAATTATATTAAATATTTTTTTTGTTAATTTTGATTTCAAATTTATTTTTAGAAAGAAATACATTAATTATTACGTAAATTTACTTATTTTTATTTCCTACCCTATAACACCACGAAATTCAAAACCTACATCTAAATTAAAGAAAAGATGTACTTACCTAATGCCATAGGTAATTAACAATTAAAGAAATATTATGAATTAAAAAATTATTAAAAAATAATTAAAATTATGAAAATTCCCACACTTTACACACTTATAAACGTGAAAAATATGAGCTAAAATTAAAATGTAAAAAAAAACTTACACTATTAAAAAAAATTCTAATTCATAAACTGAATAGTATTCAAATAGGGATTGTAAAGTAAGTAAAATTAATATAATTCAAAACCTTTACCCCTATAAAAGTAATATGCAAACAACAAAATTATAAACGATAACCCTAAATAAATATCAATTAATTAATTAATAATAATAATAAACTAAATATTATTTTAAAATACTTACATTACTTACCACGCTTTAGCCCATATAAACCCCTCAACCAACGCCTAAAAAAAGTAACAGAATTTACAAATTTAATTTGCAAAAAATTAGTTAATATTAATTAGGAACTTATTATTAATGAATTAAAAATAAAGTGCTTCACACACTTTACTCCTAGAAAACACACAATCATGCATCGAAAAAATTTAGACAATTACAAAAACTACTTTGGAAATAATTAATAATAAAAAAAACAATTCATAATAATTTTTGTAATACTTTACACAATTAACACTATAAAATCTAAATTAAATAATTAATAAAAAAATAAAATATAATCATGAATTTTCAAAAATTAAATTAATTCCAAAACTACTCAACTATAAACCCACTACGCGCTACGGAAATAAAAAACGCAAAATTTAATTAAAAAACAATTGATAACTACTAAAAATGTAACACATATGTTAGAAAACATAAACAATTATTATAGAAATCGCCAAAAACACATAGATTTTAAATATATACTAAAATACATAACACTAATTTTAAAAAGAAATTTTTAAAACAAGTACATTTTTGAAAATTTATTTAAAAAAAAATCTATTATTTAAAATGATATTTCTTGTTTTATAAGCGATATTCTTAAACACAATATTCTTAACGTCATGATTTCTGAGTCATGATATTTAGAAATCAATATTTAGGTAGGGCGACATTTAAAAACACATATGTCTGTCTAAAAACCCCTTAATTTAACGAACCTGGCTGTGACCCACTTCAATTAGCAAAATACGAACCAATATCAATCATAAATGCAGATATAAAGATCATGGGGAAGGTTTTGCACAATAAACTGAAGGTCTATATTACATAATTATTTAACCACCAAAGGTAGGGTTAATACATAATCACACTTCAGCGAATCATGTTAGGACAAACTCCCATAGACAGTTGGAGACGCAGAACAATGAGGATGAGAAGGTGGTTGTCTCTCTTGAAAGCAAGAAGAGGTTCAAACTTATAAAGCGGACATACCTTTATGGATGATGGAGCTCATGGACCTAAGGGACGCGTACTTTGCATAAAGAATAGTGAATAAAAAGTGCTACTATTGCCTGAGTGACCTGTGGGTGCTTCTCATCCACCTTTTTTGCTCTCCTTTGGAGCACAAGGCAGGGGTGCCCACTATTTCCGCTGTTATTTTATTTTGTAATTTGCAACAAAAAAAAGGGTAAATACAACTGAGAAAAAATTAAAGCTAAATATCTAATCATCCATAGCATCTAAAGATAAAAAAAAAAACATTAAAAATAGATCAAAAGAAAGAAATGCTTCAGGAAAGCAAAAAATACAAAAAAATGTAAAATATTTATTATTTTATAAAAAAAATATATACATTTAATAGAAAAAATGGTAACCACATCGTCCCTGGAACTGAAGATCAGGAAAAATTACACCAGTTAAAAATGAAATACTTCCTCCACATAAATATATTAATAACATTAGAGGACTTATTATGGTGTACGCACCATAGCGGAAACATGACCGACCAACCTGCAAACGGCAGTCCCGACCAACTGATTACGATAAGACCACACATGCTGAGGTGCAGTCGCATTCTCAAATTCCACTATAGGAACATGTGCTACAGCCATAAACTGGCCGTAGCACAAGCTCACATAGGGAAATAGGAGGTGGAGTTCATCCATGCACCGTGTACCAGGGAATACAGGGTGCTTGCCTCACGGTGCAGGGATCAACAAGTGGGCATCCTAGGTATCACATTAAACACCAACCGTAGGCCGCAGGGTGAAGTAGGTTTCAAACATACTTTCCATGTGTGAAAGCAGGATATTAAAAAACAGTACCAGAAACAGTGCATCGTAATCCAGACGGCGTAAATCGCCATACATATAAATTACATGCCAGTTCAGATTGGCCAACAGGTTCCTGGAGCCCCGTCGGAAGACAGCGTGAATAACCGGCCGGTTTCACTTCAGACCGGCAGTATTATCATCAGCCGGTCGTAAGTAAAAACGACGGTTTGAGTCAGAAAGCCTCAGACCTAATGTCGTAGACTTTCAAAGAAAGATCATAATGAAGGCCTATATATTAGACTTAAAACAAATAAAAGAACTCTACACATACTAATGTACACATAACTAAGGGTCTGATTATGAGGACGGGTGGACTTTGTCCGCCCGCCACTGTAGCGGTGATTGGTACCGCCCGCCAGACATGCAGCGGTCCCACCACTGCCATCATGATGCGCCCGCCAAACTGGTGGGTGCATCCTGGGACTTTAACATTGCAGGCAGTGCTGGGGGCTGCAGCGCCTTCCGCAATGTTAAAGGTGCTTGCACCGCATTTCCCTGCACCACGTGGCAGGCACCACAAAATGCCTGACAGTTGGTGCATGGAAATGCGGGCCCCCCCACAAGAGGGGCCCGCAACTAGCCCCCAAACCCAATTCTCAACAGCCTTTCCATGGCGGCACCACCGCCATGGAAAGGCCTCTTACAGGACACAAACTAATATGGCGGACGGTGCCTGCTAGGCACTGCCAACATATTAGTGGCCCTTGCCGTCCACCAGGCAATAGGTGCGATTGCCACCAGCGGAAAAGCGGAGGACGGACTTTGCATCCGCCACGATACCCTCCGCCATGCTAATATGGCGGTGGGTAAATCTGTATGTGATGGCTATCATAATGAGCACCTAATATACTACATATTGCTAAGCCTTAAAGGTTATCATGGTAGTAAACATATAACTGTACCTATGTATTACACAACATATCAAAATCATCAAAAAGACAATACAAACGATATACAAAACTTAACTACCTCCCCTCTAATATTAAAGTAACTGAAATTAAAAATGTAAAATAAACCTACCTTAACCGATAACCGTAGCTAACAAATGCAAGCTTCTCTCCCCAAACGCGTCCAAACAGTAACAGGGCTAGATGAAAAAATGTACTTGGACACCAAATAAAAATTGAAAAAAATAATGTGTACCTTTTGAAGTCAATATAACACAATATTATTCTAAAATATGTGTCAAAAATATATTCAATTCTAAAAAATGTTATAAAATAGTTTAAAGAAATTATACAATGTATAGTAATTTTTATTATAATATACATACATTTTTAACTATGTATTCAAACTAGTTTGTTTAATTTGTTGCTAATTATTTGTAACAAAAGATATACACTGTTCAAAAATTAAAGAAAAAAAAAGAAAATATAAAAAGATAATGTATAAAAAAAAAAATATTGTATAAAACTGTATTTCAGGTTGAAGTTATAAATTAAATAATAATATTTTAAAATATAAGATTATTAAGGGGATGATTAAGATGCAGCTGTAAAAGTCTCCGACCCTTGATCAGAGCATTTACAGCTGCATCGTAATATGCCTGTAAGATTACTTTACGAGTGCCTCATTTTCATGATAGCAGTTGTAAAGGAATTCAAACGGTCATTCCGTCTGGCTTCGAGGCGGCAAAAAAAAGTTTGAGCCAAATATGTATTGGACACTCAACAAAGTGAGGTATCATTTTCTTCGGAAGACTGAGGAGGACAGTGTGTGGTAGGAAATTTAAGCCGGCATGGAGATACCAAACAAAATATGTGGAAAATGTGATTTTTAAAACTAAATATGAGGTTTGCACGGAATTCTGGGTAGGAAGATTTTTGGGGGATAAACGCAAGCCATACCTCCATGTACTGGCCAAGATGTCTAGTTTACAGAAATGTGTAGGTTTGGTAGGCTTCCATAGATGGCCACTGAGCACGGGGCCAAAAACCCAGGTGCCACTCTTTAAAAAGCAGGTCGTTTTGTGATAGGTCATTTTGATGTCTCCTCTATACGTTTTGGGCCTTTGCATGACGCGGGTAATTGGCACACCAACATGAGTGAGGTAGCACTTTTAATAGGAGAGTTTGGAGAATGCAGGGTGGGTGGAAGTTTGTGGAACAACGCAGATTGCAGAACTTTCCATCACAGGAATGTGATGGAAATTGTTTTTTTTTACAGTTTGAGGTTAAAAGGGGATTCTGGGTAACAGAACATGGTAAAAGACATACAAGTCACCCCATCATAGATTTGCCTGGATGTCTAGTTGTCAAAAATGTATACGTTTGCTAGGTTTCGGTAGGTGCCAGCAGAGCTAGGATTCAAAATACAAAGCTAGGCACTTTGAAAAACAAAGGTCAGTTTTCACTGCAAAAATGTGGTGGGTCCACGTTGCATTTTGGGCCGTTTCCTGCTGCAGGCACTAGGCCTACCCACACAAGTGAGCTACCGTTTTTATCAGGAGACTTGTGGAATACGGGGTGGGTAGAATTTTGTAGATAAAGGCAGATTTCCATCACAGAAATGAAAGGAAAATTTGTTTAATTTTTGAGAAGTTTGAGGTTTGCAAGGGATTCTGGGACACAGAACCTAAAGAGAGCCACACAAGTGACCCCATACTGGATTTCACTTGGGGGCTCATTAGGATGTCGTGACGTTCACCACCGCCGAGCCGACGGTGGCGACCGCCACCACATCGTAACGATTGAAACCCCCTTCATATTACAATGGAGGGGGGTTTCACAGCGGACGCTTTTCAGCCGGCAGTCAATCATTCCGATTGCCAGCCGGGCAGAACTAGTATGTTGGCGGTGCCTAACAGGCACCGCCATCCATATTAGGATGGTGTGATGTGAAGGCCTTTCCATGGCGGCTTGGCCCCCATGGAAATGATGGCAGGAATTGCTTTGGGGGCCCGTTGCGGGCCCCAAGTGGGTTGGAGGGGTGGGGGGGCTGCACTTGGGGGGTATCTATGGTACCACCCCTCATTGCCATCCAGAAGGTGCCAGGCACCGCGCCGTGCCTGCCACTTTGTCCATGGCAATGCACGACATGCCTCTTTGGCTTTGCGGTGGGTGCTGCTTACAGCAGCGCCTGAGGCAAAGTCAAAGATGCGGGATGCGACCGCCACAGTAGCGGTCGCATACTAATTGGCAGTGTGGGACCTCCCATAGCTGGCAGATGGTAAGAACACCGCTAGGGTTGTCCGCCCACCATCCTCATGGGGCCCTTAGTGTATAATTTAAAAAAATGTATAGGTTGGCAAGGTTTCGCGAGGTGCCTGAAGAGCGAGGATTCAAAATCCATAGCTAGGCAAAAAAAAGGCCAGTTTTCATTTTAAAAATGTGGTGGGTCCACGTTGCGTTTTTGGCCAATTCCTGTCGTGGGCACTAGGCCTACACACATAAGTAAGGTAGCATTTTTATAGGGAGACTTGGGGGAAAACAGAATAGTAGAAGAACTGTTATTACGAATTAACTTTCTTTGCAGTTAAGCCTTCCTAATGTAAAAAATTGGGAAAGAAGAAGTCATTTAAAAAATGTCATCTAAATCACATGCTTGCATGGGTAGCCACAATTTTGGAGATATGCAAAACACACTGCTTATAAACTCTATATTTTGTTTAAGAAATATATTGCTTTCCTTTGTACCTACTTTACTCTGTTTATATTTACCAAATGAATTGCGATAAACACAGTACTCAATGAAAAACCAGTGCAAGACGCAGCTCAGTTTTTGGATCTGGGTTGCTCGGGTTCTTGGTGAACCTATAAGTCCTATATATCCCAAAAAAAGAAGGATCCTGCCTATTCAATGTTATATTATTTGGGAAAATGACAGGTGAAAACGTTGACACAAATGGCTATTTTTTTAATGCTTTAGTGCATTGGCGCCCGCAAAGAAGTACCTCAACCACCTCCGATGCATCCTACTGAACACCCGCTCTGCACGCAAACACGCCGTCGAGCTCTGGGACCTGCTCGACACATCATCACTAGACGTCGCCTTCCTGACAGAGACTTGGATGAACTACTCCTCCGCCCCCGACATCGCCATAGCCATCCCAGACGGCTATAAGATCACCCGTAGAGACTGCATCAACGCAGTTGGAGGAGGAATCGCCATCGTCCACAAGAACACCATCAGGGTCTCGACCAGCACCGACGACACTCTCAGCACCGCCGAACACATGCACTTCCAGATCCACACGGACCCCAACACCACCCTTAGAGGCACCCTTGTCTACAGACCCCCTGGGCCCCGACCCCAGTTCAGCGACTCCATCGCCGACTTCATCAGCACGCACGCCCTGACCTCTACCGACTACATCCTCCTCGGAGACCTGAACTTTCACCTGGAGAACAACAACGACAGCAACTCCACCACCCTGATCGACAACCTCGCCAACCTCGGTCTGAGGCAGCTCGTCACAACACCGACCCATTCCGCCGGCCACACGCTTGACCCCATCTTCTCCTCAAGCTCCCACGTCTCCTTCAGCCACACCACGGAACTCCTCTGGACCGACCACCGCTGCATCCATTTCACCTTCCAGAAACCCACCACACACCACCGCACCCAACAGATCCCACGCCGCTGCTGGAGCAAAGTAACCGAAGACCAACTACGGGCAAACCTCGCTCTCAGCCCTCCCTCCGACCCATCCAACACCGACGACGCTGCCTGCAACCTCAGACGATGGATGGACGACTGTGCCAACACCCTCGCCCCGCTGAAAAAACTCACCTACAGTGACACCACCAAAAGAGCCAGCTGGTTCACCTCGGAACTCCTAGCTTCCAAACGTACCTGCCGGAAACTAGAGAAGAAATGGCACAGTGATAAGACACCGGACAGCCACGCAGCCCACAAAGACGCCATCCGTAACCACCACCACCTCATCAAGTCCGCCAAGAGAATCTCCTTCAAAGACCGCCTGGACAACAATGCACACAACAGCAAGGAGCTCTTCAACATCGTGAAGGAACTCTCCAACCCCAGCTCCAACACCAACGACATCCCGCCGTCGCCACCTTCTTCCACCGCAAGATCGCCGACATCCACGACAGCTTCAACACCCAGACAGCCCCAACTAAGATCGATGCACCAGACCCGCCGCACACCATCGACCACGACCCCCTACCAGCCTGGGCCAGCGTGAACATTGATGACACCATCAAGACCATGAGCACAATACACTCCGGCTCCCCGTCAGACCCTTTCCCGCACCACATCTTCAACAAAGCCAGCAGCTCCATCGCACCCCACCTGTGCAACGTCATCAATCTCTCCTTCGAGACCGCGACCTTCCCAGAGAGCTGGAAACACGCAGAGATCAACGCCCTACTCAAAAAACCCAAGGCGGACCCGAGAGACCTCAAGAACTTCCGGCCCATCTCCCTGCTTCCGTTCCCAGCCAAGGTCATCGAGAAGATCGTCAACAAACAGCTAACCCGATACCTCGAAGAAAACAGCATCCTGGACCCATCCCAATCGGGGTTCCGCAGCAACACAGCACTGAGACTGCCCTCATCGCCGCCACCGACGACATCAGGATACTGCTGGACAACGGTGAGACCGCAGCTCTCATCCTGCTGGACCTCTCTGCCGCCTTCAACACTGTCTGCCACCGCACTCTACGCGCACGCCTCCACGACGCAGGGATCCGAGACAAGGCCCTGGAATGGGCCACCTCCTTCCTCGCCGGCAGAACCCAGAGAGTCCGCCTCCCACCATTCCGATCCGAAGCCTCCGAGATCATCTGCGGCGTACCCCAGGGATCATCCCTCAGCCCAACACTGTTCAACATCTACATGGCCCCGCTCGCACGCATCGCCAGACAGCACGACCTCAACATAATCTCCTACGCCGACGACACTCAACTGATCCTCTCCCTCACCAAGGACCCCCTCGCCGCCAAATCCAACCTCCATTAAGGAATGAAGGCCGTCGCCGAGTGGATGAAGATCAGCCGACTAAAACTGAACACGGACAAGACAGAGGTCCTCATCCTGGACTCCAACCCCTCAGCCTGGGACGACTCCTGGTGGCTGACCACGCACGCAACCTGGGAGTCATCCTCAAATCAACGCTCTCCATGGCCAAGCAAGTCAACGCAGTCTCCTCCTCCTGCTTCAACACCCTCCGCATGCTTCGCAAGATCTACAGGTGGATCCCGACAGATACAAGAAGAACAGTCACCCAGGCCCTCGTCAGTAGCAGACTTGACTATGGGAACGCCCTCTACGCGGGAGCCCCGGCCAAGCTCATCAAGCGACTGCAACGCATACAAAACGCATCCGCACGCCTGATCCTCGATGTACCACGCCACAGCCACATCACCCCCCACCTGAGGAACCTGCACTGGCTCCCCGTCGACAGGAGAATCTCCTTCAAACTCCTCATCCACGCACACAAGGCACTCCACAAGACTGGCCCAGCCTACCTCAACAGACGACTCCTCTTCTACGTCCCCAACCGCCAGCTCCGCTCTGCCGACCTCTCCCTCGCCACCGTCCCTCGCATTCGAAGAACTACCACCGGCGGCAGATCCTTCTCCCACCTCGCCGCCAAGACCTGGAACACCCTTCCACTAAGCCTACGACAGACCCAAGACCTGCTGACCTTCAGGAGGCTACTCAAGACCTGGTTGTTCGACCAGTAGCAGCACCCCCCCCTTTTTTCTCCCCAGCGCCTTGAGACCCTCGCGGGTAAGTAGTGCGCTCTACAAATTCTGTGATTGATTGATTGATTGATTGATTGATTTACTATTGTCAAATGTAAATTTATATAGGAAATCGTTAAAGGATTTAGACAAATGCCCCCATTACTGAATTCAAATTTTTGTCTAGTTTTCAAAAATGTATAGTTTTCTGGGATCCATTATTGTTTTGAAAACAATTCCTAACACTAACTGGAAGGAGGTTGAAAGAAAAAAATAAATGCAACAATTGACTATGTCACAGTAAAAAATAAAAACTTCATAGAAAATGTTGGTTTACTGTCAAGAGTCTACTTGCCCCAGAAATCTGAGATGATGGGGATTTCATCACCACAAACACTTTGTTGATGCCATTTACAAGACACAAACCAGACGCTTTCTACTGCAGCAATTTAGAACAATTGTTTTTAGAAAAAGGCAATTTTTTAAAGTATTTTTGAAAATTTCTGGGTCTTTTCCAGGGGAATACACAAACCCTGGGTACCTTTAAAATCATCAGGGTGTTGGGAATAAGGGCACAATATTTTACATTAAAACTTTCTGTGGACAAAAAGTTACAGGGCCTAAGTGCAAACTACCACAAATAAACAAAATAAGGCTGAGCACAGGGGGAGGTGGGGCGGGAAAGGCCCTAGCAGCAAAGGGGTTAAAATACAACTGCTACAATCTGTACATAGTGCTTCACGATAGACTTATAAAGTGCTTTAAAAAAAAAATTCTATTGATCAAATTAATGGCACTCTAGTTGATTAAATTAGCACAGTTAATTATAACCAATGCAATAAAATGTCATCATAGCGCTGTTACAACATTAAAAAGCATAAACAAAGCAAACCATCAATATTTAAATTCATACACATATTAGTGACGAGGCAGTATTGTAGTTACTATTGTAATCTTGTGACTGGGTTCCAAAACCAAGGATAAAATCATTTGGTACAGAGACGCTATGGCAAAGTGCAAATAAAGTCGGTGATGAGTTTTTGGGGGGGGAGGAACTGATAGGGTGCGAACAGAAGAGGGTGAAAGCAGATTGTCCAGGAGTCTCACATATTTTCCAGACCTTACAAGCACTTGAATATCTGGGGAAGTAAAGCAGAGAGCAGATGCCTCACAAGATGTACTGATGCCCCTTTTTAAATATAAGGGTTTTAAAAGAAGTCTTCTGGGAGCGTCAAGGGCGGGACAACAAAACAGAAGATGCAACCATGATTCAGACACGTAGTTGCACAGTTTGAAAGCGCCCTCCTTAGTTGGAGCGCATAGGTTGAAGGCAGTGGAGCGCAAACCTAGGAGTACTCAATTTATCAACAAATAGCATATTAATTGTACTTTGCTGGATTCATCTTTCTCATTGTTATAAGTATTGTAATATATATAATATGTATATGTAGGTATAAATATATTTATATATTTATAAAAAATCGTGGTATTATTCTAACAAAAAATACTTCTTTTGTCAAAATCTAGAAATTCTTTAGAATCCAAAGAATTGGTGAAAACAAACATTTTCCTTTACCGTATGCATATGCTACATACGAAAATAGATTCACAATTATTGCTTAAAAAAGTAAATATTTGCAAATTTTACACATGCCATAAGAGTTTTCGGTCAGGCGCACGCTGTATTCGGCCGTAATCCGTGGTTTACTACCCCCCGCCCCACCCTGCCCCTCCCCCGACCCACGTCACCGCCCGGCCGGCACTCCTACCACGGACCGCTATGGACTAATATGCCTAGACGAATGTAACCCTTTATTCACTGTCACTGTTTTACGAAGGCACTTTCAGGGTTAAGCTCTCCAGCTAGATGGCCTGAGTTATACCTTGGTTAGTTTAGATCTCACCCATAGATTGCTTTTGTCTAAAGAGAGCTTTCCTCAACACGAAACACATCACTTCGACAAAGAAAATACGATTACCTCCAGGTCCCTCCAGTCCTCGTCCCATTCCCTAACAAAGTGAAGATGACCATCTCCACGACAGAAAAAAAGAGCAGGAGAATGCTGGGATACCTAAACCCACCCCTCCCACTGGGAGTACATAAGCTGTACCAACCCAGCATTCAGCCTGTTCTTTTTTTTTGTCTTCCGACAGAATGGTTCTTGGAGTTGTGCTGGTTCTTACCTGTTTGCTGTCTTCGTTGGATGTCTTCGTCGGGCTGCTGGCTGTCCTCGACGTCCTTCTGCGCTGTCTCCTGGCCTGCGGGCCTCTGCAGCTGGGGCGCCGTTCCTCCCGGTCTCTTCCGGTTTGGTGGGCGCATCTTCCTGTGGCTTGGCCAGTCTAGAAGACGCGCTGCTGTGGCTGTTTGCTGTGTCCTGGGGCAGGTCCTGGTGGTGCCCCTGGGCTTCCTGGCTGGCTGGTGGGACCCTGCTGGCGTCATTTTCCTCCCTGGTGCTCCTGCAGATCTTCGTTGTGGAGCGAGAGCGAGTCTGGCTATGGCCTCGGAGTGCCGGTTGCTGCAATCTTCTCCCTTCTGCCCGACGCTGCTTTGCTGGAGGGTGCCTGGGCTGGCTGGTGGGGGCAGTAGGTGAGTGGTGCTGTCTCCTCTGCCGGTCCTGTTTTCCCATGTATCACTGTGGCCTACTGGTTCTGGTTGCAGGCTCTTCCTCCACAGGTGGTGTGTTCGTCTCCTGAGGCTCCGACCATACCTCTCTGGAAGCAATTGATCTCGTCTGCTTTCTGATGTTGAGCGGGGTCGGGCCTGGTTAGTGCCTGGTTGGGTGAACGTATGACTGGTCCTGTGGCCTTTTTAAGTCCTGCGGCTGTTCAGCGCGATCGAGCCTTGTTGGTACCTGGAAGGGACTTCAGCCTGGGTATTCGCGGTGCTGTGGGCTTCGTGGAGCTTTGTTTCTTTTTTGCCTGTGTCCCGGCTGCTCTCTGTTGTTACGCAGGGTTGGACCTGGTTGGTACCTGGCTGGGTGCCTAAAATGGGTTTCCCGGTGCTGTGTGCTTCATAGTCTGCTCTGGTGGGGCCTGGTTGTTACTTACATGGGTGGCCGCCTGAGGGTGTCTGTCTTGTTGGCTGGAATTTCTGCTCCCTTGCCTCCCTGTTTTAGCCTGCTCTAGTCTGCTCTGGCATTGGGTGGGGTCGGTTCTGGTTCATTCCTGGAGGTCACGGCTCCCAAACCCACCCTGTCGGCAGGGTGTGGCGATGGTGTCCACCTGGGTGATCCCTGGTGTTGTTGCCTGTTAGCCTTTTGTGTTACCGGCTACCTGTTGTTTGGTGGGTGTTTGGGTCCCCCGTCTTTCTCTATTTCTTGCGGGGGTGTTTCCAGTTGGCCTTCTAACCGGCGCAGCGCTGGTTGCCGGTTCCTGGGCTGGCTGGTGGGGGCAGGCGGTGTATTGTGCTGTCTGTTTTACCCGGAGTTGGGAGCCACATGGCGGTTTGTCTCTCGTTCTGGCTCTCTGGCCTTTCCTTTATTGGTCGTGTCATGTGTCGGATCCTTAGTCTCGCCTGGGGGGCGGGGGGGGTTTGGTGTTGTGCCCTCTCTCTGGCCTGCTTGGCCCTTGATGCTGGGGTTGGCTGGTGCGCTATGCTTCTGCTGCCTCTCTCTGGTCTCCTGCGGCTGTCCGTGGTCAGCTGGTTGGTTTCGGGACTGCGCTGCTGGTGCCCCTGGTGTGCCTTGTTCTTTGTCTTTGTCTTTTGGCTGGTGCTGGTTTGTGGTTCGCGCCTGGACTGGCTGATAGGGGTTGGATGCCGTGTTGTGGTTTCCTTATCCCCTCTGGGGTTCCTTTGCGGGGGACTTGGGACGCTTTTGGGGGTCCTCTGTCTCTCTGCTGCTGGTTCCTTTGCCGTCCTTCGCTTCAGCCTCTTGGCTCCTGTTGTTCTGGTCTGGTGTGTGCCTGCCCTGGGGTGTGTGCCGGGTTGCAGCTTTCCCTTCCGCTCCTGCTTGGAGGGCCTGTGCTGTGTCTTTTTGTCTGGCCTGGCTTTGCCTCTGCCCTGGTGGGCCTTGTAGCCATCGGTCCGCTTTTGTGGGGTGGTGATGGGTTGGTTTGGTCTTGTCTCTTTCCCCTTGGGGCTGGTCGTTTGGGCCTGGTCCTTTGGCTCCCTGGTGAGGGGGCTCCTTTTGGACCTGTGGTGTCTCTGGTCCCTGTGCTTTTGTTGAAGGGAGAGGTTGTGGTCTCACGGCTAGACTGCCGACCTTGGAGCTGGGAATCCAAGGTTCGAGCCTCGGTCGACTCCACATCCTGTGATTCTGGGCAAATCACATAACCTCTCCCCTTGGTGTGTGGTGCGACTCTGGAGGTGCCTTTTCTGCTGAGTGGTGTCCGGCCCTGGCGGTGGGGGACTTGGTCCCTTGGGGGTCACCTTTGGGTATCTGCCTTCTGCCCGCTTTGGCCTTGGCCTGCCTCTCCCTTCCGGATTGTCGGCTGGGCCCGCCGGTGCCCGTGTGTCGTCTCCTGTCCCCCCTGCATGTGCTCCGCCCTGGAGTTGCGATGGTGTCGGTCGGGGTTGGGCGCCCGGCTCCTTGCCTTCCCTGTCTGCGGGTGCATCGCTTTGTTTGGGTGTGGGTCTTTTTGGCCCCTTGGTGGTCGGCGGTCCAGTGCCTGGTGTTGTGGGGGCCTGGGCCGGCCTTCTGTTCTTTTCCTCTGGGCTCTTCTCTGTGCCTCCCTGGTGAGGGCGGGGCCTTGGCGTTGGCTGGCTGGTATGGGCTGCTTGGCTCCCTCCCTGTCTTCTTGTCGCTTTGGGTGCCCTGGGTGGCCTGGCTTTGGTTGGGCCCTGTGTCTTTCCCTGGTGCCCCTGGTGGTTTGGGGTTTCGGTGATGGGGCGGTTATCCCTGTGCCTCTCCTACAGGGCCCGTGGGGGCACCGTGGGGGCGCCGTGTTGGGGGCCTCCTGTTTGCTGGCATGTCTGTTGTTCAATCTGCTGGCTTCTTGGGTTTTTCTGAGCGTCTGCAGGGTTGGGCATTGGGCCTCCCTGTTTTTCTTTCCTGTTTTGCCTGTCTGCGGCTGCTCTTCTGTCGGCTGCTGGTTCGTTTGGGGTTTTTCCCTTCCCTGTTCCGGGTTCTTGTTCGGTGCCCAGTAGCTTCGTCTTCCCCGGTCCCGTGTTTTCCCCCTGTGGTTGGCCCCCTGCTTTTTGGTTGGGGGTGTCCCCCTTGCTGGGGGTTGTTTGTGGCGTCTTCCTCCCGGTTGTCCCTGTTTGTTCTTTGGGTTCCCCTGGTCTCGGTGGCCTTCGGGTTTTGCCTCTGCCCTTTCTTTGGATTGTGCCTGGCCTGGTTTCGGGTCCGCTGGGGTCCGTCCCTGGCTTTCCTTGGGCTGGGTCCTGTTGTTGTCCTCATTTTGGGGGGGGGGTTGCACTTCTGGCCTCCCCCTTGCCTTCTTTTGGCGGGGTGCTGGGTTTGTGTCCCGGTGTCTCCTGCGTTCGGGGTGGTTGCCTCGGGCCTGACCTGTTGGCCTGTCCCTGTGCCCTGGGTTCTTCTCTGGGTTTGGCGGCCTTTGTGCGGCTGTCCGGTGTCTCCGCTGGTGCTGGCTGCTGGACGTTCCTGCCCCGTGGCCTGGGCGGCCTCTGGAGTTTCTGTGGCTGGTTCCTCTGGGCTCTCTTTTGTTGGTGCTGTCGGCGTGGCGGGGGGGGAGCTTGCTCGTGGTCCCTGCCCCCTCTCTTTCTGGTTTGAGCCTGCCCTTGGTTGATCCTCTGGGTTGGTGCCTGGGTTCTTTTCGGGCTCCGTCCTCTTCGGTCTCTGCGGCTCTGCTGGGGGCCTACCCTGGTGTGTTGGGGTTGGTCCTGTGGTTAGTCGTGTTGTTCCTTTGTCTTGGTCCATCCGCCTCGGAGGCCCTTCGCATTACCCAGCTGAGCGAAGGCCAAGTGGCCCTGGCAGCTCACGCCCCCCTAGTGATCCATCACGAGCGGTAGGGGTCGGGTGGCGCCATGCCCTGGACCCCTGATTTTGGTTGGGCTTGTTCGGTCTCTCCTTCCTTCCCCTCGGCTTTTTTTGGTGATGTCATTGTGGGTTCGTTCGGTGTTGGATCGCTTTCTTCCCTCGTCTGAGGGGGGGTCGCTCTCTGTCATTGCTCCTGCTGTGTTCAGGTCGGCGGGTGGTGTTTCTGTCCGTGGCTGTTTTCTCGCTGGTCGGGTGCCCTTCCTGGCTTTTGTTGTGCCGTGTGGGCGCTTCTGCATCTTCTGGGCCCCCTTCTGCTGGTTGTTCTGGGGGAGCTGGTTGTTTTGGCCTCTCTGGGGGGTTCCTTTGGGGGTTGGCTCTGGGTGCTGGGCCTCCTTCTGGCCTTGCCTGGGGGTCTTGTGTCCCTCACATTGCGGCCCTAGCGCATTGCTCAGTCAGGTTGCTCTGGGTCTTCTTCTGTGGTGGCCTCATGGCTGTTCTTACGGTGTGGTCTGTTCCTGGTCCTTTCTTGTTGGGTTCTCCTCCTCTGTTGCTGGTTCTGAGTTTCCTGGTGTCGGTTGTCTGCCCTTTGGGTGCCGGCTCCTTGGTTGGGCTCCTTGTTTTGGGGTTTTTCTGGTTGTCCCCTGCTTGTTTTTGGGTTTAGGCTCTGTTGACTTGGTTGGGGGCATTGCTGGTGGTGTGCTCCTGCCTGTATTTTCTTCTTGTTGTTCTCCCTTTTGCGTCTGTTGGGTGTCGCTTTCGGTGTGGTGTCCCTGGTGTTGGTGGGAGTTCGGAAGGCCGGGTTGTTTGCTTTGGTATTCTCCACTTTGTTAAGGAATGGGACAAGGACTGGAGGGACCGGGAGGTAATGCCCTATTACTTACCAGTAATCTTCATTACTCCTGGTCCCGTTGTCCTCGTCCCATTCCTTACTCCCCTCCCTACCTCCCGGACGGCCGGCCTTCCGGTTGGTGGCTTGTTATTTCAGGCTGAATGCTGGGTTGGTACAGCTTATGTACTCCCAGTGGGAGGGGGTGGGTTTAGGTATCCCAGCATTCTCCTGCTCTTTTTTTCTGTCGTGGAGATGGTCATCTCCACTTTGTTAAGGAATGGGACGAGGACAATGGGTCCAGGAGTAATGAAGATTACCGGTAAGTAATAGGGCAATAACACATATAAAAATTCATGCAACTGCTGCAATCAAAATATCCAGTTCTCTAACTATCCCAGTTCTCATTCCAAGTAACTTTCCTAGCTCCTATTACACTTTAATCTTTATCTCGAACCACTGTGTGACATAAACAAAGAGTTGGGCTTATTGTTTCACCAATATGCTCTGTCTAACGGTATCTCACTGGCTGATGGCTCCTTACTAACTTCAAGCCTTGACAACAGCACACATTTTAGAATCCTGACTGCTAATGCCCTCAAATTGAAATCAACTAACAATAATAAATTCCTACTTATTTCACCTAATTTCTCACTCTAGTTCAAAAATGGCAGAACTTCTCCAATATTCTTGACACTGCTCTGTTCACTTGGACTTATTGTTGACAATCGGCTTAATCTCTAAAAGCATGTCAACATCATGGTTAGAAAATGCAAACTATTAGTTTAGGTGTATTCGGGGATAAAACCTTTCCTGTCTGAAAAGACCATAGTAAAGATGTAGTCCAAACATGGGTACTCTCTAGATTAGAATATGGGAATGTCGGGCCTCATATACGAACCATTTAGGAATTGGCAAATGGTTGCAAATGGCTGCCATTTTCAATGCACTCAAGGGCTCAAAGGAATTTCCTAAACTTAAATAACAATCCAAAAAAGTACTATATTGGAATTTCACAATCTATTTTTGTGAGTCCTTAATACAGATTCTCTATTATCGAATCACTATTTGCATGTATTAAGCATTAAGGGCCACATGTATCAACATTTGTAATAGCGATTACCCAATTGCGATGTTCTTTGAATATTGATATTAATGAGGTAGATCACAATCTGCGACCCCCTAGGAATCGCTAAAATCATGGGGCTGGTGGCCTGCTGGGGTCAGCAGACCACCATGTCCGTGATTGCTTTTAAATAAAGAAATCTTTTTTTTCAAATGCAGCCCGTTTTCCTTATAGGAAAACAGGATGCGTTTAAAAAAAAGAAATGAAATGTTTTCTTTTCATTTTTAAGAGAAGGCAGTGGTCCATGGGACCACTGCCTGCTCTTAAAAAATGCTTTTACAAACATTCACAAATTTGCAAATGGGTTACCACCTACTTGAAGTAGGTGGTAAAATGCGAATGTTGTGCAACCGCATTTCTGTCACAAAACATTCCTACATACCGATGCGATTCAGTATTAGGAAGGGATAACCTAAACACGCCCCTTCCTAATAGCGCATTGCTAACCCATTTTGCGATTCGGTAATAGGTTACCGAATCGCCAAATAGGGTTTGGTACATTGGGAAAGCCTTTTTTCTGGTCACAAACAGCCCGATTCTTCGAATTGGGCCGTTTGTGACCTTACAAAAGGTACATACATGTGGCCCTTAGAATCAGCGAATGATCGCAAAACAGGGATATTGCACGTGCAAAATACCATCAACTTGCTGCAGGTGGTAATCAGGTGGGAATCAGGTGGGACAAATGAAAAGGGTGAAACTCGCATTGCAAACTTTGAAAATGGCTATGGTGAGGCAAATGCACACACTGGCTGCACATTAATGGAGATTGAAGAGAAAGGAAAGGGTTTTAGAGATAATTGTAACTACATTTGAGCAGACAGAGGAGGAGATTTACATAATATACAGGTTGAACAGGCAGGTTGTTATAGATTTAATAGCTGATCCTAACCCCATTTTAGAGAGGCAAATATACTGTAGCCAGGGCCATACCCACACATACATACAGGTGCTTTGTTCCCTCCACCTTCTAGACTCGGGTAGCTACCAGGGGATAGTGGCCATTGGTGGGGGAATATCACAAAGTGCTCTTCCAAAGATTTTTCACAACTTTTAAATGCCATGGTATCAAAAATATTTTTGCAAATTTCTTTTCCAAGCAGTCCAGAAGAACTTAATGCCACAAAGGTTGAATTTGTTGTCATTGCTCAGTTTCCCCATGTAAAAGGGTCTGTGGATGGCACTCACATTCAAATGAGCTCTCTCTGAAAAACTGAGAAATTTTACGAAAATAGAAAAATTCACCATTTACTGAATATTCAAATGGTTTCCATTGCTGCTTGTATTATACTGGATATTCAAATGGTTTCCATTGCTGCTTGTATTATTATAGATTTAGTAGCAAAATACCCAGGGAAAACATGACTCCTTTATATTTCGTCATTTAGCCCTTTACAAGTGGCTAGCAAGGGGAGCGTTTTAAGAAGTTCATCATCTTGTTAAGTTTTACACCAATTTTGTACTTACATATAGTATGCATTATGTGTACCATAACTCTCATGAGGACTTTTTTGTATCTTTAGATAGCACATATGCCATTCTCCCAACGATTATGTCTGCATAACTAAATGCAAGAACTCCAAGGGAGAGCAGATACAACGGTGCACGTCAGCGAACCAGATGAGTAATACAACATACTTTTGGAATTCCTGAAGGGAAATTACGGTGCCTTCTTAAAAGTGGAGGAGCATTGGAGAGCACACCAGAAACAAGCAATACAATTATGGCTAACTACTATATTCCTATTACACTTAGGGGGATATTCACAAGAACGTGCGCTAAACATCTCCAAAAAATGTTAACGCAACTTTACACATCGCAGTCTATCGTGGGAAAATAACCCCGTGTTATCCTGGAATTCACAACACGGCGGTACCATGCGATAGTCTTCCGAAAACGCGGCCAATGTCCGCGATACAACCACCGCGATGGAGTAAAAAACACAAACCCCAACGCGTAAAAAGACGCGATGACCCCAACCACGACAAGAAAACAGTGATAACCTGCAAGAGGCCAGCAATACCCACGCGGAATGCGGGAAAAAGCACAAGAACAGCCCACGGAAAATGCCACCAAAAAGGAAATAAACTGCGGAGTACCACGGATGCACCCTGACCGACTGCAGAGGACAACATGAACCCCACAATCCCCACGGAGGAACACCCAGGAATCCAGGGCACGTGGAAGGGCAATGAGAAGAGGAAGACAGGCTACAGGCTGCATGAAAACACGATCATCGGCATGGATGAGATAGAACACCACCACCAACTGCACGTCACCGCCAACGTGTCATTGGCAACAAAGAGGCAAAGATGGCACACCACCTCGGACCATGTGAATGCCGTCGCAGCGCCGAGGAGGACAATGGAAGAGGACAAGAGGCGCTGGATTGATGTGAATGGCAAAACCAAGCAGAAACACGCTGCCAACACGAAAGCAGCAACGCACTCCGGAGGAGGGGGGCCAGCAGGATACCAGGAGCTGAATGACATGGGGAAGATGGTGGCCACAGCCATCAGTCTGGAGACGGTGACAGGAGTTGGGGATCCGGACACTGCCCAACATGACCCGACACCACAGCAACAGGGCGCGTACCGGCCAGGGAGTGGGGGGAAGGGGGGAGCTGGGCACAATGGCACACATGCACAATTAAGCAGAGTACACTGCACACCCACAATGACTCAGGATCATGTCCCTGATCCCACGGGAACACTTCAGCACACACACAAACACCAAGTAGTCCCACATACACCATGTGCCCAAAGGGGCACCCACCCAACACATCAACAATCACACAACCAACACATGCACATGTGCGAAACACAGCAAACATGCATATATGTCAGCCACACTGACAATGCAAGAGACACCACATGACGAGTAGCATGGCTGCAGTCCAATCATCATGACAATGTACACGGCACGACACTGAGGTGGCTGAGTGCGGACCACAACCGGAAAGGAGCAGGTCACACTCGGACACAACCACCTGCACAAACAACCCCTGATGTCAACGACACATCTGCGGACAACCCATGCCTAAGAGTCACAACTCGACAAAGAGCAGAAGTTACCCAAGTAACTGTGGAAGCACAGAACTGAAAGGCACACCGCATGAAAGGGAGAAGTGGCAGCCATATCAGAGCCGCCGGAGCGCCTCACCCACCGTGCAGCATACACACAGAAGAATAAGTGCACCTCGACATTGACAACATCCTGGTACAAACAGCAACACCACCACAACAGAACACAGGACACAACTGGTGCCGCAAATGTGCACAACATGGCCAATCACATCTGGCACAGCAGGAAACTGTGACATGACAATGTACAAGTACAACCTGTAACCTGCAAATATTTATTATTCACACATGCCGTGCTTGTGGACATTTAGTACTGTCCCATGATTGCCAAGGATGGCCACAATGTGACGTGCTCAGGAGAAGAAATTGGCAATGAGGGTGTTCCTACAGGCTATTCCTGCCGCAGCTGCAGTGGCATGTGGGCCACCTGCCCCATCGTCCTCATCATCGTCAGGTACCTCTGGAACCGGGATCCATGGTGCATTGGTGCGTACACAGATGTTGTGCAACACACAACATGCAACGATCATCTTGCACACGATGTCTGGGCTGTACAGGAGCCTTCCACCTGTAACGTCCAGGCACCTGAAACGTGACTTCAACACGCCAAATGTGCGTTCCACGATGCCCCTGGTGCGTATGTGGGCCGCATTGTACTGCCTCTGGGGGGGGGGTGTTCGGGTCTCGGAGGGGTGTCATCATCCAAGGGCAGAGTGCATATCCTTGATCACCTGTGACAGTGCAGAGAGATAAGAGTCAATACTTGGTTCTGCATGATGCGTTGGCAGGCCCACTAGTCCAGTGACACCTGTGTTGGCTGTGTGTGGGGTGTGTGTAGGCCAGCCCTCAGGGAGTAGCTGGTGCTGGCAACAATTTCAACAGTCATCAGGCACTCAGGAATGCAATGTACGAACAACAAGGGAGCATGACTTGAGTTGCACAGAGTTAGTGGCCCCAGATGCACAGGGGCCGACACTGGCCTACCGCCACGGGACGCTGACTTGCGGGACACTAGGGTAGGGTCATGAGGGCAGAGCAGGGTCTCGTATGTATCAAGGGTGGTTTTCGCGGAGTGTCCTGGGGGAGAGTGGGAGGTGTACCCCCAGGGCATGGTGCAGAGGGCACATACCAGCTGTGTCCGGCAACATGGCGGATATGAATGCCACAGACTCATGCCAAACACCAAGTCCGTACCTGCCATTTGCTGATGACAACCCCCAGGCCACAGGCTCAGACACCAACAATGTTCGGCCTGAGGCTGACGGTGTCTCACGGCGCACAGGGTAAGTGGCACCAGGTCAGTCCTTGCGAGTGGTTGACCTCCTCCGTAACGGTGATCCGTGTTCCCACCGGACTGAAACGCATCTGTCTCTCACTCCTCTCCCTGCGTTCACTGGCATGAACTCTGCCATTGATGAATGAGGACTCAGTACTAGATGGGGAACATACTGGACTGCAGTGTAGGCCGGCTGCAGCGGTGGGGTATGTCAACGAATGTGGACTCCCTGGGGCCTGTGTCACGGAGGTCAGCAATGGTCTGAGGAGGCTGCCAAGCTCGCGGGCATGGGTCTTGGAGCTAGCACCGGCACGTGGTGGGCCCTTTTTGACACACGACGGTGTCGGCAGGTGAGCAGTGCGGCCTTGGAGCGCTGGGGCAGGCAACCGGGTCTGGGTATCAGTGGCCTGGGGTACAGCAGGCACACAGGCTCGCAGGCCCCGCAGCTCACGGCGTCAGCCTCGTGGCGGGCTGAGAGGCACCGCCCTGGCAGTGACGTTGGCCATTCCGGGAGTGCACCACGCTCAGCGCAACAGTGTTTTCATCCACACCCCTGCGCAGGCCTGGCGTGAGCTGGGCCAAAACACTACGCTCACGCACACAGGGGTGGATGCAGCGAGCGACATTTCCGTGATCTACCCCACAGCCTGGGGTGACATGGTTGCGTCCACTGTTCACTACTCCCCAGACACCAGCAGTTAATGTCTGCATGGACATATCTGTGGTTTGCATACCCAGGTCTGTCCAGCACATTCACGTCACACTTGTCGTGTACATTCCCATTCATGGGTCACTTGCATCCTTCGCACATGCCTGTTTTCCGCCTCTCCACATGTTCAGCTGTTGTGTGGCTGTGGTGCCATGATATGGCTGGCTTGTGTACATGGGAAGCCCAGTATCCCAATGGAGTTGTGTTGATGTGTCTGGTAGGTGGGCATGTTGATTGACATGTTGTATGCGGTTTGGTCACGTGTGCATTCCCACAGTTGTGCATTGTGTGATGGTGGGTTTGAGGTGTGTGGTGTGTTGATTTGGTACTTACCAACGAGCAGTCCAGTTCCATAGATGCCATCCTGGAAGCGCTGGTTGATGATGGACTGTTGGAAGATGTAGGAATCGTGCACACTTCCTGGGTAGTTTGCGATGACATTGGTGAACAGTCCCCGGTGGTCCACTATTGCCTGCACATTGATGGAATGCGTGTGCTTTCTGTTGCGGTAGATGTGTGCAGTGTCCGCAGGGGGCAGAAGTGGGACATGTGTGCAGTCAATGGCCCCCAGCATGTTTGGGAAGCTAGCAATGGCGTAGAAGCCTTGCTTGGTCTCCAGCTGTTCCTGCGCAGTGTTGGGGAAGTGAAGGTACTGGGGTATGAAGCTGATGATGGCATCCAGGACAGGTGTGAGGAACTTTGATAGAGCTGGCTGTCAGACTCCTCCGACTCTGGCCGTTGTTGGTTGGAAGGTACCAGAGGCCAACGTGTGCAGCACAGCCAGCAGCTTTGTCTGCGGAGGGATGTTGGTTGTCCGCTGTGTTGGGACCGTCAGCCTGGGGCCAATGTGGGTCATGATGCGGAGGATGGTTGTCCTTTTGAGCCTGTAGTGGGCAATGACTTCCTCGGGCGTTAGGTCTGTGAGACTTCTGCGTTTTCGGTAGGTCCGCTGTCTCACTCTGCGCTGCGTCTGTGGTGGTCCGGGGGGTGGTGCCGGTCCCGGTCCTGGGGTGGTGGCGGTCCTGGGGGTGGTGGCGGTGGGTGTTGTGGCCCTGTTGGGGCCCCAAGCTGCATGATGAGTAGCTCAATGGCATCGGTTGTTCTTCGGGTGTGGCTGTGTGCGGGGCTCCGTTGCCTACTGCAGGTAGTCGTCCTGCTTATTACCAGCAAGAGGCAGGTGTTAAATAGCTGCTGCTACCAGGGCTTATCGCGTGGTTTTGGTTCGCATCGCAGATCTGGCAGTTCGTTGTGAATGTGGTGTAGTGGGGTTTTCATGTGTTTTTGCACGGGAACGCCTTCTCTGCATCTCATTAGGGTTAGTTGGTGGTGTCACCCGTGGAGGTAAATTTTGCGGCAGTTATCGCAGGAATACTTGCGTTGTCTGCAGTTTGCACCCGCTTGTGAATGGGGCGTTAAATCTATCTCCACTTTTGTTGCGTTAAGGTGGCGATAACTCGGAGATAAGTCCTTGTGAATATCCCCCTTAGAGTATCCCTCAAGAACTAGAGACACTTAACAGGGCCGGAAAAAATTACATGCCACACCTAGACACCACTCCTAATGGAGTGGGAAAAGGAACAAATATATATTTTTAAATAACCCTCACCCACTATAATAGTGGCATGCTTCATAATTGGGTTTACCCTGACTCCTAAAGGTCAGGGTAGCTCTTAGAGGAATTTTAACTAGGGCACGTAACTCTAAAATAAAAATTCCTCACCTTCTCCAAGGTTTCCCTTTATTAGTGGGGTGGATGGGAAAGATTCAAAACTACAATATGGTCGGGGGTTTAGGATTTAATGGCCTATGACCCTAAGTAAACCAATTACACCAACATGTTTCAGCCCTACTCTCAAAGGCCTAAGTAGGTCTTGGGCTTTCATAAGGGTGGGTTCGTTTTTTTATGCTATCCCCCTGTGACGTTTCTTGTCTGGTACTGCTTTTAAATAAAGCAGTTTTTTTTAAAATGCAGCCCGTTTTCCTTAAAAGAAAACTGGATGCATTTAAAAAATAAAAAGGAAACTTTTCAGTTTCATTCTTTAAGGGTAGGCAGTGGTCCCTGGGACCACTGCCTGCCCTTAAAAAATATTTGCGCATGCATTCACAAATGGGAAGGGGTCCCCTGGGGACCCTTTCCCGTTTGCGAGTGCTTTACCACCCTTCTGAGAAGGGTGGTAAACTGCGAGTGTTTTGCGACCGCAATTGTGGTTGCAAAACATTCTTACATAGCTTAAGGAGCCGCTATTAGGAAGGGATGCCCTTGGAACGCCCCTTCCTAATAGCAAGTCGCTAATCCAATTTTGTGAGTCGCAAATTGATTTGCGACTCGCAATATGGGATTAGTACATGGGCCACAGGTTTGTTGCGTGTGCAAATGGGTCTAAAACCCATTTGCGCACGCAAAAAACCTTTGTACATCTGGCCCTAAGCCTCTTCCTTACCACTCTCTAAAAATCAGCTGGCGAAGGTGTGTCACCAAACACTTATGAAGATCTTCTGCTACCCTAAGTGTTTTCCAGTCTTCTTCTTGAAGGTGGTGTACAAGAAGTGGAAATCACTACTGTGCCTGATCTCACAGTGGTTAGAATAGTAGTAGTTGCTGTAATACTGGCAGAAGTTGCAACATTTTGGTTTGCTTTTTGTGTTTGCGCCAGCTCGTCATGACCGACTTCTCCACTTTCCCTGCATGTATAACCAGAGCGACTTGTCTCAGGTTCATAGATAAATTCTTCCATTTTTATAAGTTGGTCTGTGTCCTGTGATGCATCAGCAATAGTAGGAACTGTAAGAAATGAGAGGGATGACGTCATTGCAGCGTGTAAGGACATTGACTTTAATTACACATTTGTAATGTTTAACAGGTCTTTGCCAAGATTTCTCAAGCACTCCTGATGTGAAAGACATATATGCTCAATATTAATCAGGAATATTAATTAGAAAAAACGTCAATTTGATAAACATATAATAAAACTCTAATGTTTTGTTATATCACAAATATTTGCATTTGTAACATAGCTTGGCATAAGAGTAAACATTATATTTACAAATATGGGCTGCATAGACCACAAAGCATTGCACAGTCTATACTAAATTTTAATGAATCCAAGAAATAAGTTATCTTATAAAAGTTATCTGAATGAGTGGTTGAATAGCATATGTTTATGATGTCTTATACATATATAGTTGAAATAATGTTTTTACATACATGCAGCACATATGAATTCCACTTATAGTGCTTTCAGATGTGTCAATGGTACTGACACCTCTCACTGTCTCTGAATGAAGAGTTGATTCAATAAGTTTCTCCAAGGATGCTGGTTCATTACTTGGTCCTCCTCCAATAGCTGCAGACTCTGGCCTTCATGCTGCAACTCTTTCCTTTGTGCACGAATGGAGGTCATACCATCTTTTGCAAATTTTTGCCAATGTTTCTGTTTGTTACACCAACCACATTTATCCTTTGCTGTTTAAGGCCCAGATTTGTCTTTTAGTGGCTTCGGATATAATACTTATGACTTTCCAAAACATTGCTAAATTTTCAGCAATATATTCCTGTGTCAAAATGGCAAGCTCCTGATCACTAAACTTCATTTTATTCTTGGCACTTCCCTCTTCATGGGGATTCTGGCTAGCCATGATGCAATATGGAGATGGATGTCAATGACTTCTTCCTTCCAACTGCCTCAGTGCTTCTCTCATGTTGACTGCTGCATTCCTCCAGTCTCTTTTCTAGAATCTCTGATGTCACAGATGTGAAACACAGGGGCAATCTCAATTTGAGAAATATACAGATTCCCAAAAATGTCAGTCCTTATTCATTAATGGTGAACCCAAAGAAATCACTTGTTATATTCCCAGCTAGGCCCATGTAGCGAAGCAGCTTATTCCTTACATTGTCCTAGAAAATAACATTTTAGCTGTGAACTTTTGCACACAATTGCATGCATGACAATGTTGGATTCATTTCTTTGAAACTACTTTTCTTACACATCCAGCATCTCACAACATTATTATAATGTCTTGAACATCATGTACTAGGCCTCTCTACGCACTAGGTACAAAAGTCGTCCTATCTTCATGCACGGGCAACAGCGCTATCCACATATCCATAACATCACTAATGTAGCACACACATCACAAAGGATGCTTTTTATTATAAATAATAGGCATCCTGATAGATTGGTAGAGGAGGCACTTCTGCTGACACTGAAGGTCTCTGCATGCTGAGAAATCACCACGCACCGTTCTGACATTCCATGAGGGGCATCAAACTCGAGACCAAGACAGGGTCCTTCACACTCTCTCATTCGGTAATGGGGTTGGCTCGTCCCTAGGGGGTATTCTTGGCTCTACACCTACACACACTCTAGGTACACTTAGAGTAGGGTCTGCATCGTAGGAGTACGTTAGATTACCATATTGCATATATGCCTGCATATATTCATTGCTTCAGCACCATGGTAGAAATGTATCTACTATTTACTCTTTTGGTTCTTGTAATCTTCTTTATTTGCTTCTGTCTCCTAATCACTGCAGCACACGTATTTTATGCAAGAATAACGTTGGTTCAATAAATATTATTGAAAACATCCCACTGTGTATTCTCTGTATATTTCTCGGAGAATAAGTGAGCACGAATGACTGAGCGAAAGGTTCTGTACTGTTTCCACAATCCCTGAGTGTTCAGGGTTATCATGCTCAGTGGTTGGCAGTAACTGTTCGCTCCGTGGTAGGTTAGGGGGGGCTTACAGTGACACTGTGAGCTAGCTGGTCTACAGGTCAACATGACCTGCGGGGGTGTCCGGAATCAGTCAAGGCACCTAGCCCTTAGTTTATGTTGTCCAAACAATGCGCAGATCCTAAGGATTAGTAGGAACTACATGTCACACTGTTTGAGAACTGGACTCGTAATACATAACATTTTGCTATTCCTTATTAGCAAATATGTATTATTCGCTATTTAGGAATTGGAAAATGTACTTTTGCACACAAGACCCGTCATCCTCTCTGGTAGCTCTAAAAATCATCTTGTTCCTCTCAAAGCCTCCCTAAATGCATCAGCTTGTCTGATGTTGGGGATTGAATGATTTGGTTACAAATACCCCTGTCCCGTACTCTTTGAGCTGGATCCCTTTTAAGAGTAGATCCACATATGAATATTTATGCCTAATGCATAACCTCTTACACTTTGATCACTCTAAATTCTGTATACTTAGCTGTAATTGCAGCTGATTTACTTTTCAGACATCTCTCTAATGCACTTGTGTATCCCCTTTACAACATTTAAGTGCTCTAAATGAATAAGGACAGCAGGTTGGTAGCACAACAGACATTTCTAGCACAGGAAATACCAATCTATCCTAAAATAAATCGGATACAGATTGGACAGAGGATGTTGGAGAAAGGAGTGGTGATTTATTTTTTAGAACAAATGCAGATTATGTACCCTGGGAAGGGGCAACGTGTCAAAAAAATATGGCACATGGGCTAGGAAGAGGAAAAGCAAAACAGACAGAACAGGAAAAGCAGTTGACGTTGGGAGGTATCCAGCCTACAAGGCAAAGAAAGTACACCTGAGATAACCTAGTAAGATGCTCTGAGACTCATCAACTGACCAGATAGGACTTTGACTAAATTGGATATGAGATTGCTGAAGTCAGGACATTCCTTATCCCCTTATCCCCTTCCCAGTATATTAATCTGATTGGCCTGAAAATAGATATGTATAAGTTGTCCTGAAAACTATGCCTGCATCTCCCCTCTGAAAGATGGATAAGGCAGCAATAGAAAAACCAACAGAATGTTCCTATTTTCACCAAGTGTGGGGGTCAACTCCTAGTGTTTCTAGGTCTAAGTAATCGATTGAATAATCCTTGTGAAATCTCTTCTGCCAGGGCCCCACCCTCACATTTCATCTATCATCGAGCAATTGATCTGTACATTGTAGGTGAGCAGCTAAATAATATAATTCAAAATCTGGAACATTCAAGTCACCTTATCATCGACAAGTTTGAAAAGGACTATTGATGACAGAACAGGTAAATTTTCAAAATAGTATAGTAGGTGCAACAGAGCCACAATCTTGGCTACCGTTTTTCTCCTCATCATCAACAGTGGCGGAATCTTCCAGAATGCCATCCAGCTTCCTGGAGCTACCAGTGCTGGCCTGAGATTCCCTTCTACAACATCAGAGTCTGTATTATTAGTCCCGATACCTACATATCTAAATGTGATTGGTTCCCCTTTAAGTGCTGAACAGGACAAGGCGAGAATAGTCTCATCCACCATAAGGGTGTAAAGGAAAAATGCAGGACCTATAGCAATTAACCTGCAGTCCTGATATATTTCTGAACTCTTGCATTGGTGCAATAGTTGGAACACCTCCAGTACCAATGTCATTCAAAAATAGTAGCATGTCCTACATATACACAGAGACAAATTGGGCCTCCTCGTTAACTGGCACACGTCTATTTGTGTCTTTCCTCTGTACCACACTGGCAAATAATTCCACGACCAGTGCAAAATGTATTGATTATAAGGGGCATCCCTGTCCTTCTACCTTTCAATTTTGTATGATTACAACATACCTTGACCTGTATGGACCCCTGCCAATGAGTTGGAGTACAAAAACAAAAGGAACAAATGATGGACGGAATGCTGAACAATGCAAACATTCACCCCCAGTCACAAAGATCTAGGCTTAATCCATTGTTTTTTTGCTCACCACGCCACCCCAGTTTGGACCCAGCCATATGCAAATCAGTCTTGACTCTGTTCCTCATAGGAACAGTCAGCCCGAATTGCCAAGCCAGGTCCTCCTTGGAACGGAAACAAGCATCCTGGGATCGTTTCGGGGCATAACCCCTCATCAGCCAGGCTAGCTTGAATCCAGTGGCGCAGTGAGCATGGGATTCACATCTGGGTATACCCTTTCAACTGAGGGCGACAAAAGCAAAAGGAACAAATGATGGACGGAATGCTGAACAATGTAAACATTCACCCCTAGTCACAAAGATCTGGGTTTAATCCATAATTCTTTTGCTCACCACGCCATGAGTTGGAGTACAGCAGTGAAATCCATCTAAAAATTCGGGCCCTAGACCTATACATTTTAAGGTAGCAAATTAATACTTCCAATTGAATGCTTTTTCCAGATCTATTGTTAAAACCGGTATTTTTTGCTGGGATATTGTCTATTAGAGTTTAGAGAAATGTTTTCCCTGTAAATTAGTCGGTTCTACTCTGGTTGCACTATCTGGAGAAATAACTGTAAAGGTCTATTAGAAAGAATTCTACTTAATATATTAGAGGTAACACTTATCATTGACAAAGTTTGATAAGACACCATATATAATATATCTCTTCTAGGATTGGGGAGAGACATAGTCAGAGTATAATTTGCATAGAATTAGGCAATAAACAATTGAATAGCACATTAATTCACAGTTCAGCTATTTTGTGTGCTAGAACGTCTATACACGCTGATACAGCATGTTAAAAACCTGGTATCCTTGGCGTGGTTTCCTCTGACATTTTGCCTCTACCTCCTGTGTTTATGACTGTGTGCTGGATTTTGTTCTTACTGGTTTAGGTACTCTGGGCACTTTGCCTCTGCTGATCAGTGCCAAAGTGCAAGTGCTCCCTATTCAATTGTAATTCTGATTGGTTATCCATGATTGACATATTTGATTTACTGGTAAGTCCCTGGTAAAGTGCACTATGTGCCCAGGGCCTGTAAATCAAATGCTACTAGTGAGCCTGCAGCACTGATTGTGCCACTCACACCAGTGGCCTTTCAAATGTGTCTCAGATCTGCCACTGCAGTGTCTGCGGGCACAGTTTTTAAATGCCCTGTCAACCTGGCAAGTGCACCCACTTGCCAGGCCCAAACCTAACCTTCCCTTTTCCTACATGAAAGTCACCCCTAAGGTAGGCCCAACGTACCCGCGTGGGCAGGGTGCAGTATATGTTAAAGGTAGGACATATGTGGGTGTGTTTTACATGTCCTGATAGTTAAATGCTGTGTATTTCGTTTTTCACTATTGCAAGGACTAGCACTCCCATAGACTATCATTAGAGCTTCCTTGTAACCTTTCACAAGTGAGAACAGCTAGAGATTTGGAGTTTGGGCTCTCTGAACGCAGAATTTAATAACGCATCTTTTAGTAAAGGTGGTTATTAAATTGTATGTTTGAAAATGCCACTATTAGAAAGTGCAAAAACAACAATTGATGGACAGAATGCAGAACAATGTCGTACATTCACCCCAGTACAGTGATCTGGGCCTAAATCCATCGGGAGGACCTGGCTTGGCAGTTCGGGCTGGACTGTTCCCACAAGGAACAGGGTCAAGACTGATTTGCATATGGCTGGGTCCAAACTGGGGTGGTGTGATGAGCAAAAGAATGATGGATTTAACCCAGATTCTTGTGACTGGGGGTGAATGTTTGCATTGTCCAGCATACCGTCCATCAATTGTTTCTTTTGCATTTGTCGCCATAAGTGGGAAGGGTATGCCCAGACGTGGGTCCCGTGCTCACTACACCACTGGATTCAAGCTAGCCTGGCTGATGAAGGGTGATGCCCTGAAACGGGTCCCAGGATGCTTGTTTCCGGTCCAGGGAGGACCTGGCTTGGCAGTTCGGGCTGGACTGTTCCCACAAGGAACAGGGTCAAGACTGATTTGCATATGGCTGGGTCCAAACTGGGGTGGTGTGGTGAGCAAAAGAATTATGGATTTAACCCAGATCCTTGTGACTGGGGGTGAATGTTTGCATTGTCCAGCATTCCGTCCATCAATTGTTTCTTTTGCATTTGTTGCCCTAAGTGGGAAGGGTATGCCCAGACGTGGGTCCCGTGCTCACTACACCACTGGATTCAAGCTAGCCTGGCTGATGAAGGGTGATGCCCTGAAACCGGTCCCAGGATGCTTGTTTCCGGTCCAGGGAAGACCTGGCTTGGCAGTTCGGGCTGGACTGTTCCCACAAGGAACAGGGTCAAGACTGATTTGCATATGACTGGGTCCAAACTGGGGTGGTGTGGTGAGAAAAAGAATGATGGATTTAACCCAGATCCTTGTGACTGGGGGTGAATGTTTGCATTGTCCAGCATTCCGTCCATCAATTGTTTCTTTTGCATTTGTCACCCTAAGTGGGAAGGGTATGCCCAGACTTGGGTCCTGTGCTCACTACACCACTGGATTCAAACTAGCCTGGCTGATGAAGGGTGATGCCCTGAAACCGGTCCCAGGATGCTTGTTTCCGGTCCAGGGAGGACCTGGCTTGGCAGTTCGGGCTGGACTGTTCCCACAAGGAACAGGGTCAAGACTGGTTTGCATATGGCTGGGTCCAAACTGGGGTGATGTGGTGAGCAAAAGAATGATGGATTTAACCCAGATCCTTGTGACTGGGGGTGAATGTTTGCATTGTCCAGCATTCCGTCCATCAATTGTTTCTTTTGCACTATTAGAAATTGGGTATTTTCGTTTTGAACCATCCTGTGTCCTTCTGCCTGCTTGATGATTCAGCATCTGGTTTTAGACTGACAGGAGCTGTTTGTGCATTCTCTCCAGACACTCACACAAAGGGAGCTGAGGTGCGCCCTGCATATGGTGAATGGCCATCCTGGGATCGAGTGGTGGGAGGAGTTGTTACTGACACCTGAATAGGCTGTGACTGCTCTGCACAATGCTGCCTCCCCCTCCTGTAGTGAAACGGGACAAGGGAGGACAGAACGGGCTTTACTGAGCAAGAGAGACTTTCTGAACAAAGACTTCAAAGGGAAAAAGATGTATAAGTATTAGACCTAAAATCCCAGAAATTCAGATTACTTCTGGAATCAAGAGGAATCTCTGCCAAGGAGAAGGGCTGTGAGGAGTAGACTGCACCTTTACTGTGAGTTGCTTTGCTGGGTTGGCCTGCAGTTGCTTCTTCTGCCAAGGAGAGAACAAAGACTGGACTTTGCTGTAAAACCTGTTTGAGAAGAGTCTCCAAAGGATTGTGCATACTGGCCTCCTGTTCTGATGTCTCAGGGACACAAAGACTTCACCTACAGCCTTTTTGAACTTCACTGCTGGGAGTTATGACATGCCTGTGGGTGCCTGTTCCAGTTCTGGGCCCCTCGCGGTTGTTCCTGCAACAGAAAGCTGTGAAGAACTGAAGAATTCTACAAAATTGACGCTTAGTTCTTATTGCTGCTAAATTTTTCGATGCAGCACCGCCGTGCAAGAGAAATTCTCAACTCACACCGACCCCAACGCAGGCCCCACTGTGTAGCTAAAAGAATCAAGGCATCACCGGTCAGCGGCTATGGAAATCCACGCAGCAGCCGTAGCGCCTGAATCTTCTCATGCAGAACACCTGTGCAGCAAGTTTTTCCGAAGCAACACTCGCAGACCAGAATCACCTGGGAAATCAACACATTACTTCCCCCTACAGTCTCGATTAGCAGCATCACTTCTCCTGTGTGCAGCAGAACTGTCGCATCACCTCCCTAAGGATTCAGGAACTGATACATAGCTGTGTTTTTCAATGCTTCCCTCCTCTGTGGCTGTTTTGTCTTATGGATTTTGTTGCATTTGAGATACTTTGTGTAAAAATCACACATCCATAGTTTTCTATGGACAGAATTGCGTGAAACCTTTTAAAAGTCATATTTTGAGTTGTATATGCTGAATCTTTGTAGTTTTTTGGTCTTGTTTGGTTTAGATAAAGATATTTGATTTTTCTAAACTGGTGTGTGTCATTTGTAGTGTTTTCACTGTGTTACTGGGTGTCTTATGTACAAAAACGTAGCACATTGCCTGTGAGATAAGCCTGCCAGCTCATGCCAATCTACCAAGGGTGTGAGCAGGGGTTATCTAGGTGTGTAACTCCCTTATCCTGGCTAGAAAGAAAGGTCCCTACTTGGATAGGGTGCATACCGCTGTCAACTAGAGACCTCCATTTCTTACGCAACTCCTGTAGTAGGACATCAGTTTCACATGTTTTCGCACAGCCATGTATTTTAAATCAGTCTTAATTTTAACTGTGATTGTGACTTCTGAGGCATCTGATAGATCTTATGGAAGGGACTCCAGTCTTGCTTGACTGAGATAATTCTCTATTTCCTGATTACTGACATAAACATGGCTTTCGATAGTTTAGAGTAATACACAGAAAATACCCAATTAAACTCTTCTTGCGCACATGCTATATCGCCTCTGTCTATGCTCATACATGTAAGAGTTGACCCTCTCTGCTCAGGTCTGGAGATCCAGTCTAGTAGTCTTCTGAACTTATCAGCCTCAATATGCAATTTAGCCAGGCATTCTTTTTAATCTAGGCTCTGTATTTTCACTAACAAGTGTGCACTTTATCGTCTCACCGCCACCAAACTGTCCTTGATCATTAGGTTCCTGTATCTAGCCCTTTATAATTCTCATAGGGCCTGATTTAGATCTTGGCGGATGGGTTACTCCATCACAACGGTGACGGATATCCTGTCCGCCGAAATATAAATCCCATTACATCCTATGGGATTTATATTTCGGCGGACGGGATATCCGTCACCGTTGTGGTAAAGTAACCCATCTGGCAAGATCCAAATCAGGCCCTTAGTCTCTTCTCAGATTTATCTCTTTCTCATACCAATATCTGTCTTGTTCCTGAGACTGCTTTTATACAATGACCCTGTGTACTTCAATTGCGGGCCTCCAGTTCTATTTATTCGTTAGATGTCATGTTGTCACTCCTTTTTAAAAAAGTTATTATCATGTATCAAGGCCCTAAAGGGTCTGTCTTCCAGTGCACTCTTCTGCTGTTTGAATGAAGGGATACACCAGTTGTGTTTACCCAACTGAGCTGTCAATAATAAGGAATTATATTCAAAGAGGGCTCCCAGAAAAAGTCTGAGTCAGCTATTCTTACCAGTAAACAGGTAGACAGGACAATTTTATAAAGACATACATGTAATCCATGCACAGGAGAATAAAATGAAACCTCTTTAATAATCAAGTAGTTTTCTCTCCAAGGCTCCACTAACCCTCAGTTAGCCTCCCAGTTGCTCATCATGCAGTTCATCATAACCCCTCGGTGGCCTCAGTAAAGATGGATGTGATCTATCCAGGTCAGTGTGGAATACATTTTTAAAATTCCCTCCTAAAATCATGGGTATGTAGCTTAAGTGGGTCAAATGTAGCAACAATTTTTGATTAAAGGGACTTATGTTGGGGACTTAGAAACTTGTCAACATAACATCTATCCTATTTAGTTTAATTTGCACTGTGGTATCTCTACCCTCTTTATCAATGGTTGTTGTAATAAGAATAAAGAGGAACCCGGGGTTGATTCAAATCAATGCCTTCCTCGTGTATGATTAGAAATGTATAGTGAGCAGCTGACTCTTCCATCTTTTCTATAACTTACTTCCTTCTTCATGTAGGAGGTGAGTCTCTTGTGAATATACAGTACGAGCTGCAACAAACAGAACACTCAAGCTGTACCCTACTGACAAAGCCAAAGTAGGCCAACACCTGTCTTGGGGTGCTTGTATTTACTTACAGATGGGACCTTACCTAGCACTTAGGGTTTGACTATTCCTATTGGGGAAGAAAAAAGGCTGATTTGAATATGGCTGGTTCCTGTTTGAGGTGGCATGGTGGGCAAAAACAATGGTCTAGATTGAGTCACAGAGTATTTACAAGTGTCTGAGATTAAATCAAGCAATTCATTATTGTTTTTTTTGCTTCCTATAGTTGGTGGTCCTAAGTCCAATTGGAATGTTGAGACATGGGTTCCATGCTCACTGTGCTTTAGGGCTAAAGCCACACGCTACTGATGAGGCCAAAAGAGTCTGAAACTGGTCTTTTTTGCTTCCCTTTGTACTTTTCTCACAGCATTACTCATACCCCTGACATTTTTTGTCAGTAATGTGTTACTAATTGGTGTACCTGTCATGAGGTAATACAAGCCTTAAGGAAGCAACCATCCTTATAAGCATGGGAAACAGGACAACTGGACTCAATACGCATTTCAACTACCCTTCAAATGTCCATTTGTACAAAGAAATATAAGAAATGACCATAGGTAGCCCATAATAAATATTTCTTAATAAACTCCTCAACCGATGTCTCCCAGGACTGAGAGACAGCCAGTCCAATCCCATCACTAAAACTGAGAACATGTGCCGACTTCTAGAACCCAAATGCACTGGGTGAGAAGCAATGGGTGGGCGGCGTATGTTGCATTCTGTCGACCCCCTTGGCAGCTCATAAATAGATCCCTATTTCAAAAGTGAGTTCACTAATTATTTGTGGGTGCAGCTCATATCTTAATGTTTTCTATCCATTATGCAGGATGAATCCCATTATAAACCCAGGGGACAGAGTGCAATAGACTAAGGTATCTTCCTGTACAGGAGAGTGGCTAAGACCTTGCCATTGTTTGAATTATCTCCAGCACTTCCAGCTGACTCCTCTGATTCATCATTTTTTGGAATTACACCACTGCTGTCACATCTTCCTTGCCAGCGCCTGCAACTGGGACGGTCTTTTAACTTGCCTTACTCTATTTGTTGTACACCGTCTCCTCATTATTTGCTACTCACCAGAGAATCAGCAATATTTTTTCCCTGACCATTTTGTTTCCTCTTACCAGCTAATACTTTAGCTTCTGTTTTTTTTCTGTTTACCAGCTAGTTCTTGGGATGACTGAATATTCACCAAACTTGGTGATGCCAAAGAATTATCAGGATTTTCTGCAGGTCTTTTGCAATCACTGTAGTAACTGTGAGGTTCTGTCACCCCCCTACTCCTGTTAGCATTAAGTCTCTGGTGTCTGTGTTAATGCAGCCTCTTACTACATCTAATAATGGCCATTGCTCTAGGGATAATCTTCATTCGGTTAACACAAATTCACTTGAAATCACCCCCACAGCCTTCTCGGGCATACTATCTTTAGTAGTTATTGAGCGTGGTGCAGAGGCAGACCCAGCGGCCTTATGTTTGCCCATGATTTATGTATTTTAATAGAGCGCTCACCTGCTAGCAGCTGCAAAATATGAGTGGGCTGGCCAAACCTCGCCCGGTTGCGGGGGGGCCCGCTCTTGGTATCGTCTTCACCGGGGCACGAACCCCGGTCCGTCCCACCAGTGTCCTGCGCTGCGGGATCCTCAAAGTGATTTTAAGCTTGTTGCTGCCTCAGGCCCCACCTTGCCTCATAGGAGGCTGGGGATGTAGTCCCACCCCAGCCTCGCCAGGAAAGGTCACAACAGGTAAATGCGGGCTGGGAAACCGCCCGTAACACTCCTTCGATGCAGGATCCTGAAAGCACATTTAAGCGCATCGCTGCCCCGAGCCCCATCTTGCCTCAATGAAGTCTGGGGGATGTAGTCCCAACCCAGCCACTCAGGGAAAGTTCACCAATGGCAGATGTTGGCAGTAAAACTGCGGGCACCACTCCGGCGCTGCAGGATCCTCAAAGCGCTGCATTATTCTCCTCTCAGTAGGGGATGCTTACTTAGGTGCAGAGGAGCAAATCATGACAACAAAGTCGGCAGCTGGAATGGCAAGAACAGCCACAAGTAGAGAGGATGGTAGATCAGAAGCAGTATCAAATCTGATGTCTCTCAGCCATGCTTTACAAGTGTATGTTTGTATATAATTATGTATGTATATGGTATCTGTGTAGGGCGAAGTTAGCCAAGAATCAGTGCAGTGCTGTACAGAGTCAAAGGCAGGGATGGAATTACTAAGTAAACAGAGGGGAAGCTAGCCTCTAATAATGGTGGTGACCCGGCTGCATTTACATCAGGCTCACACTACACAAATACCACTTACATACATAGCTATAATTCAGTTGAGAATATTATAAACAATAACGTCACATTCGTGAATATCAAACAAATATACTATGCAGTAAGGTAGTTATGTACTGATATTTTTTGTAAAAAAGCTCATTTGTATACAAAAACTGCATGTTATTGTAGAAAAGACATGATAGCAGAGGCATTGTGTTAATCTAATTTTTTCATTTAATGCACAAAATACTACATATTTGGTTTTTGGAAAATGCAGTCCTTTTCTACAGGTCATGGTGAAAACAGTGGTTACTTACCACCTCTGTAGTGAATAGGAAGTGTCTTTTACAGAAGCAATATGTAGAACAACTAAAGTGAAGATATACATAAAATATAAAAGGCCTGCTCACATTCTGGATTCGAGATATCATCCAAGAAATGTTTCTAGTACTCAGAAAACCAAACTGCAAACACTAGGAAGTCTGATAAAAAGTATATCAGCATACCACATGATCTTGACTAGTACAGGCATTTTACACTTCAGTATCTTGTCCTTGGTTATGTATATGGACGGTGTTGGGTTTATTAGTTACAGAACAGTTAACGGGCTTCCAAAATATTTCTCCAGAGATACGTTTGGACTAGACAGCAATCATGCACAAAATCCAAGGGCCCACCACGAAAAATCAAATCCAACCCACAAATGAGGGTGTTACTGTTTGAAAGATCAAAAACTAGACAATGTGTCTAGTTCTTGGGTATTTGAATAATGAATTACCCAAGAAATCGGATAATCCAAGTTGGCAGATGGGACACCGTTCAGAGACTTCAAACTCTAAATTGGTCACAACTCAGGGGCCGATTCCGATCTCGGCCGGTAGGGCACCGAATCGGATTCGGCTTTACCGGATCCGATTCGGACGCCCTGTTTCCGACCGATTCGAACACCCGTCCGCGCGAGAAAGTACGATGCGAGCGTATGCGAAATCCCCGACCGACTCGTTCCCGGCTCCGAACCGCTCCGACCGACTCGTACGGACTCGACTCGCACCACGCAATGGAGATGTTCCCCGACCGGGCAAGTACGATGCGCGCCTCGAACAGTCTGACCGACTCGCGCCGTCCGGCTCGAAAGAGCAGTCGGAGCCGGACTTCGGGGGTCCGTGTCGGACCCCCCTGTACGCGTAGCCGCACAAGTCGCACACAGGGGGGACCCATGGGTCCCCCCTACACATGCATGTATGGCGCGAGTCGCACCGACGCGTACCCGCTGTAGGGGGCGCCCTTGTTCGCGACGCACCAATTGAGTCAATGGGAGCCCGTGTACGCGTCGTACGACCGGCTCCCATGGACTTCAATGGGAGTCCGACCGAATCGAGTCCGATAGCATGCGTCCGCATCCTACTCGTTCGGTCGGACTGCTAGAGTCCGGTTCGGTCGGATATCTCTCTGAATCCGACTCAATCGGAGGGATTTCCGGCCTGAATCGGAATCGGCCCCTCAGTCTTCTGGAGCCAGTGGTGAAGGCACATGGCATAGCATCTATAGCGAGCTCACCTGTGGGGTTTCATGTTTATAGTCCAAGGAAAAAGGTCACAGCTCAATGTTTTTGAGCCAATAGTGAAGGCAAATGATGTGGCATCCACAGTGGGTTCATAAATTGTAGTTCACGTTTAGAGACCTTGTCCTATTTCTTTAAAATAGCTTGATGTATTCAGCATTGACTAATGACTAGGCCACCTATAGAACATGGAGCCCCCACTGGACCCACTCACTGTTCCCCACCAGCATCCCAGGATTTAGGGTTAGAGTCAGCTGGATCTTCATATATTATTATGCCTAGAATGGAATAGTATAGAGAGATTGCTCAAATGGCTACAGAATCAAAACAATTTGCTTTTGCTAGTGAATCTCTGTACGTCTGAGGTGAATGAAAAAAGTGAGGTAGCTCAAGAGGCAGTGAATCCTCATCAAAAAACAATGCTTTTAAGATTCCAGTACATCCTTCAATCCCATTTGATGCAGATGTCATCAATGTAGGCATCCACAGATGGATCACTAATAAAACATCGACTCTCATAACATCGAACTACAGAATTATCAAGTCAACAATATCGTAAACAAAAATATCGACACGCAATACACAAAATAGAAATAATACTAATATTGATAAAAAAATATCGTTTAAATAAATCCCGATGACAAAAATATCGACAACAAAAATATAGAACACAAAAATATCAATAACATTAAAATAAAATGAAACACATCAAAAATATCGATACAAACAATATCGACAACACAAACATCGATAAAATACATATAAACTATATCGGAAATAAAATTTAAACATAAAAAAACTATTTATGATAATACAATAAAATAACAAATACCAAATATTTTAAATAAACAATAAAATTAATTACGAATTAACCACATTAATAATAAATTAAAATACAAAAACAAATGAATAAACAAACAATATAACATAAAAAATAAATTAACTAAAATAAACAAATTTCAATATATATAATATATAAAAAATATATTAAACATTTATCTACATATAAAATTAAATAGCAACAATAAACAAAATAAAAACAAACAATAAATAAACATAATAAACATTAAATAAATCCCAAGGTAACAGCTAAAAAATTCAAAAAAGCTATCTCAACCAATAAATTTAAAAACACAAACACAAACCAATAGAAAACTCTAATTAAACAAACACTATAAAAACAATCAAACAATTAACAGAAAATTTACCGCATAACGGATGACCACGGAGGAAGAGCAAACCTTTCAGAGAGAGAAGACAAAACAAAAAACAACTACACCAAATACTATTCCAAACATCCCGTAATAAAGGTAAGCACAAAACTTTGTAACTAAATAAATGTAAAAAACTTGTAAAATATTATGACACAATTTCCTTTATATATAAAAGATTCAACATCACTAAAACTGCATCTAGAAAATACAACACAGAGATTTGCGTACACAACAACAATAAAATATAAGTAAGTATATGACTTTACCAACAACTAACGTAAATTATTTAAAAGAACTAAACTGAATAAAATAGCAAAACATAGCTAACAAATGTTCCTTTATTTTTAACAGCTTCTACAAAAATCGACAAAACCAGAATTTCTACCAAGGACACTCCATCAACTAAAAAGAGTAAGTATATTTATTTAATTACAAATAAATTAAAATAAACACTTAATAATATAAATAATCAAACTAACTAAAAATACAACTTAATGTTTTATTTTTCACAGATTATAATTCACAGCAACTACACCCAAAAACCCCAAAACAAACATTACGTTTGAAAAAAATGCAAAATCAAGATAATAGAAAATTATAATACAAAGTAAGTATATAAAATAACCAACAATTAGACCTAACTATTAAAAAACAATTAATTTAATAAAAAACAAATTATTACTAACAAATACTTTTCTCTTAACAGCTTCTACAAAATTCAACAAAAAACAACATCAACGAAAGAAACTTCACCAACTTCATTTAGTAAGTATTTTTATTTGTTCAATAAAATAAATAGGCTAAAAAAGAAACAAACAAATAAACTAAAACTATAACCTTCTATTTTATATCTCACAGATTACACATTAGGTAAGTATATAAATTAACCAACAAATACAACAAACTAATTACCAAAATAAATTAAAAAGAAAATATAACTAACAAATATTTTTCTCTTGCTAGCTTCTACAAATTACAACCTACAACAAAATCATCGAAAAAAACATCATCAACAAAAAATTGTAAGTATTTTTTTTCTCAACTAAATAAAAATAGAAACTAAACCAATAAAATAACACAATAAAATGTAACACTTTAATAATAATACCATTTTGTTTTTATACCAACAGAAAAAAACCAAGTGGATAAACATCAAGGATCGAAAGAAAATCAATCAAGATAAATAAAATCAAAATATATGTAAGTTTAAAAAAATATATTAATTATACATAAAATGCTTATTGTTCAAAATTGTATAATTAATAAATATATATACATATATTCACAGATTAACCAAAAAATGGCAGAGGGAGCAAAATTCATTACTTCACAAAAGGGGAAGCTAATTCTCTGCTACATGGGATACACTTATACCCAAGAGAAAATGAGTGGAAACAAAACACATTGGAAATGCAGTAAATATTACTCTAACTCTTGTTATGGTATAGCCACTACAATAGAAACCAATGTGGTAAATTTCAAAGAACATAACCATCCCCCAATGTAACTGAAATGGAGGTTAGAGATGCTCTCGAACAATAAGAGAAGCAAGTACCAGCTCACAACAAACAAGTACCCAAATACTTAAAAATGTGTTAACTAGGGTACCTGAGCATGTTGCAGGACAACTACCATCTATCCCCACTCTGAAGAGATTAATTTCCTGAACTAAAAGAGCTACAGCTCAAACACCACCCACCCCTCAAACTTTTGATGAAATACAAATATTACCTGAATATACCATCACTCACAAAGATGAAAAATTCCTTCTCCATAATAACAAAAGTCATGAAAAATGAATTCTCATCTTTGCAACAAAAAACAACTTACAAAAACTTAAAAACTGCGAAACATGGATGATGGATGGCACATTCAAGGTTTGCCCCAAGCCTTTTTATCAATTATACACAATGCACGGCAAATATGAAGATACTAACATACCCTTCATATATGCACTACTCCCTAATAAACAGAACACCACATACATAGAGCTCCTAACAGTGTTAAAACAATACACCGACAACTACTTTCCACAAAAAATCATCATTGGTTTTGAACAATCAATGATTCAATCAATTTAAAAATTATACCCACACACTGCAATACAAGGTTGTTACTACCACTTTAATCAAAGTATCTGGAGGCAAATACAAAAATCTACTTTAGGTATAGATTATGCCACCAATAGCAACTTCGCCTACTAAATTAAAAAATGAATAGCCCTGGCCTATGTACCAACAACTGAAGTAGAAAACCATTACAACCTACTTCTTGAAAGCCCCTTCTATCAGGCAAATGAAACTAAACTAACTCCCTTCCTAGACTACTTCGAAGATACTTGGGTGAGAAGGTTACATAGGTCAGGGCACCTTGGCCACCCAAATTCCAAATACCTTGGTGGAACGTATATGACAGTACTCTAGCTCAAAAAGCAAAAACAAACAATGCAGTGGAAGGATGGCACAATGCCTTCCAAGCCACAATTGGAAATAGGACAACCAACCCTACATAAACTTATAAAAGCTATTAAAAAAGAATAAAGCTATCAAAAGCTCAGACTAGAGCTATCCCTAACAAAAATCGGCCCTAAATTAAGTAAACAAACTAAAACGATGTATGAATATCTACAACATAAAACTAGACTATTTGGAAACACCAAAGGTCTAGAATACTTAGGGGTTGATTACGATGGCGACCGCCATATTACAATAGGTAAAGATAGACCTTTTACCGTCCGTCGCGGTGTTTCCGGATCCCCCAGAAATTTCATTCCTCAACCGTGCCGGAGGGAGCCAATAGAGAAAGCCCGCCGTGCGGAATGACGTTCCGTCCGCTGGACAGAACATGATGCATCAACCAGCCAAACAGAACACGGCGGAGAAACCAGCTCTTCTGATATTGCGGAAGACAACTGCGGAGATAGAAACTCGAGTACGAGACACCTCCACACGTTTCTGGCCATCATGGATCCTGCTCTACAAGCCCTTCCGCTGCTGTACCTTTTCCACTACCAGCAGATAAGACGCCGTCGCGTTCAACACCACAGGTAAGTTAAAAACATATCCCCGCATATAACCCCTGTACAACGACAACACACAACTGTCGCGCTGAAATACGTGTCCTGTCCACATCAGACACCCTGTAAGGATCTGTCTCCTCTCTGCTGAGTTTTGTCGTTCTCCTGCTTATGGTTCCGGTTCACACGCAGCGCTGCCAGCTCGGGAATTGGAGCTTCAGCTCAAGACGGCCCAGGACACCGTATCACCGCGGCCGCCGCCGTATCACAGCCGCATCACAGCAAAAAGGACGGGGCCAGTCTACGGACTGCGGCCGACCGCCGGACCGCCCCCCCACTGCACCCCCCTCCGTGGTTCAGTGCTGCCAGACCGGGCGCAGTGAGAGGTGTGGTGAGAGGTGTAGGAGGGCGCGGTGTGGGCGTAGGAGTAGGTGGCTGCACTGGCGGCTGTACTGGTGCAGTAGCGGTGGCGCAGCAGCCCCCTGGGACAGGAGGAGAGCAGGAGGTGCCGCTCAGGAGGTGTCGCAATCTCAGGCAGAGGCAGCAGCAGTGGCAGTGGCAGTGGCAGTGGCAGGGGCAGGCGGTGCCGGCGCCGAGGGCTCTAGTTTGGGAGCACGGTCCTGCAGACTAGCGGCATTTACTTAGCACAGTGGCCACGTCCAGCGTCCAGCGCCCAGCCACCAGACTCTAGGCTCCAGGCTCCGGGCTCCAGGTCCCATACAGCGTAGGTGAAGGGAAGCGGCACCGAGCAGCACTAAGCACTAAGCACCAAGCCACACCAAGTCACAGCACCGAGTATCAGTCGCCTCACAGTGTCTCATAGTGCAATAACATCCATAAGAGGTACCGGGACTGCCCTGCACAATCGGGACTTTAGAGAACCTTAATGAACAATTGCCACTACCCTCCCCTACGCATACTCCTCAGTTTTTTTTCAATAGCTTCCCAATATACCCGACACAAGGCGTATGCCTCAGGCCTGACTGAAAGAGACAGTATTATTGGCAGCGACGTAGAGGGAATAACTCACGGATCCTCAGGGAACCTCAGGGAGCAACTTAAGGAAACGGCTGACAACCCTCCAGTTTACCAGGTCATAAGTCATTAGTCGCCGCGCCACAAGTAGAGCAACCTAGAGGGACCTAGAGGGAGACCTGCTGCCATGCCACACAATGAGATCAGGGTGATTAAGGGAGATCGCCCAGGCCAGCAGGGAGAAAGGGAAAGAAGCATAAGTCTTGCTCCACCACAGTCCAACACATCGCCCAAACCTCCCTAATTTCGACAGAGGTCGATCCAACGGACAGCGCGTCGCCAAGAGGAAGGGGAGCCTCTTCTAACTTTAAGGTTTCTCTAACCCAGCCAAAAATCTACACAAAATTCAACTTCTTAAAAGATATCGGCGCTGCTCTCTACTCAAGCAACGCAGCACTCAAAGGCCTTCAGTCCCCCCTTCAACCAGCACAAGCATCTCGGTTTCTACAGCTAACCACAGCTTTAGTCCACACCCAATCCAATGAGCCGGCTATATCACTCACGGAGGATCATATCTGCGCAGTTCCTAACAGCAACTCAACACAAAACATTTCAGAGGCACCTACACCCTCAAACAGTACATTGTCTATGTCCCTGAGCCATCTTGGCCAACCCTTAGCACCTTCGTTGACCTTTGCAAACCCAATTGAGCCCACAAATGGACGTCCAGGGACCCAGCAAACCCAGCAAGCGGCTGATCAGCCCGTGCCGCAGGCTCAGGCCTCAGTTAACCCAGCTGACTTAGCAATAGTTTCATCCTCGCCCTCAGCAGCGGGGGCCATTCAGCAAGTGCACGCCACAACTGCTCTTACAGAAACAGGCCTGCACATGCACAAGGAAAAGGTCAACTATAACAACCAATCTCCCATAGCTTCGCCAAGCCCTTCAGCGGCTGAGATGAGCAGGCAGTATTCTTTACCAGTACTCCATGGAAAATGCAGCCAGCATTCAAATACTAACACCGCAACTTCGGAACTTAGCCTTTCCAGTTTAACTACACTGTCTCCAACAGCCAACACCAACTACACCAAGCAGGAAGAAGGAAAGGCGTCCTTATCCTATCTGAGCACTCAAGAATGGGAGGACATGCTAGCAGCATACTCTCCAGTCTGCCAATTGTGCATACTCCCAGTGAAGACGACTCAGTTAAATCCACCAGATGTCAAACAGTCCCCCAGGGAAGAGGTGAAAGGGGACCCAAGGGGGTGGGGAGTTCAATTAAACAAGATAGAAGTGCCTGGGTTGCCCTCCTAAACATCATGCAATTGTCGGTGGAGGCGTTACAATACCAGTCCGACAAGATGGAAATCCAGCTCTCTCTACTAAACACTCTGGCTGTGTTCACGGCTGGCATTGATGAAAAGCTGGGGGATCTCAATGGCCTAATAATAAGAGCACAAACAGAGGCACACCGCAGCTGCGGATGCAGTCAGATTGTGGACAAGCTATCAACCCTTCCATCAATGCTTACCACCGTGCTGAATGTGCTGAGGAACACATCATCCACTTCCTCATGCTCCCCCTCTGGGGGCCCGATCTCAGATTCCGGAAACAAAAGAGGAGGTTTTGACAATCTAATCAATCAGAACATCAAACACGCAGACTCAGTTATTCAGCAAGGAAAGGGGACTTTTTGCACTGTCAGAGAACCCTCCAAAATAGACCAAGCTGAATCACTCACTATAAAGTCAAATGCTAAACAACGTCGTCAGCAGAAAAGAAAGGGCCGCAACCAAAAACAACTCCTTCTTAATCAAGCAGCTACCTATTTAATCTTCAGCCAACAGTGCCCTAAATCAGACACCGACCTAAAAGAGGTGGGCAATCAAAACAAAGGCCTGGCACAAATCAGCATCTACTCAGATACAGAAGCATTGCCTCGTCTCCTTAACTCTGAGAGTACCCTAGCTGATACAGGACACAGGAATTCACTACCAGAAATGAAGGTCTCCCATAGAGGAAGTGATAACATTGACCCAAGTTTAGCCCCCTTATTATCGCCCCAAAAGCCACCAATTGATCCAACTCGGACTGAGGGACAGGAAGCATCTCAAAAAATTCTAGACCTAGCGATAGCAAGAGACCTAGAGTCGAGAACGGACGCAATTAGGTGGACTACCGCCGATCTCCACAACAATAATGACCGGACAAACACCCGCATGAACCTCAACACTCGAAAACTTGAACTATCCAGAAAAGGAAAGCAACTATGGAAGGTCTCAGACCAGCTGCTCCAGGGCACTCTTCCCTCGCAGCAACTGATGCCACCAGGCACATCAACCATAACGACAAGCACTGAAATCACTTACAGCTCCCCCAGAGAGGAGGAGCCACTGCAATCGATGGAGGACGTTCAACTCAATTACCTTCATGCCGCTGAGCTGCACGTTAGAGAATTTTCAAATCAAGCGCAGACCCCGAACAGAATGACACCCGGTTCGAGCTCAATACTGCTCAAACCTGAGTATATCTCAAAAGGGAACCAAGACATCCTGAACAGGGGAAACATCTTGAGATTACTACGGGCTATTCCCAAACTAGCAGACCTAAACTCAACCGACCTTCTTGCAATAGAGTTTCTCCACCACCCTGAAAACCCAGTAATGCCTGAGACAACGAAGGCCACGTGGAAAACAATCGCAATTGCACAGAAAGTATTAAACGAGCACCACACCTTTAAAGCTTGGGGCATTAATATTATTCCTTACCAAAACCCAGGCTGTCCAGCGCCTCTTTTAATCCCCAGCCCAAGGTTTGGTCCCAAGAGCCGCCCAAGGCCCCCAATCTCCGTTCTCAGAGGGGCACTGGGTCATTCTCCACAACTTAGGCCACACAATATGGCCATTCAGCACGTTTTTTCCCCCGGTAGAAATAACTCCCGGAAGCAGCCTTCTGAATCCAGAGCTGATTACAAGAACTATAACCCTTTCTTCAGAAACCCAAAGACAATATAGGCAATCAGACGCAGGTGATAGCGCAAAAAAAGAAACGGAGATTCGCCTCTGCTTATGGAAAGTAAACGGCTTAGCTACAAAAACTTCAGACCCAGAATTCCTGCAATACCTTAACTCGTTCGACATAATCCTGCTGCAGGAAACATGGCTTGTAGACCCACTACACATACAAGGATTCCTATGCTTTGCCATACCAGCCACAAAAGGCGGGAAAACCGGGCACTCCTCAGGAGGGCTGGCAACTTACATATCCATAACCACCATATCGTCAGCAGCTGCAGTCGGCCCTACAACAGAGGTTGCCTTAGCAGTCAAATTCATTTTCTCTTTGTCAGGGGTACAAAATGAAGTATTGATCGTCAATGCATATATCCACCCAAAACGCACAGCAACTGAATCAGCGAAGCTAATCGACCAAATAACAACCTATATAGGCAGCATAGAATCGCCCAACCTCATTCTGTCGGGTGATTTGAACCAATACTTATTGGGATTGTCAGAAGGTAACGAAGCAAGCCTCCAATCCTCAAATTGTAATATACCAGCTCAAGGTGGCTCTATCCATGGAAAGCTCAACAAGAAAAACAGACGCCTTCTAGAGGACCTAGAGCATTTTAATCTTAGGGCCCTTAATGGAAGATTTGTCGGCGACATCCCTCCTGTAGCCAGCTATTATTCTGCATCAACTTGTCAATTCAATTCAATTCAATTCAATATATTTATTAAGCATTTGGATCTCTAATGAGGTCCACTTAAAACATACATGGATAATCATATCATAAACCCAGCAACCGTTAAAACAATACTTCACTAAAACCATTCCATCTACACCACGATATCAATTTATACAAAGGTAGTCATACAAAGCATAAACAATTTCCAAAATGACCACTAGGATATTATTTAAACATCAATAAAACCCAACAATATAGGAGAGCTAAAATAATCACTCCTTGATGAATTAAAGGACATGTACAAAAGATGGATTAACATTAAAAAGCAATTTCAACTGATGGCATATTGTAGAATAAAGTACTTCATGTTGCAACAATAATAACAATTCATTATGTAAAGTGCATCTTACAATGGCAATAGGGAAGCAGCAATCAAACTATTATCTCCTGTACTAAAACAATAAAAGATCAGGTCCTGTTAATTTTAACTGCAATTAGGAAAAGAATCCTATCATAACAGGATCATATATTTTTATCTAAAGTGCATCAAAAAAGCAGCGAAGATATTTCCCTTAAGACTTTTTTATGGTGGGAAAAAATACCTAATTAATGCGAACAGCAGAGAATTAGCAACAGTCATATATTTGTAATTTTCCACAAATGGAAAAAATCAATGCACAAGCACAAATTAATAAGTTGTATAACCAACCATACTCGGGGTCTAATAAAACCATTTAAAATATATTCATAAACTCCCTAAAAAGTTAAAAAGTTTAGTGCATACAATTTCATTTTTTGGACAAAGCAAAAATTCTCTAGCAGCTGTAACATTTTTAATGCCATTCTGGATAAACATAGGACGTAGCCACCTATAGCGGAATACAATCAGCGCCGGGCATACAAACAAGACATGATCAAGATTCTGAGTAGCCTGATTACAAAAGTTACAGTTTTTTCCACCTTCCCTATTAGATGACCAATTTCCGATTAAATCATTTAAGGGTAAGAGGTTCATACGGAAAAGAGTAATCCATCTGCGGATACCGTGGCCTAAGTTCCACGAGAGATATTTCTGAGAAACTCTCGGGTAAGCATTCTTAACTATTGTTTCCAGTCTGGCCCTCGTTCTGCAAATACTAATATCTCTCTGATAGCTAATTAGGCCACTAGAAATCTTTAAAAAGGATTTTAATTCTATAGGAGATAAGGATAAGACAAAATCCTCTTGCACATTAAAATGTTACAGTGCCAGGCGGAAATCATTATAAAAGAGTATGTGTACATTTGTCCTTCAAAAATTTCCTGTTGGATAAAACTCCTCAAAGAGAAAGGTTCACTATTCTTTAGTTGATACCCCCAACGAATTACCCTAGCTAGACCTTGTGAAAAGGAGCTTACCAAGCCAAATTCTACCCTAATAGCAGCTATTGGAACCAGTGTATTAAAATTACATAGTTTACGGAAAATTTGGCCTTCGATTTTATCCAAAAAGCTCCATTCCCTTAGTGGTAAAGATTCAATTGCATATAACAGGGTAGGAGGAATTTTAGTTTTAAAAACTAACAGCAAATGTGAAAAATGTCTTCGACCCATCGTAGTATAAAATAGACGTAGGCCATTTGCATGCGACATTGCTTTAGAAGAGCTATGAGCAATATGGGAATTTATCTTCATAATACTTGAAATAACTTTCCCCAGGTATAGATAGGAATCAACAATCTCCAATTTTTCAGGACCAATTCTCCAATTAAAATTACATAATTTTCTGTTTTTTCCTTGTCTTAAAACCAAGACCTTACTTTTGGATACATTTATTTTCAAAAATTGTGCAGACGTATAACTCTGGAGTCGTGACAATTTTTTATTCAAACCTATAGGGGTCAGGTCCATAATTACAATATCGTCTGCATACATGAGACAGGAAAAGGAGCGGCCACCTATCTTTGGCGCATCTCCTTCCGTTAAGGAAAAACAATCCGGAAGATCTCTTACATATAGAGAGAACAATAGAGGTGCTAATAAGCAACCTTGCTTCAATCCATTTTCCGTATTAATAACTGAAGATAGGCCCTGTGTTCCCCTCATTAAAACCCAACACCATGTTTGCGAATGTAAAGCAATAACTAAAGATAACAAAATAGGAGGCATCCCCATTTTATATAACTTTTTCCAGAGAAGTGGCCGATCTACTTTATCGAACGCAGTAGAAAAGTCTAAGAATGCTACATAGACATTTGTTTTGCGAAAGACCGTATATTTCTCTTCAATTAATTTCAACAAGCAGATGTTATCTAAGGTAGAGTGATTTTTCCTAAACCCTGCTTGCTCAATGGGGAGGATTTTCTCCTCTACTACCCAGTCAGTGAGGTTCTCGAGAATACTGCGGGCGAAGATTTTCCTACTGCGTCTAATAAGGTAATTTGGCGGTAGTTACCTGGTAGATGTCTTTCGCCTTTTTATGCAGCGGAATTAGGATACTACCAGACCATGACGAGGAGTTCGCCCATAGCGATAGCAGTATTCAAACAAGGGGTAAGATATGTTGCCCATAATACAGGCTCTTTTTTATAATGGTCATGGGAATTTCGTCTGGACCCATTGCCCCTGAAGCTCTCATTTTTTTAATCAATCTAACGATTTCTTCCTTAGTAGGGGATCGATTAAAATTTCTGAGGAGGTAATTCTAAAGAAGTCGGGAAAAGGGAATTTAAATTCGCGGAATAGAGTTCTACTAAGTGGAATTTCCATTCTTCTTCATTTATTGGAATAGGAAGAGATTTAATTCTGGTACCACAACTTTACACAATTATTTCCCAATATCGTTTTGAGTTATTTTTAGCCGCAGCTTCTTTTAATTGAACCCATTCATAATCCTCCTTTTTTGTTTTAATGAGCGTTTTTTCAGTTGTCTTTTCCTCTTTAGTAAATCTATTAATCTCTTTCGTTCAGGAGAGTAATTCCCAAACTGAGCCCTTACTAATTTGTTTAAGACCCTATTTATTTGAAGCAATGGATTAAAACATACTCTCTGCTTGATATTTGGGTGAGAAGATTTACAAGACACAGCCATAGAATTTATACTGTGACTATAAAATTCTAGCAAATTATTTTGGGGGTAATCTTGAAGTTCCGCTACTCTAAGCTGCTTTTCACCTATTAAGATAGTTAATGACTCTTTTAGTTTTGAAACGGCCAAAGAATTCCAGTAAATTCTATTTGTTTTGCTGAAAGCTACCTCTTTATCCCTAAAATTCCATGAGCTCTCCCCAGTACAGGACAAATCTATTTTCAAACTAATCACCATATGGTCACTAAATTGATTTTCCAAAATTTCCATATTTGATAGTCTATTAAAGAAATCAACGGAGGAAATTACATAATCAATGATGGAGCCACCCTTCGGTCCTTTATGTGTATTTTTCGCTGGGATGTCTTTTCCTAGTCTCCCATTGACTACTAAAACCTCCAAGTTTCTTAAGCCTTCTAATAAAATTGTTCCTCTTTTATCCGTTCGACTATGATTTGGGAATTGAGCTGATGGTATTTTTAATGCTTCCTCCTTAGTGGAGTTTGCAAAAGCCCCAAACTATGGGTGGAGACTTTAGCATTCAAGTCTCCAACCAACAATAAGTTCTTACATTCTGAATTTTCGAAAATGGATAAAATAAAGGAAAACAGGTCTTTCAATAAATATATATTAGAAGCGCCTGGAGGAATATATGCATTCACAATTAAAAGGGACTCGGAGTTCGTAGAATCGACCTTAGTCTCGAGCTTAATTGCCTGAAATAATTTAGATGAATGTGGAATTGTTTTATAGGACCACTTAAATCGTGATCTAAGCAGAATGGCAATACCACCTTTCGCATGTCCCCTGCTCACTGGAAACGCATCAACTTGTCGATCCTGGACTACACGTTCGCCAGTCTCTCGTTGTTCTCATTCATAATTGGCTTCAGAATGGGTGACAAGGGGGACAACGATCACCGTCCACAAGAAATCTCCATAGCTGCAATCATACCTTCTGGCATTCAGCCAGCTCCACTCTGGGGCTCCAGTTATACCTCAGATTATATAAGAATTAAATTTGCGGCAGAAAACATCGAGTCCTTGTCAGGTTCAGCGATTAATCTCATACTCTCACACTCGACTGAAAAGAATCACATACCAAACTGGGAATGTTTTACAACCACCTTTATAGAACTTCATGCTTCGCAAATAAAGATGAAGCGCACTCCGGCCATCAAGCAGGAAAAAAGGCTAACAATAGCACAAGGTGCGCAAATAAAAGGCCTCAAAAGAACTATAAATGGCTCCATAAGAGCCTTGCGTCATGATACAGGGAACACATTCCTCCTTTCCTCTTTGCAACTACAGAGAACAAAATTAAAGAAGCTGAAATGGGGCATCAACAAAAATTACGAAGATGACATCTGGGCAAAGCTCCTTCACAACATAAATCATAATGACAACGCCCGCTTCTGGAAAATGGTAAACACAATCATCCACCCGCAGCAAGGAGGCACCTCTTCCCACATACTAGAGGAAACCTGGGCCAGTTACCTAAATATTCACTTCAATCACCAAACCGCGGGCCCCCTACCGATGGGCCAAAAGATGGCGGTTCCGGTTGACCGCTCGGTAGGCACTCGAATAAAGGAAGGAGTCCCACATATACCCTCTGACTTAGATCAATCACCGGAGGAAAAGACACGCCGCAGAGCTGCTTCTAATTAGGCAGCAGATCACAAAGGGAAGAAAGGAAGGGGCGCCGGGCCCGAACGGAATCCCGCCTGCCCTGTTCAAACAGAGGGCGGCAGAGTGGGCAAGAATATTCCAATTACTGTTCTCGGAAGTGAGACTACTGGGCGTAATCCCTGAGTCATGGAAAGGCTCTACGATCATCCCGATTCACTAAAGTGGTGTCAAGGCTTTGCCTTGCAATTACCGGTTAGTGGCACTGATCGACAACGAGACCAAATACTTTGCGGGAACGTTGTTGGAGGAACTTACAGCCTGGGCTGATGCCAACGACATAATACCATTAAACCAGACAGGCTTCCGCAAAAAAACAGGCACAATAACTAACATCCTGACAATCTCTTTTCTTATCGATGCAGCAATATCGAAGAAAATGCAGCTGCACTCTTGTTTTATCACTTTAGTGCTGCTTTCGATAACGTGGATAGGGCAAGAATGTGGGCGAAGTTAGCCTGTTGGGGCATTCCAAAAGCTCTCCTAACAATGCTAATGCTTCTCCATACAGACACCTGGGTACATGTGAAACTAGGAACAGGGACGCATCTTTCGAGAAAAGTAATAACAACGAAAGGCCTGAAGCAGGGCTGTGTGCTGGCGCCTACCCTATTCAATCTATTTATGGCAGATTTACCACAGACACTTAACTCCTGCAATTCTCATGCGCCCAGGCTGGGGGGCACAACTTTGTCCAATCTCCTTTACGCTGACGACGTAAATCTGCTTAGCCATACAGTAGTGGGCTTGCAACATCTCCTTAACGGAATGCAGGACTACGCAGATAAAAACAACTTGACAATTAACCTAAAGAAAACAAGGACAATGTCACTTAATAACAAGACGAAAGGAATGAGACTCTGGCACTTGGGTGGCACACAAATAGAACCAGCGGTGGCCTACAAGTATCTGCTGGAATAAGATCAGATCATCGGCCCCTAAAACTCTAAATCAGCTCTTATGGCAAGATCTCCAACAGAGGGAGAATTCCCCTGCAAGAAGCTACCTTCAGGAGGCTCTGGCAAGCACGGGACTCCTGGCCCTTTGGAACACACAGACTCATCACCTAGCCTTCAAGAAATTGGTCTGGAAATCTTTGAAAAAATTGTCGTTGGTGGAGGACAAAGCAGCTTTTTCAGTCAGATCGGACGCTTGCATGACTTTGAATAACTACAAGACCTTAGCCCCTCAAGAGTATTTCAATTTGGGATACCCAAAATTACAGAAACTAAAAATCTTAAAGCTTCGCCTTGGCATGATCCCATGCACCAAGAACCTTCCACCATGGAAGCGGGAGTCAACACCAATATCTTGCAGCCTGTGTAAAAACGGCCAGGGCGACATCACTCATTTACTATGCTCCTGCAAGGAGCTGCTCCAGGAAAGGAGACAGCTGCTAAAAATCCCCTTCAACCAAAGGGGAATTAGCTCAAGGAGGCAAGCAGTTTTGGCATGCTTTGACCCAGCAACACCACAACTAAACTGCAGATTAGTGAAATTTCTTGCATTAGTCGAGGAAAAAATGCCACCTTAATCTCAAGCTTCACCTGGGTTTAGGAGCAGCCCTACAGGACATCATCCCACATAGGCCTAATCGCAATAAGTATTGCCAGCAGCTTAAATACAAGCGATTATAGCGCAACTTCACCCAAATCAAGTTAAGGGGCCGTTCCAATCAAAGTTGAGCTGGGAAGCCCTCACCGAGTGTACAGACTAGTCCTTTTTTAATGCATCTCTCCGGACAGATAGCACTTCCTGATCCAGCAATGAACTCTGTACTGTCTCCATTACTCCATTACTTACACCGGCAACAAGTTGAACGAGCATCAAAGTGATTTTAACCTGTCAGCGATTTAATTGGATCCAAGTTTTAATTGTTTATGGAACACACAAACGTGTATTTAATATTTTATTATGATCTTACGGTTTTAATCGAAATTTTGTATTGCAATGTTTTTAGTAACTATGCAAATATAATAAATTCAAATTCAAATTCCTGGTGGAGACAGGAACATATACCATAGTCTAAGTACACATGTCTTGCACGTAGGCAAATTGTCACCTCAGCATCGGGGGCACCCATCTCCATAGAAATGATTGCATCTAGCCCGGTCGTGGCGGTCACGTCGCCGCAGCGGTAAAGCCGCGGTAAAACTTGCCCACAATGTTGTAGGAGTCCAGCATATTGTCCTAGGCAAGCAATATCATCATTACAACCTCCACACCAAATATTAATAAGAGAGGCACCACTCTACACAACATATCTGCAGCAAGAAGTAATGTGCAGGGACACTGTCTATAGTGACATCTCATTAGGATCATCAGCAATTGTATAGCAACAGGAGTGAGGGATGAGGCTAGTGTCCTTTCAAAAGCACACTATGCATCAGTGCATCCAAATAAGGCTCAGTCCACATACAATGTGGAACAGAGGAGGACAGAGCAACCACAAGTGTGGAGGTACACTCTCTTGTCCACGCTTCACAGGGGTTTGACGTTTTGGGTGAAACAGCCTTCTGAATGAGTTTGGGGGCAGTTGTGGCAGGCACCAGGTCCACGGCAGACAGGGCAAGTGTTTATGTGGCTTTGGGATCAGATGTGGGGATGGGAGTGCTCTTGGAGGGCGAGGAATCTGAGGTATGCAATGTGGATGCATGTTTTTGCCCTTATGTCTCTGAGTGTCCTGTGATCGGCTTCTTGTGGTGCGGTCATGTGTGCTCTTTTTGTGCTGTGGTGATGGTGTATGGTGTCTGGTTCACCTGGAGTGCTGTTGTTGTGTGCTGCGTGGGGATGACTGGGTGCCCGAGTGCCCTAGTGCTTTGGTGTGTGTGTGCTCTGGTCAGGTGGGGGCACTGAGAGGGTGGTTGCGGAAGGTACAGGAGCTGGACTGGGAGCTTGGGACTGCGTTATGGCTGCCATCACTGTCGAGGACAAAGACTGGACAGTACTGTGTAGGCCACCCACGTCCGAATGAATGCCCTCTATGAATGCAACAACCTGGGACAACTTGCTGCCATGATCCTGGAGGGCATTCAGGAGCTCAGTCTGACCCACACACAGCTTTCGCAAAATGTCTATGGCCTCCACACTGAGGGCAGCAGGGGAGGCAGGGGCAGGGACAGCAGTGCCTGGGGGGAAGGAGACTCTATCCTTCTTAGGGCTGTGGGCACGGATAGCACTTTGGGGAGCATCAGGGATGGTGGACACAGGACGGGGTGTGGAGGACAAAGATGCAGATTTTGAAATTCCTGTGCCTGCCAACACTGAGGAGTCACCGCTGGAGTTGGAAGATGTGGAGGCTGGTGTTTCCGGACGGGAATCCTCCAGGGCACTCCTGTCCCCCTCTGAGGCACTGGTCCCCTCAGTGTCACTGTACTCCTGTGGACCAGTTGTGCCAGTAGCTTCCCCAACGGTGTCGGGCCCCTCTCCTTCCCTGCCCTCGGTAGATGCTGCAAGAGACAGAGACATAGGTTTAGTAAAGTGGCATACTCACGAACATTATGTGCAACACAAACAAAAATTATTGGACTGAAACTCCCACATTTAACTACTCCATGTACTGTCTGCATATTCTAAATTTATGCAATCATCAGCTGATGCATGGAAACATGCTTAGTCGATAGTCATGCTCCATGTTGCGTTCACACAGCGAAATTGCCGTGCATGTATCTACATTTCAACATCACATACAATCGTCTGTTGGCACACTTACATACCTGCAGGTAAGAGAGCTACACATCCAAACATGTTGTGTTTCTCACACTTGAATTATGAGTTCACTGAACCCCACAGATACAAAGTGAAAACTATCCATTGTCAAGGGATATTACCTCCTTAAATCCACTATGTTGGGCACTGAAGCACAACTACAGTTGTACATTGGTGTCAACTTTGTAGATGTATCAATTATATGGAAGTGCACAGCACACATCTCCAAATGCACACTAACATGAGGCACACTGCTGTTCACTGCCAGTTGATGTCTCTGAGACTCACACTGCTGCATATGTCACATGGACACATATTTTTGGGTGATGAAGTGCAAATAAGCCTCATGTACCAATGTAGTCACCTAGACAATGCACAATAGCATTATAAGGGCAATGTAATGCAAGGCCTTTATGTGTTGTGAAATGTCACAGCAATACACAGAATGGGGCCTGAGGAGATTTAATGGACCAGCGAGGGCACTCTCCCCAATAAATATAATCTATAACACAAAGAGCCCTCGGGTCCGAAATTGTGACTAGCAGTTGTCACAATGAGGAAAAAATGGAAGAAACTGTGCTGTGGAAGGGGGGTCCCTTTTAAGGACGGTTTCCCTCACACACCAAAGGTGTCATGCTTCATCATGGGGATACCTCCTCGCATCACGAACATGGTCGTGACGCGGGCTACAACCCCCTCGCTGCGAGGAAGGAGCTCAGGGATGTTTTATGGAGAAGAGGGGTATTCATAAAACCCAATGTGAGCATATGTGTGAGTGAAGTAGTGCAGTGCTGTTTATACAGTGGTGAAAAAGGTGATTAAAACTAGCTACGAGGTAAGCCTACCATAGTTTATTGATGCTCCCTAGTGCCAGTATTAAAAACAGAAAATGAGTAGTGTGGCTGCCGACATTAGAGGCAGCTGCACTAGGAAGTGATCAACATGTTTCAGCCGTGTTGACCTGAACCAGTGTCATGGCTTTCATCAGGATCTCTTTCAAGCTACTGCAAAGCGTGTGTAAGAGCAAGTAAAATGAGTGTGAAACAAAAGCGTCGGAGTGCAATATAAAACCAGTGATCCAGCTGTTCAGCAGATTCACCGGTGTACCTGTAGTAGTACAAAAACAACATACTGCGCCATTAGAGCAGGGGGGTACAGCATGTTTGAACCACATTCTCGCATACCCAAAGAGACAACTCAACGCACTTTAAACAAATATCGCAAGTGCCATGCAACAGAACTAGTGTGTATTCAAGCAGTAACTTGGTTCTGTATCACTCACCTGCACAATTCATGTATGTAATATCATCTGTCCTTGGCAAGTGACCCTAGGTACAAACGCCCATCCAACCTAGTGAGTAGAGGTGGTGGCGTTAAAAAAGTATATACAAATTGTGATAATGCCTAGTTGAAAAGAAGAGACAAGTATCCAGAGGCTATGAGAGGTAAGTGTGAAACCTATGGGCAGACTATGGCTGTTTCCAAGGCTGCATGTAGTGTCTCAGAGGTTAAACATGAAATGCTGCGTGCAGGCTATAGCTGTTTCAAAGGCTGCACGTGGTGTCCCAGGGGTTTTAACATAAAAGGCTCCAAGGGAAATAATGTCGGAAACCCTATCTAGTAGAACCCTGGTGTGTACTGCTGCACTGCCCAATCAACGCAAAGTGAGAGAAGCGCAACCCCGATTGTAAACGGCAGCCGGAACACAGGCACAGTGCCTAGAGGTGTGGCAAACCCTTACCGGATTGGGCACTGAAGAGTTTATTAATGCATTAGGTGATGGCACCAAAGATGCATATCAACAAGGGGGACACCCTTTAAACAGCGGGTGGGGGATTAGGGGATTATGCCAGCCCACGTAAGGCACAGGAAACACCAGGGGCAAGGCCCGGGGAACTCGCCCAGCTGTATGCGAAGTTCGCCGTGCTCAGGCGATGTGTGTAAACAACCACTTATGAAACTGCTCGAGAAAGACCGAGCCACTGAATCAGGGACAAATGGATGGGAGCGTGAGGGATCGATGTAACCCAAAAGGAATGACGCTTGGGGAGAAACTTACCGCTTAGCTCGAGCGTGGCATCTGCAGCGTCTGTCAGTGGAACAGGAAGATGATGCCATCTAGCAAAAGGTCCCGGTTAAATTAACAGAGTGAACCCGGAAACGTGAATCACTAGCAGGAAGTGATTCTGGGAATGCTGGGAACAGTAGTTCTGTAACCGGCCAAGCGCTGAGTAAGGGAACTGCGCGCACACCTTTCAAGTTGTCGCATGCCCTGTGTTAAGATGAAGGGTGGTCAAAAGACAATAGGAGAAAAATTAGTAAACAATTCGTGTCGAACTGAACAAGGGGTCCCATGTAGGAAGTACAGTCCCTAATATACCTAGCTAAGGAGCAAGGAAGGTCAGACTTCACGGGGACAGGAGCAAAAGTGGTTGCCTGACTCTTAATAACGACCAAATGTGTGGGTTGCAGCATGAGGCTTGGAAACCTGCAGGTGTACCAACGTTGTAATTCATGTAAGGAGCTATAAAGTACATGAATATGGGTGCCCACCGACTTATGCCCTGTGGTGCTGGAGGTTAAGTGAGAGATAGCCACGGGATCTCGTCATTCAGCCCATTGGTGGATGTGTCAAGTCTGAAGACCCACTGTTGTTCAATGCGCATTAATCTTTTTGTAAGATGAGGTGTAGTGGAGTGAAGATTAGGTTTGTCAAGCACTGTCCACGTCATAGTGTCTGCTGGATGTTTCATCTCATAGAAATGTTTAGTTAGTTTTGTGGTTTGTTTAGCACATCTTATAGTGCTTTTATGCTCAAGAATGCGGGTTTTCACTTTGTGTGTGGTCATTCCGACATACCTCAGGCCACAGGGGCAGGTGATGAGGTATATCACCCGTTCGCTGTTGCAATTGGTGTGTTGTCGGAGCTCCCATGGTCTGTCAGTGCTGATATCAATTGTACTGGTTGCTGACGTCTGGGGGCAGACCATGCATGAGCCGCATGGAAAGTGTCCTTGGATTGGTGGAAGGTCCCACAGGGTATTCTGTCTGGCAGGAGTCGCCAGAACAAGGGGTCTAGTGTGTACTAGACTATCTCTCAGATTGCGGCTCCTTTTAAACGCAAATAGAGGTTTCTCTAGATTGAGGGAGCCTTTGTTAAGGATATTCCAGTTCTTGTTGATGGTTTTCTTAACCTCATTGGAGAGGGAGCTGAAGGTATTCACACAGACCAGTCGCGTTTGTGTTTGTCTATTCGGAGTAGTGTCCAGCAGTGCATCTCTGTTGTTGTTTAGAGCTCGTTTAGCCGATTTTTTGACGAGCGTGATGGGGTACTGTCGGTCCAAAAGATTGCTCAGAAGTTTAGCTGCGTGTTCCCTATACTTCTCCGTACTGGAGCAATTGCGTCTCAATCTAAGAAACTGGCCGAAGGGTAGATTATCACGCAGAGCCTTAGGGTGATGGCTATCGTACTGAAGGAGAGCATTGCAATCCATGGATTTTTTGTATAATTCTGATTCCAAGTGGCCCTCAAGGGGGACTATGAGAAGGTCTAAAAAGGGAAGCTTCTCTTTATTGAAGTCACATGTGAAGCGAAGATGTGCATTCTGTGCATTCAGCCATTGGTGGAAAGCCATGATGGATGGCGGGTCACCGCGCTATACGACGAAAATATCATCTATGTTCCTCTTCCACAGAGTAAGCTGCGAGAGGTACGGGTTGTTATTGGACAGGACAACCTCACCCTCAAAGGCGTGCATGTAGAGGTTCGCCAGACTAGGGGCGTAGGTGCTGCCCATCGAAGTGCCCGATGTTTGTAGGTAGAGGTGGTCTTCGAACTGGAAAAAGTTCTCCTTCATAGCTAATGTGGCGCACTCCATAATGAAGGGAATGGGCGTGATGCTGTCCGGTGGATTACGACTCAGAAGGCTCTCAATGGTAGCAAGTGTTTGGTCCTGGGGGATGCAGGTATACAATGACTCCACATCGAAGGACACTAGGTAGTCAGTGGCATGGTTAAAGTCAGTCTCCTTGAGAAGACGAAGTACATCTTTGGTATCTTGAAAGTAAGTGGGCATGAGTTTGACTAGGGGACGTAGGAAAAAATCCACGAATTGAGAAAGTGGTTCTAACGCTGAACCAATGCCAGAGATGATGGGCCTCCCAGGTGGGGGTCTCTGGGGTTTGTGGATTTAGGGTAAAACATAAAAATAAGGAGTAACAGGTTCCTTGTTATGGAGGAACTCAGCTTCCTTATTAGTAATCCATCCATTCTCCAGGGTGTTAGCTGTCATGGTGGCAATGGTGTTGGTGATCCTGTTCGTGGGGTCCCGATGTAGTTGAAGATAGGATGTTGTGACATTGAGTTGTCGAAGACATTCAGATCTGTATGAAGTGGTGTCCATCAGGACTATAGCCCCACCCTTATCAGCTGGCTTAATGGTAATGGTCTTGTCCTTCCTGAGGGTGTGCAGGGCCTGCTGTTCCCTTTTGGGGGTGTTATTATAAGCCCTGGGCAATGAGGACAGTCTGGAGTCTAAATCTTTTAACACTGCTTTTTCGAAAGTTACTACCTCAGCAAGCACTAGGCCATTAGGAGTGTTGAAGGTCGATTTGGGATGCAGAGTCGTGTTGGGGTTGTCCGCGTCACTCTCCCCCAGAGGTTTGTTAGCAAAGAAGAAGTGTAGCCTCACTTTCCGAAAAAATTGATGAACCTCTTGGTGGAGTTGGAAAAGATCGCCACTGTACGTGGGTACCAAGCCGAGTCCTTGGTTAAGTACATGTGTCTCGTCCTCAGTCAGCTGGCGTTTGATGAGGTTGACTATCAAGCTGGTTCCCTGCTCGGTCCTGGCTGTTGCGTCGTTTTGGTCATGGTCGGAGTGTTGCGTGGAGAAATCGGAGGGCTCCAGTGAACTTGTTGCAGTCGTCTCCCTCTCGATCGGCCGCGGCCCTGCCCTAAAAAAGGCTGGTTGTATCCTTGTGGCAGCGGTGGTTGGAGTCCCATCATGGGTCCTTGTGGTCCCGGGCCAAATGGTTGGAAGGGGGGATTACTCCAAGGAACAGGTGGCCACCACTGATTCTGTGGGGGTCACACTCGCGGACCACGCCATCTCCTTTGTCCACGTCTCTGTGTGTTCTGGCGTTGTTCATCTGTGCTAGCCTCAGAGTCACTGGACCACTCTTCCCTATCCGAGGAGGAGTAGTTAGAGCCGTAGCGTCTTCCACCTTTGTTGAATTCAGGTGGTTTATAGGATTCGTCAGTGTAGGGATACACTCTTTCAAGAGAGAATTTCGCCAAATCCTTTTTAAATTTGTTGATTTTGTTCGTCAAGAGTGACTCCTTATAGTCCTTGGTCATTTTGTTGTTTTCATCCAGATTCTTCTTGAAGATGGTGGCGATTACTATGGTTTTGATCTGTGACTCCAAAGTCTGGATCTCAAGCAAGATGGTGTCTGCCACTTTTTTCGCTGTACTTATAATCAGGATGAGCCAGTCTCTGGTACAGCGCCATGCAATGAGGGACCAATCTTTCAGGAAGTTCTTATTATCTAAGAAGAGTCTTGGCGCATTAGTCACAATTAAACCTGTAGGGTCACAATTCCCTCTTAGATATTCCATCATAATGGACCCATGAGTGGTGGTCCTAATGTGCAAGCGCTTGAGACTAAGGAGTTTGCTCCAGTCGTCAGTTACAGAAGTAGTGTGGGTGAGTGGTGTGTCTAATATGCTTGGTGTGGTCAAGATGTCAAGCACCATGGCATCATCGAAAGCCAATCCAGTGAGATCCGCCATAGTGGTGAGGCACGACTGAGGACAGGACTCAGAGGAAAGGGAGGAAAGAGAAAGCTAACTGGATACTTGTTGCCGGTAGGCTAGAAATGAGACGAGCCCACAGCTGAACCGCTGCTCAAAATACCAAAACACAGAATGGGGCCTGAGGAGATTTAATGGACCAGCGAGGGCACTCTCCCCAATAAATATAATCTATAACACAAAGAGCCCTTGGGTCCGAAATTGTGACTCACATTGGGTTTTATGAATACCCCTCTTCTCCATAAAACATCCCTAAGCTCCTCCCTCACAGCGAGGGGGTTGTAGCCCGCGTCATGACCAGGTTCGTGACACGACGAGGTATCCCCATGATGAAGCATGAAACCTTTGGTGTGTGAGGGAAACCATCCATCAAAGGGACCCCCCCTTCCACAGCACAGTTTCTTCCATTTTTTCCTCATTGGGACAATTGCTAGTCACAATTTCAGGCCCGAGGGCTCTTTGTGTTATAGGTGAAATGTGACATACCAACATCTTTCCAATTGCCTGACAGGCCGTCATTGATCCAAGGCATGAGAGTGCCTTCTGTAGATGAAGTTGTGAGTGGCCTCCATTAGGAAAGCTAATGTGTGACAATACCTAGGGTCTGGCATATGACATCCCTTCGTTGTGCTGACTGATGACATCCATTACACATCACTGTGCCAATAATTCACCCACTGATTAAAAGCAGTATCCACAACTTCACCATGCACTGATGCATATGGACACCCCTTTACAATGCACACATACTGAGGACTGACACTCTGAGTAACATTTGCTTCTGTCAATATAAAATTACAGTCCAACACCTCAGTCACATCACAATTTGCCATTCCCACTGATAACATCCAACCATGTTAAGCCCTAGTGCCAAACCACACTCACAATAGCCAGGTTTCGCTACATTGCATTAAATTTCCAGAGTCTAACCATCCCAGCCATGTTGCCATGTGCACAATTGGCAAATGCAAATCAGCCAATGCATCACTGCAATCATCACCATCTACCCCATCAGTATCTGTGTGCATTTGCTTTCACTGTGGCAGGAAATTACATCATGTGATGCCATGCTGCTGATATTAGGCTAAATGTTTTGCAGTGATGCTGTCAACTGTATCATTCAGAAAAACACAACCTATCGGACAGGTGTAACCTCTACCAACTCACTGCACCTTGAGTCCACATTTGTGCATGTCTCTAGCCACTTACACATCATCACATGAGCACATTATTATGGGAGCCACACAGCACACACAAGCCTGACAAGTGTACTGGGCTACACACTTCACACAACGTCTTTTCCTGTGTAGGAAGGTCTCAGTTCAGACAACATTCACAAAATGGTAGATGAAAACATGTCAAGATGACTTGCTATGGCACCGTTAATGATTTTGCCACATTAGAATTTAAACGTTGTACACATGCTGAACCTCTGCACTCGCCACTGAGGCAACTTAGAATCGATGGCATCATACAAGAGACATCTCAGAGGGCCTGCCTTGCTCTGGTCTGGGATTCATGCAGTCACTCATACCCAAAGTCACACTTTGCACAATACTCACCCCCAACTTGCTGCTGTTGTGCCCTCAAGCGTCCATCCAGCTCTGGCTGTGTCACTGCCAGGATGCGGGCCAAAAGGGGGGTCATGGTCCAGTGCGCCAACCGGCCACTTCGAGGGACCAGCCCCAGTGTCCTTTCTGCAACGTTTTTGCTGAGGCAGCAGATGTCATCCCACCTCTTGTGGCAGTGTGTATGGCGTCGGTTTGAGACCCCCAGGGACCGCACCTTGCGGGCAATGGCCCTCCATATGGCCTTACACTGATGGACCTTGAGCTGTAGGCATGGGAGACAAGAAGAGGAATATTTGTAACACTGTGTTGTGTACCACTGTGTGCCAGTCCAGGAGCATGTAAACACATAGCACACAGATACATCAATGGACAGCAGAGGCCATAGACCATGTCACATAGTACACTTGGAGCGAGCCATCTCATTGCAATGTAAACATCTATGATGTTGGACACTCTACCTGCCCATCTCATACACATGCAGAGTGACAGCACCGAAATCAAGGTGACACTGTGCCTCATCTGTGATGCACTATGTGAGTGAGCATGACATCTTATACACTGTAAATGCTGTGCAGTGGTCAGAATTCACTGTGTGTTACACTACACACCCCTTAATGTCCTTAACCATTGCATAGCTACACGTGTCATGGAGGTCACAATTAGGTACCTGATCTTACATTCTCACACTCTTGTCACAAGGTGTAGGCCTGTCTTGTGTACTCCTCAGGACTATAATAGCTGCTTCAAAAATAGGATGGTGGACAACACATATGTTTTTTAAAATCATTTTAGTGATGTGGCCTTGAAACATTGTGCATTTACTTGCCAGGCCTGAGGGCTTTTCACTGACGAAAAGCGTGGTCCATCACAAGAATCACATGCATGTATAATGAGAATGGTGACACAGTGCATACACATGTGAGACTCTACACATAATGGAATCAAAAGAAGGATGACATGTCCACTGTACATTTAGCAGATGTGTGTGAGGTGATTTGCCACCAATAGTGATAGATACAGGCCTTGTTCTCCTGTGCAGAATGGCCACATCTCCATAGGGTCAATATCAAAACAGTACACACATTAATCAGTACCCTCTGGCCATTCTACATTTTACATCTCACTAATGATCATATGCACACTTAATGAACTATGACATGACATGGCACAGGGAATGTGTGTTCAGAGTGAGAGTTGCTCAAATCAGCATTGTAACTGTACAACTGCTAAACCACGTTATGTCCATAGCATCATTGCATGCAGTCAGGGATCTGGGGGAATAAGGCTATACACCACATTGAGGTGAAGTCATTAGGCTAGGCAGTGTCTCACACATTTACATGACCCATTCTCAGAACAACAAGTGTGATGTTTGGCTTCAATTGAGCTGCACCAGTGTCTATGTTGCCATCCTCCCCACATACTCAAGTGTAAAAAGGTCTAGGTCATGTACGGCCCATTCTGTTTGCCAAATCTGAAAGCATTAACATTGGCTTGCACTCACAGGCACATACTAGTGTACAGTAACATAATGTGAGAATTCTGAGCACTCTGAAACTTTTACTCATACACTTACCAGTACCTCTGGAGCACCAAATAGCCACCCGTACTGGCCAAGGACCTCGTCCACCAGGACCTCCAGCTCCTCAGTGGTGAAGGGACGGGCCCTGATGTTCTCTGTCCGAGCCATGACTGGGTCCAGAGTAGAGGTACAGCAGCAGTTGGTGGTGATGAATGGCAGGCAGCAGTGTCTGAATGCAATTGAAAGGTGTGGCTCTCTCACAGACATTTATAGGCTCCAAGGGTTGTTCCAGTGGTACTCTGCTGATGCAATTGGTCCGCCTGGTTTGCATCTTTCAATTGTGGCCAATGCCTGTGACCGCAGTGGCGGAGCACGCCTACCGCGATGCTCAAAACTGAAAGGCACTACCGCGATGGAGGTTCCCATTGTCTGCAATGACATTTGCATAGGCGGTGTCACACCGCGGGGGTCAGGATGTCTCAACCGCAATCCTGCATCTTTCAATTGTGGCCAATGCCTGTCACTGCAGTGGCAGAGCATGCCTACTGCGATGTTCAAAACTGAAAGGCACTACTGTGATGGCGGTTCCCATTGGCTGAAATGACATTCGCATAGGTGGTGTCACACTGCGGGGGTCAGGATGCCTCTCCTACAATCCTGCATCTTTCAATTGTGGCCAATGCATGTCACCGCAGTGGTGGAGCACGCCTACCGTGATGTTCAAAACTGAAAGGCACTACCGCGATGGCGGTTCCCATTGGCTGCAATGACATTCGCATAGGCAGTGTTACACAGCGGGGGTCAGGATGTCTCTACCGCAATCCTGCATCTTTCAATTGTGGCCAATGCCTCTCACCGCAGTGGCGGAGCACACCTACCGCGATGTTCAAAACTGAAAGGCACTACCGCGATGGCGGTTCCCATTGTCTGCAATGACATTCGCATAGGCGGTGTCACACCGCGGGGGTCAGGATGTCTCTACCGCAATCCTGCATCTTTCAATTGTGGCCAATGCCTGTGACAGCAGTGACGGAGCACGCCTACCGCGATGCTCAAAACTGAAAGGCACTACTGCAATGGCGGTTTCCATTGGCTGCAATGACATTCGCATAGGCGGTGTTACACAGCGGGGGTCAGGATGTCTCTACCGCAATCCTGCATCTTTCAATTGTGGCCAATGCCTCTCACCGCAGTGGCGGAGCACACCTACCGCGATGTTCAAAACTGAAAGGCACTACCGCGATGGCGGTTCCCATTGTCTACAATGACATTCGCATAGGCGGTGTCACACCGCGGGGGTCAGGATGTCTCTACCGCAATCCTGCATCTTTCAATTGTGGCCAATGCCTGTGACAGCAGTGACGGAGCACGCCTACCGCGATGCTCAAAACTGAAAGGCACTACTGCAATGGCGGTTTCCATTGGCTGCAATGACATTCGCATAGGCGGTGTCACACCGCGGGGGTCAGGATGTCTCTACCGCAATCCTGCATCTTTCAATTGTGGCCAATGCCTGTCACCGCAGTGGTGGAGCACGCCTACCGCACCTGTAAACACATTGTGCATTAGCATTCTCGCTTTGCGAATTGAATCACTGATCACAATACATTTCCCAAAAATAATTTCAGCTCATTGAAAAGAGAATTGAGAGTGTACATTTAACTTAACATGTCATGTGAGTACACATGATCAAATTCTTTGGTATGTCCTCACTCACATGTCAAATTTCCTCCATGTGGGCATGTATACAGATTTCTTGTTGAAATGCTTATCATTTTTGTGAACATGCCAATGTGTGAAATGCAAACTCATCCCACAGTCATGATGGACTGACTACATAATGTGCATATATCTCTGTAGACACTGCTGTATTTATATTGATAGTTGTCCAGCTAACACTCACCGGGCTCATTTTGTAATGATGTTGTGCTTAGTGTGACTAAAGCTTGAGGTTGTGCAGTGACAGCAGGTACATCCAACTCAGCATTGATGCTGTTATCCACATGTGCTGTATCAGCTACACACAGGGCTGGAGACACATGATGTAGCAGTGTACCATTTACCATACACATAGTCTGATTTAGATTTGACAGCAGTTAGTATGTACATCCTGGCTACATGAATGAGTACAGTAGATCAAGGTGTCTATGCATATCACTTGTGCATTAAGCTGTTTTTACAGTCCTGTCAATGTTGTGGTTGTGTTAGTCATTATGTAAGATGTTACACACATCTCCTCTCTGACTCATTTTTACATCTGTCCCCTGCCACAATATGTAGGAGACGACCACCTGTGTATCGGCCTTTCCCAGACCTTGAGACAATGGAGGATACCGACATCATTAAGAAAATCCATCTGAATCGCCTTACCCTTCAGGATCTATGTGCTCAGTTGGAGCCACATTTGAGGTTGAGGCCTCACGGGACATATCCAACAGCTTTGACACCAACAGTAAAGGTGATGGCCGCCCTGCATTTCTTTGCTACTGGTTTTTTCAGTACACAGTGGCCATCGCAGGTGGGATGTCTCAACCTATGTTCAGCATGGTGTTGCTTGATGTCCTGTCCGCATTGTTGACCTACAAGGACAGCTACATTCACTTTCCAAGGAGACATGAATTGGCAGATGTGAAGGAGGAATTTTATGACCTTGGTCACATACCTAATGTTGTTGGAGCCATTGACTGCACACACATTGGCCTAGTTCCACCAGAGGCACATAAGCACATCTACCGTAACAGGAAGCATTACCATTCAATTAATGTGCAATGATATGCCAAGTGGATATGATTATCTCCCATGTATGTGCCAAATTTCCGGGTTCTGCACATGACTCCTACATACTGCGTAACAGCATCATCCCACAATTGATGGAAAATCTGCATCCGGAGCGTGCTTCGCTTGTTGGTGAGTGAGCTGTGTCAAGTAGTGTGCTGTGTGTGTGACATGCTGTTCTCCTCAACTATTTCTATTACAAACTTGGTCTGTGTTTCTCACAACTAGGTGACTCTGTGTATCCCAACCAGCCTTGGTTGCTGAGCCCACTGAGGAATCCAAGTACACCGGGGGAAATCTGCTTCAATGATGCCCATGGGAGGACACGTTGTGTAGTGGAGCGTGCTTTTGGACTTCTGAAGTCCAGATTTTGGTGTCTGGACAAGAGTGGTGGTGCACTACTCTACTCTCCCCAAAAGGTATGTCAGATCATAGTCGCATGCTGCATGCTCCACAACCTGGCCTTGTGCAAAGAGATCCCCCTGGTTCTGGACGATGATGAACAGCAGATGCCCCCCGCTGCAAATCCACACATGCCCAGTGACGATGATAGTGGAGAAGAGAAAGGTCTTGATGTGCGTCAATAGCTCATCCCATCTACTTCCCTTGAGGGTAAGTTACCATTGAGTAACTATGACAGTGTCTGTTTGCTTTGCTGTTAGTGCCGAAGCATAGATGATGTGTTTGGATGCTAGCTGTTGTTGGCACACTGCTAAGGGCTAATGTGTGTGGCACGGTGTTTTGGTTTCCACTTACCTCATGTCTATGTTGATGGTGTTGGTCAGTGTTATGTGGGATGAATCTTCTACGGTGTTGACTAGTGGTGTGTTGTTGCTGTAATGCCATCACATGACAACTCAATGTCATCCTCTTGTGTCTTTATAGGTTCCTCTGCCCCATCAATGTCTCGTCACAATCAAAGCTTGTGGTACATTGGAATCAGAGTTCACATTATACATACTGTGATAAACATGGAACTGACACAAAGGCATAGGTGTGTAAATAGTGTTTATTTTCGATTAGATTGTGATAAATTTGAAGTGACAGAAAAGTTATTTGTGCATAGTGAGTGTATGAGTTGTCAGTGATGGCAACAGAGACAAATAGAGTAGTCACCACAATGATGGAATTACACAGTCCAACAAACTCCTGCCATCAGCATGGCAATGTGGGATTGGATGATCAACAAAGTCAATGTTCAGTGCAAATCTGGTGCCATCATGGCTGGCTCAGCGACTTGGCTTTGGTTGGTGCTTTGCCACATGATCCTCCGTTGGTGTTCCTCGGCCGTCCCCTCTTGCGTTTGGCAGGGAGGGCCTCTGCTGCAGGCTCAGAGGTGCCTGAGGAGTCATTGTCTTGCAGCTCACCACTCTCTGTGGCCGCAGCTGAGGTGGTGGGAGTATCAGCAGGCTGGCCACTGGAGGGTGGTGAGCCGTCATTTGAGCAGCATGTATGTCCCTCAGAACACCCACAAGCTGGCCCATGAGATCCACAAGTTGTCCCATTCGTGTGTCCTTGGACCTCTGCAGCAGGCGGAGCTCACCCAGTTCTTCTACAACCTGGCCCATCTATCCCTGGTTCTGTTGGTATGCACCAAGGACTCTTGCGACGGTGGCCAGGGCTTCTGTCTCAGTGTCCTCATGTGATTGTCCCCAAGTTGCCCTCCCACCTGCCCTGCTGACATGGACCTGTGGCGTGGGCTCTCTACGCACCCGCACACTGTCCCCGGCATCCTCGGCTTGTGTGGTGGTGATGGTAACCACTGAGCCAGGGACAGTGTTGCAGGCAGCGGTGGTGATGGTGGAGGTGGCTGCAGCACAGGTCGTTGTAGCAGGGGTCAGCGTAGTTGTTGTCGCTGCTGTGTTGATAGTTGTGGTGGTGGTGACAATGAGGCCCTGAGATGGAGTTCGCCCTGGCAGTCCTGAGGGGCCAGGTTGTTGCTCCTCATCCGAGAAACATAGAGAATCATCATTAGAGAGTTCACGTTCCAGGGGGGGAGACTGGCTCTGCTGGGTGGTGGTGTTTTCGCCAGATGTTGCTAGTGAATCTCCTGTTGAACAGAGGTTACATTGTCAGTTAAGTACACTCCACAACCTTTGTGACACAGTTTTGGATGTTTCAGTTGATACGACAAACATTTTACAATGCAATCACTTGGTATTGGTAAAAGATTATCAGCATCATGACTAACCCTGGGCGTAGTTCGCGAAGTAGTGCTACGCGAAGCTACGCGAAGTGCACTTCGCACTACGCGAGCTACGCGTAGCACTACGCGAACTGCGTAGTGCGCTGTTCGCGATGATTGCACAGTGCCGGATGCTTGTCCGCACTGTGCAATCATTGAAAACGGCATCTTGCACAGTGCGAGCTGTCTTTTACTGCCGCTCGAGTAGATTTTTACTCGAGCGGCAACTTTCTCAACGCCGACCACTCGCAATGAGAAACCTGACCTCCCCGCGTTGAGAATCTCACCGGGAGGTTTATTTTCCACGCTCGCGATCGGCAACTTGATGTTGCTGATCGCGAACGAGGAAAAAGTCTTGCCGGGATGTCATTTTGCTTGCTTGCAGTCGCCAACTTGACGTTGAGGACCGCGAGCAAGCAAAAAATGACCGCTGCACTACGCTACGCGTGTTTGCACTGTGCTACGTGCAATTCGCGTAGTGCAAAGTAGCGCAAACTTCGCAAACTACCCGAGCGTAGCGTAGTGCTTTGCCCAGGGTTAATCATGACATGATTTTGAGGTACATACATTACTTGTTATTAGTGTGACATGTAAATAACAACCATTTGACATGTACAGATAGTGGGTTTACAAGGACATATTATCATCTACCAACTTGGTGCACATCCACTTTGGTTTATTCTTGGATTTTGTTGACTTTTCTGTAAATCTGTTTCAGCTATGCCAAAACTTCTTGATTTCATTTGTGAAAATGTATTTAAAATCAATCGGTTTGGTTTGTTTGACAGATTGACCATGCATGTGTTGTGTTCATATAAGCCTTCATGCTTTGAAACAATGTCACTTACACATTGCATTGGGTGCTTTGCATGATTGGGCACTAAATTTATTTAGCATGTGACTTTGTGATTCAAAGTGTAATTTATGTGACATTTACATGTGCTTAGCTGTGTGCGCACTGGATGTGACATTTGTATCTATACAGAGTTGGCTAACAAGTGAGGGTTGTGGTGGTCGTATGGCTCCATGCATTTTGATGAGGATGTCAGGGTGCAAGCGCTAACTGCTTGCCTGTTAGGTGGCACAGTGGAGGGAGATGGCTGCCACATGGTTCTGGGTGGGGGGAATGTTCCATCCTGCTCAGCTGTGAGACAAGAGTGCCTGATAGAAGTTGTAGTGCTGGCTCTCTGTACCCAACCCCCGTCCCTGGTGAGAAGGCTACCTCCCTGTTAGGTGGGGCAGAGGAAGGTAATAGGTTACACATGGCTCTGGGTTGGGGGAGTGTTCCATCCTGTTCAGGGGTGATGCAAGAGAGCATGAGATGGCTACCTACCTGTAAGGTGAAGCAGAGCAATGAAATGGCTGCCACATGGCTCTGGGATGGGGGAGTGTTCCATCCTGTTCAGGGGTGGTGCAAGAGAGCATGAGATGGCTACCTACCTGTAAGGTGAAGAAGAGCAATGAAATGGCTGCCACATGGCTCTGGGATGGGGGAGTGTTCCATCCTGTTCAGGGGTGATGCAAAAGAGCATGAGATGGCTACCTACCTGTGAGGTGGGGCAGAGGAAGGTAATAGGTTACACATGGCTCTGGGATTGGGGAGTGTTCCATCCTGTTCAGGGGTGATGCAAGAGAGCATGAGATGGCTACCTACCTATAAGGTGAAGCAGAGCAATGAAATGGCTGCCACATGGCTCTGGGATGGGGGAGTGTTCCATCCTGCTCAGCTGTGAGACAAGAGTGTCTAATGGGAGTTGTAGTGCTGGCACCTGTCCCCAACCCCCCTCCCTGGTGAGAAGGCTACCTCCCTGTGAGGTGGGGCAGAGGAAGGTAATAGGTTACACATGGCTCTGGGATGGGGGAGTGTTCCATCCTGCTCAGCTGTGAGGTAAAGGGGCCTGGTGGGAGTAGTAGTGCTGGCTGCCTGCCCCCCCCTCCCTGGTGAGAAGGCTACCTTCCTGTGAGGTGGAGCAAAGGTAGGTAATAGGTTACACATGGCTCTGGGTTGGGGGAGTGTTCCATCCTGCTCAGCTGTGAGGCAAGGGGGCCTGGTGGGAGATGTATTGCTGGCTACCTGTACACATACCCCCATGGAAATATTGCTAGCTACCTTTGAGGTGAATCAGAGGAAGGAAATGGTAGATATGTGAGACGTGTTGGAAATAGTGTGTTGTACATAAGTGCATTTAGGTGTAGAAAGTGTAGCTTTATAGTTGTGCAAGACAGTACATGGCAGTGTGATGGGATACATTTGTTGGTACTTACCAGCCTCCACTCCCCCATCTATTCCTGTGAGACTCTCTGGATGCAGTATGGCAAGCACCTTCTCCTCCCATTCAGTGAATGTTAGTGGTGGAATGGGAGGGCCGCCGCCAGTCCTCTGAGCCGCCTCATGGTTCCTGTTGGCACGGTTTTTCACCCTGGTCTTGAGGTCATGCAACCTCTTCTTGATGTCACGCAGTGTGCGCAGGGTGGTCCCTACTGCATTGACTTTGTTGACTATCCTTTCCCACATTTGATTTTTTCTGACTAGTGGGGTCAGTTGGACCATGCTTCCAAACAAATGTGGTTCTACTCTGATTATCTCATCTACCATCACTGACAACTCATTGGCTGTGAATTTGGGCATTTTGTTCTGTGACATGGTGTGTGATGTGCAAATAAGTGACAAGTGCAGGTAGGAAGGTGGTGGTGGAGATATGTGAGGTGTGTGTTGGAAGTGTTTGTGTGGGTGGTTGTGATGGGGTGATGTGTGATGATTTGCCTCTCCTTTCAGCCATGGTGTATGACCCTTCACTGCTGGAGTTGTGCAAAGGATCATGGTCAGGGATGTGGTTGGTTTTATACTCTATGTGGGTGTGTCAAAATGAGGTATGCCTGTCAGGTGTGTTTTCCATGTTGACCTGGGATTTCATTGGTTTTCAATACCTTGGGGGTGTACTATTGGGGTGTGTCAGATGTGTTTGAGGGTAGCGGAGAGAACAGGCACAATTGGAGGCCTAGTTGTGTAGTTGTATTCGACCGCCATTCAGCTTTTTGCGTGACCGCTGCGGTAGTAATGCAATGATCATTCCGCCTGCTCCGCCATCTCATCATAATTTCACACACGGTCATTCCATGTGAGGATCAGGCTTTTTAGTGCTTTCGCAGCATTTCCGTATGCCGCTGTCAGATTTACAATTTTTCCAGACGTGGGGGACGGTTTATTGTGAAATCCGACCGCCGCGGTCGGATTTTACATTCATCGCAGCGTAATGTCACCGCCGGTTTTGCCGCAGAATGTGCGGCGTTTTTTGCTGGAAACACGGCGGTCGGAGGGCTTTTCCGTCCGCCATCGTAATGAACCACTTAGACATGATAGCTAAATCTATACTGTAAAAAAACAGCAATGCTAAACACCATAAACATTTTAAACTTCAAAACATTTAAAAAACATAATTCTACTCTTTTTTTAAATTAATAATTATAGCCATGTCATGTAAAATTTAAAAAATAACACAAATATATATATGTTATAATTATTAAATTTAAAAAAATACAAATAAATCAATGTAACAATAATATTTCCGCCCCTAATAATTAAAAATAACTTACAGTTATGTCGCAGTAGACGATCCGGGAAATCCAATAAATCCATAGAAGATAAATCAAAAAACAAATCCATTCGAAAAGGGAAACCAAAAAAAAATGCAAAACTACAACTGTAGAAAAAATGATCCAACAACGCAATCCTCTCAATAACAAAAACCTTAAAAACCCAAAAAATTGCTTTAAAAAAACCGCTCCAACAAACCCGAAAAATAAAAGGAAATGTAGAAATTCTTGTTTTAAATAAACAAAATACATTTTCCTTTTTGTAAAATAAAAAAATGGGTCGAGACGACAATCGGTTCACGATGCGGAAAACCTGTAAAAAAAAAAAACAACACCCATTCACAATAACACATACAAATCCACAAACATTAACATTAACAATAAACACAAAATAACACAATTAAACAACACAAAACTAACACTACATAACACTCTACTCTACTCCAACACTACGGCAAACACATAAAACACTAAACTACCAAAACAACACCTAAATACACCAAAAACGAACAAACATGATTCTCACAAACCTAACTACACTGCTACTACCTTGCCCCTACCCTAAAACTACCTTAAAAGTTAATTAAAGCAAACTTACCTTAAGCGACGTAATGCAGCTCCCAACCGCGAGGTTCCGTCTTTCAAAATGACCTAAAAATGAAACAGATAGATAGAAAAGTGAGGAAGCAAAAAAAAATGGCTGCGTAATAAAAATGAAAAAAGACTTACTCCCCATAGGAAAGAATGGAGAAATAATATTAAAATGCAAAAAAATAAATGTATTTTTTTGTATATTGTAAAAAATTACAAATGTTCCAAAAATAGGCAAACAATTGTAAAATATATATTAAATATTATATTATCAAAAAATATAATATTTAATATAGATTAAAATGTATGTTTATTTCATGTACTGTAAATTTACCAAAAATAATAAAATGTATAATGAAAAAATATATGTGAAAATATATATTTGTAAATTATTTATTATATTATATATTATTTGAATAAAAATAATGTTCAATATACTAAATAATACAATATACAAAAAATATGTAAAGTACATATATAATTGTATTAAAAATAAAATTATATAAAATATATTTAAAAATTATTTTAAAAAATACAAATGTTTCTTTTTTGTCATAAAAATAATAAACAATGAAAGTCAGATTGTTTAAAATAAATAAACTGTCACTATATTTACCTCTACTATTATTTGACTATGCTTCAAATTTTTTTACACTTTTTCAATTGTGTTTTAAAAAATATGTATGTTAAAAATATTATTAATTTTTCATTTCTACATTAAAAATGCATGTTAAAAAACATTGTTAATCTTACAATTCTACATGAAAAATGTATGTTAAAAAATATTGTTAATTTTCCATCTCTACATGAAAAATGTATGTTACAAAAACTTTGTATTAAATTTTGAAAAACATCAAAATACCTGGATAATGTTTTTAATATTGTGAAAAATGTCTAACGAATGCAAATGAGGACAAATAAACTGTAAAATGTAAACAAAATCTATAACCAATAAAAATGTTTACAAGAATAACTAACATACATCTCCTTTCTTATTTAAATATAGATACAAAATAAAAAAATAAAATAACTAATAAACAATAAAAAATTAGTATGCCTAACTCCAAAACCAACAAAACTCAGGGAAAGTACTGGATAATAAAGCAAATTAAATTACTATTCCAACTCCAAAACAAACTAAACTCAGGGAAAGTGCTGGATACTAAAACATAATAAATTACTATTCCAACTCCAAAACCAACAAAGCACAGGGAAAGTGCTGGATAATAAAACAAATTAAATTACTATTCCAACTCTAAAACAAAATAAACTCAAGGAAAGTGCTGGATAATAAAACCTAATTAAATTACTATTCGAACTCCAAAACAAAATAAACTCAGGGAAAGTGCTGGATAATAAAACATAATAAATTACTATTCCAACTACAAAACCAACTAAACTCAGGGAAAGTGCTGGATAATAAAACTACTTAAATTACTATTCAAACTCCAAAACAAAATAAACTCAGGGAAAGGGCTGGATATTAAAACATAATAAATTACTATTCCAACTCCAAAACCAACTAAACTCAGGGAAAGTGCTGGATAATAAAACTAATTAAATTGTTGTTCCAACTCCAAAACTAACAAAACTGAAGGAAAGTGCTGGATAATAAACCCAATTAAACAACTATTCCAACTCCAAAGCCAACTAAACTCAGGGAAAGTGCTGGATAATAAACCTAATTACATTACTATTCCAACTCCAAAACCAACAAAACTCAGGTAAAGTGTGGGCAATAAACCTAATTAAATTACTATTCCAAATCCCAAACCAACAAAACTCAGGGAAAGTGTGGATAATAAACCTAATTAAGGGGTCTATTAGGATGGCGGGCGGAGGCACCACCGCAGTGCTGGCGGGGTGGAAAATGCAATTTTCCGCCCGCGAACAGCGGTCCTCACTGCAGCCATATTAGCATGGGCAAACATAGGCCATTTCCCATCCACCGCGGTGCCACGTGAACCGCCATCCAAAAGCGCCCGCCACCGCGGCAGTGGGAACCAATGGAGACTCACCGCCGTGCGGAATGACGTCCCGTCTGCCGTACAAATCAGGATGCCCCAAACAGCCAGCCGCACCGCAGCGGAGAAACCGGCTAACCAGAGACGGCGGAAACATCACAGAGGAGCGAGCGCAACCAGATCCACGGTCCCTACCAGCCGGTCACGACCGCAATGGACCCAGCCTTACATGTATTCCCGGCGCTGTACGTGATCCACCACCAGCAAGTCATGAACCGTCGCGGACGCCGCCGCAGGTACGCAATGACACAACTCTGCCCACAAACAGAACACACAACTCCCGGGATGACACAGGGTTCCTGTCCACACCAGACACCCTGGTGGGGACAGGAGCACAACCACAAGTGCACCCACACATGTCCTACCTGCCAGGAAATCACCCCTCCACATCCAGGCCACCCATCCACCGCAATCTTGCTGTAATGTCCCGGTCACGTCACTGCAGCGGTGAAGACGCGGGAAAACATGCACACAATGCAGGAAGGCAGGGCCTGCGCCAGGCATGGGCTGTGCACAAAGATCACAGGGCCACACATTCACCCTCCAAACACTAGCCCCTCCCTCAAGGGACATGCCAGTTGCCTCATCTGTGCCACCCCATGTACAACAACCACCCAGGTGACCCCACAGCCTGCACCACACACTCCAAACAACTAGGGAGGCAGCCTCAGCAGGTAGGGCTGCAGAGGAACACACAGCACAGAAACACATGGCCAGGGCAACCCTCACACCACACAGACACTACACTCATGGCAGCAAAACTGAGTCCAAGCACAAAATGAACACTCATACAGAATAGGAACAAACACTGAACTGGACACACAGCCTGTCAAGTTACACAGACATACCCCACACTGACACACAGCCACATACACAGACCACATGTCAGCATCAATGTAGGACCACAAATAGGAGAGCAAAAGTGAGATGCACACCAATGGAAGGCCAAGGAGACAATCACTAAGCATGTGTACATCACATGCAAGATAAGGAACATTTGACGACACCCTTACCCCATCAAACCACACATGGCTGCCACAGTGAGTGAAATTAAACCACAGCCACCCCATCTGCAACAACTCAGGGAGTCAGCAAGGTAAAACATGTATAGGTGCAGGAATGAAAGGAAGTCTCAGAAGTCAAACAGTCAACAGCCACACATCTGCATCCAACTACATGATAGGTGTTGGTCAGCAGCACCACACACAGGGCCCATTGACAAACCCCACAATTGTCAAACACAAGTAGGATCCTCCACACATACCCCCACCCAAACCACACCCACATCACACAACACCAGTGTCAAACACACATAAGGGGGCCAATAATGTCCAGTCAATACATTGACAAACAATCACACTCCCTGGGGGGCAGACACAAACATCACACACACTCAGGGATGCCTGAACCAATGCTGACACCAAAACAACAGCCATACACCAACATCAATAACAACACACAGGAGTACAACAAGACCAGACCTGACCTGTGCAGCAAAACTGTAGAAAGGCAATGGGAGCACAGACAGAACAGGAGAACTCAACATCATCACCCAGCAACACTGCACAGACAACATACCCCAACACAGACAAGAAGTGCATCATCTCAAAACAATCATGGACACAAACTGGGACCAAGGGGCCTACGATGAAACACAGACAGACATACCACACCACCCATCAAGTCAACATGGTGTCATAGTGTACCACCTGCATGCACATGCACAATCTTGACAAATGACAGCTCCCACATGAGAGGAGAAAACCCCCAGCATGCACCCAAAACAAGCCCAGGGAGAAGAATAGACCTAAGTGCATGTGACAGACACAAGTAATGCACACCACACTGGAAACACACATCTGAATGAATCACAACACACTAACAAAACACACACACTGACATGTCAAAAGAACATCACACACAGAGCACCTGTCAGCTGCAAGAGACAACACAGCCCAAACACTGCACACATCCACATCAAACACACAACAGATGCACATGCCAATACATCACATTGCAAACACAACAGGACATCAGGGGGTGCACACCAGGCAAGGACAAGGCAACATACACACACAACACTGCATGCACGACAAGCAGTGTGTGCACAAGAAACATACCAGTACCACACAGATATGAGTGACACAACATGAACACACATACCACCAATTAGCACAGCACTGACACAACATCACACTCAGAAAGTGAAGCAGTACCACAGCAAACACACAAACAGCCAATACAACACCCACACATGCAGAAATGTGGGACTCCCAGGTGACAACACCATGACTAGAGGACTGTGCAGCACAAACAGCACAACTGCAAATGAGCAAACAGGCCTGCAAAACAAAACAAGAAAATCACATATAACCAATTGGTCAACTGTCCTCAGTGGCACATTGGTCCTGTGCACAGATCCGCACCACAAAGCATAGTGAAGCCAATGAACTGATGGGGAGGCACACACACAGGCAAACCAAGTGTACAGCTGACATGAGAGTGAAGTGGTGTGTACGCCAGTAGTGGACAGGTGAGGAGTGCCCCATACAAATATAGATGCAGGGCACACAAACAATGTGTAGGCATCAGAAGCACAGATAGGCAATGGTCTTACTCCACACCACACATGCCATAATGGCTCCAAATCAGACCTAAGTGACTGCAATGCATGAGAAAACACACCCACAATGTCAGTGTGGCTGAGCAGGGCTGCACAGCGAGCACAAACAGTTACAAGACACATGGCTGACCAACAAAACACAAAACTGACTTGCCAGACACACACTCTGCATACTCACAATTTTCGACCAACATCAAGTAGTTGTCCCCCACAAGTGCAAGGACACACCAACACACTGCATAGTGCACAACCTACAACTCACACATGTGCACACAGTCACAAGCACAGGGCTGACCAATACAAACAACAGGCACCCAACTCCAGGGTGACACATGTGTGCAGTTGACAATGCAGGGGCACACACACACACCAACACCACTGACAAAGTTACCCCTTCACACTGCACACTTCATGAACACCCAAGTGCACACATTGAAATCAACACATGTGACTAGGATGCCTGGACATCACTAGATGAGTATACACCAACACTGCTCTGCACACATCAAGAAAGCACACACAGACATGATTACCCTGGCCTGCCAGCTTGCAATACTGTGTATAGAATCCCACTTTGTGCTGGCACTGCATACACACATGACATGTGTCCAATATAGCTAAGATAACCAAAGAGTGACCATCACAACAGTAGTCCATCACAAACCAACATCATTGCACCCCCAAGCCTCAGAGTCAAGAAGAACTGAAGTGCATGTCACCTCTGTCAAACCCAGAATGAAGTGACCCAAACCATTGGCAATGTTGAAGTGGCATATAGAGCATGTGTCACAGTAAACCATACCCACACAGAATAACACTTTATTCATGAAGGACACTGACAATGCAGACAACAGGAGTAACTGGTTTTATTCACACATCACAGTGATAGGCACCAGAAGTGGACAGGAGCAAGGCCAGTGGCCACGACAAAGTACAGACTGTGTCCATGAGATCCTGCACAGGGAAGGGGTAAACAGCAAGGCCAGCGGCCAGTCCAAGGTGCAGACTGTGTCCATGAGTTCCTGCACAGGGAAGGGGTAAACAGCAAGGCCAGTGGCCAGTCCAAGGTGCAGACTGTGTCCATGAGATCCTGTACAGGGAAGGGGTAAACAGCAAGGCCAGTGGCCAGGAGAAAGTGCAGGTGAGGTACATGAGAAGCTGCACAGGCAAGGCTCAAACACCAGTGAACAATAAGGCCAGTGGCCAGGAAAAAGTGCAGGTGAGGTACATGAGAAGCAGCACAGGCAAGGCTCAAACACCAGTGAACAACAAGGCCAGTGGCCAGGAGAGAGTGCAGGTGAGGTACAAGAGAAGCTGCACAGGCAAGGCTCAAACATCAGTGAACAACAAGGCCAGTGGCCAGGAGAAAGTGCAGGTGAGGTACATGAGAAGCTGCACAGGCAAGGCTCAAACACCAGTGAACAACAAGGCCAGTGGCCAGGAAAAAGTGCAGGTGAGGTACATGAGAAGCTGCACAGGCAAGGCTCAAACACCAGAGAACAACAAGGCCAGTGGCCAGGAGAAAGTGCAGGTGAGGTACATGAGAAGCTGCACAGGGAATAATGAACACAGCCAGGAGCAACAAGGTTAGTGGCCAGTACAAAGTGCAGCACTGGGAATGGGTGGTACTGTACCCTGCCATGGTCAGCAACACACTCAGGGCGTCAAAAATGGGAAGTTCATGGCACCACTGTGGGAGAGACAAGTGTGTGAGGGGGACTAACACTCAGACTTGGCTGACAGTCTGACTGGGAGGTGGCTGTGTGTCGGGGACAGTTGGGGGACTGGACCAGGGAGAGAGGCCCAGCTGGGGTTGAGCCATCAGTGGTTTGGGAAGCCTGAGGGCTGCTAGGACCAGGTGGGGTGGTGGCACGTGGAGGTGGACTCATGCTGCCCTGAGACACAGTGTGTGTGGGAGATACTGGAGGGGTGCCCTTCCACTTCTTTGGGATTCGAAATGGCTCCCCTGTCTTGGGATTAATGCCAAGTGGCATGTACACAACAGGCACACTCGCCACAAAAGCAGGATCATGTGCAGACGGTGGCCCTCCCTCTGGGGATGTGCTGGATTCAGCGGTGCGCTTGTCCCGGGATTGCCTCTGCGCCTGCATCCCCTGTTCACCAGGTATACCCCCTACAGTGGGCTCCTTTCCCTGCTTCACAGGGCTCTGGATGGGAGTTGATGTTGTGGGTGAACCTGCCTTGGAGCTCTTTTTATGTGGACTCTTAACAGGCACCTGTTTCTCACTGGGCACGGAACTGTCTGCTAGTTTTTGCAAGACACTTTTGGGACAGGTGAGTCCTTGGCTGGGGATGCCTTTGAGGCATGTGACCCTGAGGCATGCTTCTTGGCTTCCTTGCCCTGGGTGTCGCCTGAAGGGATTTTGCCCCTGCGGTCTGGGGGGGCTTTAGCTTTCTGTGGGGATGGTGTCTGCTCCCTGGACTGCTTGGGCTGCTGCTGTCGTGTGCTGCATGTGCTGCATGTGCTGTATTTCTCCCTTGATGTGTGGGATCTGTGGTCACTATCATCAGACGTGGCCACTGGCAGGGTGGTGGACCTAGGGACTGGAGGTGGACCATGAGATTGGGCCAGTTGAATATCTGCCGTCACCGCAGAGGACAGAGACTGTACAGTACGGTGTAGCCCACCCACGTCTGAATGAACGCCCTCCACGTAAGCAACCAGCTGTGCCAATTTCTTGTCATGGTCAATGAAGGCATTGAGGAGAGCTGTCTGCCCCACACACAGCTGGCGCAAAAGCTCCACAGACTCAGCACCGATGGCAGCAGGGGGGACAGGGGCAGGGGCAGCGGTGCCTGGGGTGAAGGACACCCTTCCCTTTTTGATGGTGCGGACACGGGCAGCAACAGTGTGAGTAGCTGGGAGGGTGGGCACTGGACACTGTGTGGTTGACGAGGAGGCAGAGTCCCTGTTCCCTGTGCCCGACAACATAGATGCGTCTCCACCGTCGTCAGATGACGTTGAGGTCTGCGTCTCTGGCAGCGACTCCTCTAGAAGACTCCTGTCCCCCTCTGATGCGCTGGTGACATCCGTGTCACTATGCTCGTTTGCAGCAGTTGTACTGGATCCCTCACCACCGGTGTCCGTCCCCTGTCCTTCCGTGCCCACGGGAGATGCTGCATGATAGAGAGAGAGATGTAGGATCAGTATATTGGCATCAACATTAAAAATATATGCAAGCAAAGCATCACAAAAAATGAGGAATTCTCCATGTTGCACAACACCATGGGCAGTAACATTGTGCAACCTCAATCCAAAAGTCGAATCTTTCGTGGCATCATGCATACTTGGCATAAGTCACCCATGTGATGAACACACAAATAGCCTGTTGGTGGCTCCGTGTAACCAGACACACAGATCCCTCTGTGTACACCTAGGGCCCGGAGGGGGGAAAAGATGTTCTTCCCAACATGTTGCCACTGTCACATCTTGAGCCAGCAGAAGTGGCAAACACAGGGACAGCCTCCAAAATATCAGTCCACAATGGCCATGAGCACATGCAATCCACCATGTCGTACCTTGGGGCACAACTACAGTTGCACATTGGTGCCAGATGTGTAGTCCTCACAAATCTGACATCAGGAAATGCACACATTGATGATGGAAAATGTTCTGAAATGGTTTGAATCCTTCCTTCAGAACAGGTCACAAAGATTCCTGGTCAACCAGACGCTATCCCCATCAAGCCCTAATTCGATTGGAGTTCCGCAAGGATCAACATTATCTCCATCACTATTTAATCTATATGTCGAACCCCTTACAGAAATCCTCCGACACGCAAACATATCATATCACATGTATGCTGATGACACTCAGATCTACATAAAGATAGCATCGCTGGAAGAGATCAAGACAATGAATGAGGCCCTAAAAATGTCATTACAATGGCTAACTAGCAATCATCTGAAACTAAATGCACAAAAACGGAATTCCTATTAATATCACCACCAAAGAACGCCGCAAATGTGCAGGAATGGACTAAACTGATCACAGCGCTAAACTGCACCCCTACCCTAGTTGACTCAACCAAATCACTAGGAATCACGCTTGATAAGAACCTAGACATGAAAGCCCACATCAAAGCAATGGCAAACAGTGCACGGTTTCATCTGAACTATATTAGGAAAATGAAACCACTCATTACTACGGCGGACCTCAAACTGGCAGTTCAGTCCTTAGTTATATCAAGGATTGAATATGGATGTACAACACTAACAGGTCTACCTAAAATCTCCACAGCACCACTAAAAGCCTGTCTCAATGCGGCCGCAAGACTCATTACAGGCTCTAGAAAATACGACCACATTTCCCCACACCTGAAAGCATTAAACTGGCTACCATACGAAGCCAGAATTCAACTTAAACTGGCATGTATTACCCACAAAGCGCTCCACTACAAAACACCAATGTACCTAGCCCAGAAAATTGAGCTATCAGGGGGAATCAGACCTTCCAGGAGTGCCGGAGACCTGTTGCTGAAACCGCCCATCTTTCAGAAGAAGAAAACGTATGACAGAGCATTCTCCGGAGCGGCCCCCAGAATTTGGAATTCACTCCCTCCAAACATTAGAAAAATTCCGAACACGGCAACTTTCAAGAGGGAAACGAAGATCTTCCTAATGAGCAAGTTCCTTCCCTAGACAAGACGGATCATCATCTGCAGCGTGGCAAATAGACTGACATAACACAGTCCTGTCAAATAGGGATGCATCATGTACATGAAGACCACAAAAAGACACCAAAACTAACCAAAGAGTAATTTAAAGATAAACTCATCAATTAGCTACAAAGACTTCTTGACTGTACAGTACTACAATTAATGGATCTTTGTAGGAGTGATGTGAATCATACGTAAGGACACACCGGAACCACTGCTATACCTTTGGTACATTAAGCTGATCTTAAACGTGTTATTGCTGAAAATGTTAAGAAAGAAATGTACAGGAATCATATATATATTAATGCTGCTATACCTACTGTATTCTAAACTATATACCTCATGTAACTGTGAAGCGCTCTGATACCTTTGGGTCACGTTCGCGCTATATAAAACTATATATAAATAAATAAATAAATAAATGGCACACTCAGATGAAGCACTCTGCCGGTCACTGCCATGGGATGTCCCTGACTACCCCAATGAAGATGGTACCAGAAGGCCACAACTACAAATGCGAATCCTAGGGCCATTACACCAATGACATGGGAAAGTACATGTAGGGAGAATGCATGACAGCTGCACCCAACACCGAGGCCACTTACAAGCCATTGCATCACACTAGCAACATCAGAGCCCTGCACTGGCCCAGGCTTGGAACACATGCAGCCACTCACCACCCAAAGTCACACTCCCAGCATACTCACCCCCAGCTTCCTGCTGATGCTCCTTCAGACGTGCATCCAGTCATGGCTGCGTCACAGCTAAGATGTGTGCCATGAGTGGTGTCATGCTGTGCCGCGCCAACCTTCCGGCCCGAGGGATCAGCCCCAGTGTCATCTCGGCCACGTTCTTGCTCAGCCGACAGATGTCATCCCACCTCTTGTGACAGTGGGTGCGCGGGCGGTTGCAGACACCCAGAGCCCGCACCTTGCATGGAATGGCCCTCCACAAGGCCTTACGCTGGTGTACTTTGAGCTGCAGGCATGGGAGACAAGAGGGGGAAAACATCAGTGCCACAGTGTTATGTACCAATATCTCTCAGTACAGGAGCATGATACTAACTCATCTCAAATCCACAGATATGTCTAACAGAGACAAGAATGCACCTCACATGGAACATCAGCATGGGAGAACCACACGTAAATGCATGCAGGTGTGAGGGTGGACACAGTACCTGCCCATCTCATACACATTCAGGATGCCAGCCCATTAAGCCATGTGTAGTCTGTCCACATCTACTATCCATTTGCATTCAGAGCAAGACATACATCACATATCAACATATGTATGTGTGTAGACTCACTGGGTCCAATACTGCACAGCCCTCAATGCACTTGCCCTTTAACTGGCTCACTGTGTCATGGAGGTCACATTGAGGGACATGATCTCACAAAAGCAACCCCTCATCACAAGGCCTGTTGTGCTTGAACTATATGGCTGAAATGGATCATTGATGGAGAGTCAAGATTAAAAGCACAAATTTGACACTCTGTACATTCAGTGATGTGTCCCTGTCAGTTTGTGCGGTGAATGTGCAGGCCCGGTGGGGTCACACAGAGGTCCAACGTGGGGCATCTGAACTCTTACATGAAGGGACAATTGGGAAGCACAAACAGTGCCAACATATGCGAGTATGTGCACATGCTGGTGGTGATGGAAGGGTCTGTGCACAATAATGTGGAAATCTACAGTGTCATAGGTGAATGAGCAACAAGAGTGCCACCCTCGGGGATTGAGGTCCTGAGCACAATGCAGAACTAGAGATGAGGCACATATTGAGTCATGTACAATTCCATCACTACCCTCTGGACAACAACTCTAGATAATGCCACAGATGGGCCTGTGAAGGACATCAGGGACCCACACAGACATTCACACTAGCAATCACAGTCCTGACTCCTGCATTCCAAACTTGCTGCGTCACTGATGATGATAATTGCTTTATTTGTTGATTAATAAAAATCATTACAATTAAAGAAAAAAAAAACCACAACAGATTAGAAACATTATTTCTACCCATACAATTTATACACAACTTTATACTAAAAGAATTTAGCAGCAATAATAGAAAGCAGCAGTGAATAAAGTGCATTTGTGCCGGTGTTATCATTAAAATTTTAAAGCAATTTATCTTTAATCTTAATTTAATTAACCAATCCTTTAACAGTTTAAAATATTTAATAACTATAATGTAAAGTTATTTCTACCCATAAAATTTATACACAACTTTATACTAAAGACATTAGCAGCAATAATAGAAAGCAGCAATGAATAAAGTGCATTTGTGCCGGTGTTATCATTAAAATTTTAAAGCAATCTATCTTTAGTCTTAATTTAATTAACCAATCCTATAACAGTTTAAAATATTTGATAACTATAATGTAAAGTTATATGCAGAACTATTAAAAGCAGATTCTAAAAGCAAATTTTTCAATTCATTTTTGCATTAAAATCTTTGACGACTGTATTAACAATCAGAATCAGTTTTGGTTAATAGTTTTTTTTCTGCAATAAAAATAAACTTTACAAATTGGGTAATCAAGCGGGGCATAGACCCAGTGAGACAAGTAATGATGGCGTGGCGACATGTTCTCACCCCTAATTCATTAAAAATCGGTCTTAACAAAGACTTCCGCTCTTCTAGCAGTTGGGGGCAGGTAGTTACAATATGTATTAATGTTTCCTCATACGTGCCACATAACCTACAAAGTTTATTAGACCATTTTTTTCCCCATTTAGGTATTCCGTCCTTAGTGGGATATCTCCCAAACCGCAATAACATAAATTTGTTCCTTAAGAATGATTTTAAGTGGGTCATCAAGTATAATTGGGGTTCTAATTTAATAAATGAGTTAGTAACTGACCAGGAATGATACTTTTTTCTGAGTTCATCTTTATCTAGAAGACTCGATAGTAAATTGACTGATCGATTTATAGTTTGTTTAAAAACAGCTTTGCTCCTAACTTCTTCTTCAAAGGTTGGACACTCAAAATTATTTAAACTCTCACTTAAAAAGGATCTCCAGCTACTAGCATGCTCATACCTCGTTATCTCCTGCCAGCACTGGTTTGCAAGGGTACCTTGTTCTGAGCGATATAAAGTATATAGTATTTTTAAAAAGGCAGATTGTAGTACCAAAGATTGCCTTTTCAGACCAAATTCTAATCTAACATTAGCATGTCCTATATACCTGGGGATCCTAAAAACTGATTTGAAGACTTTTATTTGTAGGTCATCAAGAATTTTCACGTCTTTACCACGAAAAATCATTGAGCCATAAGCCAAAGATGGAATCAGCTTTACTTTCATGACCTTCAATAGATGTTCGTGATTTGGACATGACAACTTGTCCCTCAACCTTCTAAAGGCAAATGACAGAGCTGTTGCCTTTGCTTTAAGGTTAATAAAATGCTGTCTAAAGGACATATTATCGTCAAATGTTATTCCTAGATATTTATAAAATTTTACAGTTTTAATATGTAACCCATTAATGTTCCATTCTTTTTTATCTATTTTTTTTCCACCTATAATCATTATTTTTGTCTTTTTAGTATTAAGTTTCAAACCGTTAAGGGTAATATAATGATTAAAAGAATCCACTAATCTTCTTAGACCTATGACAGAATGACTTAATAATATAGTGTCATCAGCATATTGTAAATATTTGATATCTTTGCCTAAGAGGGAAGGCGAATGAGCATTAACTTTTTTAAATATATAGGAAGGTCGGCCATAAAAAGATTAAAAAGACATGGAGCCAAAACACAACCTTGTTTCAGACCAGTATTAGTTTCAAGTCGGCGGGTTATACTTCTACCATCTCCGACTTTGATCTGAACCCATGTCTTGGTATATAACAATTTAATCATTTCAAGCAATTGGTTTGGGATGCTCCAATTTAAAAGTTTAGCCCAAAGTAAATTTCGAGGAACAGAATCAAAGGCGGCTTTGAGATCGATAAAACAGATATATAACTTTTGCTTTCTATATTTAGCCCTTTCGCCTAATAAAGTCAATAAAATCAAGTTCGTGCTAGTTGATTCACCTCTTCTAAAACCGGTTTGGAAAGCTGGAATTAGATTTTTTCTTGTTGCCCAATCTTCCAATTCTTCAAGGAGGCAACTTGCAAAGATTTTCGCCTCCACATCAGTTAGGGCTATTAGTCGGTAATTTGCAGGATTGTCATGTGGGCCACTTTTATATATCGGCTGAATTATGCTTCCTTGCCATGACTCTGGGACTGATCCCGTTTTAATGATATCATTAAATAAAATCGTTAAAACCTCTGGCCAATGCTTAAGATTTGCTTTAAAAATTGAATTTGGAATCCCGTTTGGGCCAGGCGCTCCATTCGATCTGATCCTGCTCATTGCCTTTTTAACTTGCTCCATAGGCCATAACTCAATTACTTGTGGCCCAGCTTGGGCAATAAGCGGGACTTGTTCCTTAGGCCATAACTCCTCAACTTGTAGCTCTGCCTGGTCAATATGCTGAATAGAACCGTATTTTCTGCCTTCTTCTCTGCTCGATATATTCATCTTCTGCCAAGCAATATTGATCTCAGACTGTGGAGCCGAGGGTGCAACATAGAGATTATAGATGAAAGTTGACCAGCCGGATTCATCAATATTAGCACTATTCCCTCTTTTACTACCATTTTCAAGATTATTAATTATGCCCCAGAAAAGTTTTGGATTTTGGCTTTTACATGAGAAATGTAGTTTAGTCCATAATCCCTCATAATACGATTGTTTAGCTTTCCATATTTCATTTTTGTATTGTTTTCTGCACTTTTTAAATTTATGAATTTCCAAAGTTTTTAGTACTCCATTCGGTTTTCTAAAAGTCGCCCTAATCGCTCTATGAAGCTGTCTTTTTAAGCGAAGCAGCCGATTAGTATACCATCCTGATTGTTTTGTTATCATGACGGAGCCTTTTGATGTTGTTGATGGAGGAAAACGATCTAAAAGTGAGGCACACAAACAAGGCCAAATATCAACCATGGACTTCCCTTCTTTTTTCTCTTCCAAGACTTTGATGATTAAGAGTTCTAGAAAATCCAATATTTCCTTTTGGTTTCTTGGATTCCATACTAGCCTTTTAAGACTAAAGGCTGTTGGTACAATTTTCATTGATCTTGCTACCGGTAGATGATCCATTGATAAGACCAATGAAATTAATTGTGGGTTGTGGTCACTTTCTATCCTGGGTATTACTTGATATTTATGAAGGGAGCATGTCAGCCCCGCCGAGATGATGGTATAGTCAATGACGGAGAAATTGCCTGTTTTTTTAAATGTGGGTATTTGACCATCGTCCTGCAATAACACAAGGTTAAATTTTTTGAGCTGTGAACCACACATCTGTGATAGTGCTTTTATTGGTTTATTGACGCAATTTCGATTAAGGAAATGCATATTAAAATCTCCTGAGATGATTATCGTTGCGTCTAGATGGTCATGATACAGCACTTTAACTATTTCCCATAAGGTAGTAAATTGAGAAACTTTGTCAGAGTTTTTTGGGCTTATGTAGACGTTTAGGAATCGTATAGGTTGATTAAGAGCTAGTTTGATACATAAAAGCCATGCCAGTTGAAAGTCAATCTCGAAATGTTTGACATCCAGACTTAAGGAGACGTAGATGGATAGACCTCCACTTGCGCGACCAAAGGCAGCCTTACGGAGAGCAACGTTCAAGTACTCATAATAGCCAATCAGGGGTTCCTTTTCCATGCTCCATGTTTCCTGGAACATTAAGACATCAAAATCCCTGAGGAAACTTATTGTATCGGGATCCTCTAATAACGATTTTAGACCATTTGTGTTCCATGAACAAATATTAAAGGGTTTTAAGACTTTATTAGAGCTCTTTGGGCATCATTCGCGCATGTCAACACTCCCTTTTGTTAGTATTTTAGGGAGCCAACTCCAGTCGTCAATGAGAGCTGTATCTTTCTTTAGCTCTTCACATACACGAGTGCCTGATTTACAGCTCGTAATCTTAATCCCAGATGACAGATCTAATTTTGTTGCTGGCCCAGATGCTCCTTTCAGAACCCTCGGATGTCCTCTTAGTCTTAAATTGGTAACAGGATCCCTTAAAACTGGACTATTAGATGTCAACATCGGAATCAGCAGAGTAGGATATTGATTTTCGCTGATTTTCCATATTTTAATGCCCCATTTCTCAAATTGAGTTTTATTTGCTAAGATATTACTAATTATGTCTTATTGATGCCAAGTTGTAAGAGTTATCTCTTTATTGATATTGTTATGATCTTGCTTGAACTCAACCGAATCTAAGTCCTCTGATGTTAAATCTTTAAACTCAGGAATTGCGTTCAACAGTTTCAAAATATTACCGCGATTTAGGATATCATATGGGCCTCTTGTGGTATACCGTGGGCAGAATGCTAATTTCATAGATGTATCTGAGTAATCATTAGTCTTTAATTTCTCTTTTTTTATATTACTATTTTTCTCCGTTAACAGCTGCATGTCCAGAATGACCCCTTTACCAGGCACAGCTTCATCCACTATGATTCGTTCGGAGGTTACTGTATGGTTGATTTTAGTTGCACTATTTTCTAAAAAGGCGACATTGTTAGAAGTTTTCCCTATAACAGCTTTTTGCACTTCACAATGTTGATCAATTCCTCTATGGGCCTGATCTTGTCCACTCCCTTGTGAATTGGATGTAGCAATAATCTGGGACCATGTACTATCATGGAACACTTCAGAAAGTGGTCGTATTGGGGCCTGATCAATTTGAACAGCTATAGTTTTACTCCGGCAAGATTCCAAAGGTTTAAAAATTGGATACATTTCTTTTGTATTAAGCTCAGTTTGTAAGACATTAATTATAGATTTTTTTAAGTTTTTTGATTTATTATGAGCTTTCCTTAATCTTTTTCTCGCCCTTTTGGTTAAACCCTCTGAGTTTAAATTAAGAATTGATGTCTGATTTGAAGTAGTTTGTAAGTCATTAACTTCGTCTAATGATGTTGGATCCATGGATTCATTTCCTTCACTCAAGTCTTGGTATTTCTGTGACATATTTAATTTGGTCTCATCATTTGAGGATTGGTTTTCCCTTACTACAGCATTTCTTTTTGATGGAACTATATTATGTTGTTGAGATTTATTTTTATTAATACTATATTTATTTTTTGTTGTTGAGTTTCTTCTTATCACAATTTTTTCATGTAAGTTCCCAATTTCATCTAAGGGTTCCGTAATTAAAGCTTTTGTATCCAAGAGGGGACCATGGTTCTGTTCGGTCAGAACTATTTTGTTTTGTACAATTCTGTCTGACATCGCTTTTACCTCTTGCACCATGGATCTCACAACGGTCGGTAGCTCTGAGATTTTATCAATTAGTTGCGCACAGGTACATATTGACAACTGAACTTCTTTGTCTGATTGTACTTTGGCTACCAGATTTGATAGATGAAGCAATTTAGCATCTATTCCAGCTACGTAAAGAGCCAAAGTGTTTAATAAGTCCACTTGTATGTTCAATTTGTTCGAGTGAAAATTAAGAGCGTTGGTGATATTATCCATTGTGTTAAGTAAACTACCCCATATTCCACAATCTGGACTTTTTTGTTTATTTTCTGAGTCACGGGTTCTATCCCGAACGTTTTCATCATATTTGGCTAGTAATGATAGGTCTGCTGAACTAAGTGGATTAATCAAAGAATCAACTTGCACTGGTTTACTTTGATCATTTAAAATAGACACATTCTCAACTCTGACTTTGCCTGGGACCAGAGTTGACTTATTGTCTTTATTAATGATACCAGTATCCAAAATTAAACTTGATAAGTCCATATTAAGTAACTTTTTACTGCCATTTGGGCTAGAAGATGCCTCTGGAATCAAGGTTTGACAACCCCTGGTAGTTTCTAACTTAGATATAATGGGGGAGGACATGAAGACCTCATCACTTGAATTTTCGTCCGGACCAGAGGATATATTGATTACGGAATTAATCTCACTTTGGCTAAGACCTGGTGGTGTTAGCATAATTGAATCTTTACGCCCATTGGATATTACAGTAGAAGACGTAAAAACCATAGAAGCCATAGAAGCCATAGAAGCATGAACTTGAGCTTTTGCCTGAATCGGGCGAATGGGTTGTGGTGCTATTGTTGAGATTTTCGCAATAGTTGTAGACAAACAGATCCCAGTATTATTAATTACTGATTGAGAATCACTACTGGCCTTCTTTGTCTCTAACTCCGACTCTGGGAAAAGCTGAGCATTGTCCAGCATATCAGGCATATCAGGCAAGAACACAGTGTCAGCCTCAGATGTTTGGTCCCCATTAGCACAAATAGTCACTGACAATGTTCCATTATCATTAGCCTTGTTTGCGGATTTATGCTGCTTAAAGAATCCCATGATAGATGGTTGACTACTGCTAGGCCGGTTATGGACTCCAGAGTTCCGGACGTCTGCCGGAGAATTTGTACTTAAAGAAAATACTGCTGAGTTCGCTCTGTCTCGAGGTATGTCTCCTTTAGGACTACTCTGACCGATCAGAAGATCATCCCCTATTTCTAATCTCCCCTCATTCTTTCGCCGCCGTTTTTATTGGGGTCGTGGCAGTGTCCCACGCTGACGACCTGACCTCATTGTGTGTTGTAAAAAAAACGTACGTCGTTTGCAGTCACTTAATAGTCACTTAATAGTAATATCACCACTATTTTCAGTACGTCGTTGAAATATTGGCCCTCCTGCTCCTCCTGCTGAATCCTGTTGGTAGATGCCACTGAAAAATGGGCAAAGTGTGGCAGGGTATGCAGCGGGGAACAGATGTAACGATGTAGCAGTGGGCAGGGCTTGGGGGGAACGATGGAATGGCAGGGGGTGCGCGAGAGCAGGGCACACTGGGCGCCGCAGGCTGCACCCAACCTAGTCGGGCCGCCTCTGCGGGGCTCCTGGGCACTACACTCCGCGACCACCGCTAATGGTGACCACGCTCTCACGCTTTTTTACACCCCCTGCTGAGCCTCTCCTCCACTCCTGCGAAGGGATCTGTGAAGCCCCAACAGTGTGAACCAAATGCACCAAACACCACACACCACTCGCCGTACACCGTCTCAGCCTCAATACTCCTGGTACCTTTGCTGCAGTTCTCTATGTCTCCTGCTCCTGCTGACTGCTGACTCCACGAAGCCCTTTGCTGGCTTCCTTCGTCCCTCGACAGACTCCCGGTCCTCGCTGCTCTGAACGCGGCTCCGTACACGGCTCCTCCTTCCACCAACACCAACACCCGCACCTGCACCTGCACCCACGTCTCACGGGCTCGCAACCTCGCGGACAAAGTCGAATGGGATTGGGCAGGGCACGGCAGGGTTTGAGCGCTAAGACTCGGGCGCTGAGAGTTGGAGCCGGCAGCCTCTCTCCTCTCTCCTCTCTCCTCCGTGAGTTTCCGATTCCGAGTTCCGAGTTCCGATTCCCAGTAGGCTGCGTCACTGTATGACTGACAAGACAAAACATGTCTCTCAAATCTGGATGTGCAGGCAGGGAAACGTGTGGAATAGGCTAAACACCCCTTCCCCCTGGGGGCAGCATGCTAGGAAGTGCATGACACAACCCCACACTCTCACGCACATACTGCAGCAGATCAACTTCATGTGTGCCCCCCCTGCACTCTCACTCCCACTCTGAGAGACTTACCTTGACATTTGGCGCACCATATAGCCTCGGATACTGGGTGAGAACCTCGTCCACCAGGACCTCCAGCTCCTCGGTGGTGAAGGGAGTGGCACGGATCTTCTCAGTCCTCGCCATCACTGTGTGCAGGAGTCAGCAGCAGCAGTTGGTGGTGAGGGGTGGCAGGCAGCAGGCCCTGGAGACAGCAGCAGCAGATGGTGGTGAGGGGTGGCAGGCAGCAGGCCCTGGAGACAGCAGCAGCAGTTGGTGGTGAGGGGTGGCAGGCAGCAGGCCTAGGAGACAGCAGCAGCAGTTGGTGGTGAGGGGTGGCAGGCAGCAGGCCCTGGAGACAGCAGCAGCAGTTGGTGGTGAGGGATGGCAGGCAGCAGGCTCTGTGAGCTGTGTAAAGTGTTGCTCTCACACACATATATAGCCCTCTGGGCTCGTTTCAGTGGTTCTAAGCTGCTGCAATTGGTGTTCCCGGTCTGCCTTATTCAAATACATCCAATGACCGGCTCCGCGTTGGCGGAGCACGCCTACTGTGATTTTCAAAATTGCATCAGGCTACCACGATTGCGGTTCCCATTGGCTGTAAGGGCATGGTTCATGGCGGTGACACACCGCAGGGGACAGGCGGGCGCTACCGCGGTGGTGCATCTTCCAAGTGCATCCAATGACCTGCTCCGCGGTGGCGGAGCACGCTTACCGCGATTTTCAAAATTGCATCAGGCTACCGCGATTGCGGTTCCCATTGGCTGTAAGGGCATGGTTCATGGCGGTGACACACCGCAGGGGACAGGCGGGCGCTACCGCAATTCCGGGGCCATACATTGCTATGAGTGACCGGGATCGGGGTGGCGGAGCATGCCAACCGCCATTTGTCGATACATATATGTCTCTCACTACCGCGAGTGTGTTCGAGGGGTTGGTGGTGACACACCGCTGGTGGCAGGAGGTAGCTTCCGCAATTTGGGTGCCATACATTGACGTGAGTGATCGTGATTTGGGTGGCGGGACTAACCCTGGGCGTAGTTCGCGAAGTAGCGCTACGCGAAGCTACGCGAAGTGCACTTCGCGCTACGCGAGCTACGCGTAGCACTACGCGAACTGCGTAGTGCGCTGTTCGCGATGATTGCACAGTGCCGGATGCTTGTCCGCACTGTGCAATCATTGAAAACGGCATCTTGCACAGTGCGAGCTGTCTTTTACTGCCGCTCGAGTAGATTTTTACTCGAGTGGCAGCTTTCTCAACGCGGACTGGTAGTTTCTCATCGCGAGCGGTCACGAGCATACGCGACCACTCGCAATGAGAAACCTGACCTCCCCGCGTTGAGAATCTCGCCGGGAGGTTTATTTTCCACGCTCGCGATCGGCAACTTGATGTTGCTGATTGCGAACGAGGAAAAAGTCTCGCCGGGATGTCATTCTGCTTGCTTGCAGTCGCCAACTTGACGTTGAGGACCGCGAGCAAGCAAAAAATGACCGCTGCACTACGCTACGCTATGCTACGCGTGTTTGCACTGTGCTACGTGCAATTCGCGTAGTGCGAAGTAGCGCAAACTTCGCAAACTACGCGAGCGTAGCGTAGTGCTTTGCCCAGGGTTAGGCGGGACACTTTGTCAGCACCTATGGACACATCATGCTGTGTCAATGGCCAATGGCCAGTCATCAACAGTGCACAGTGGCCACATGATTAATGGCACATCATTGTGCACACAATGCCAGTGTCACATTTAACACACTGCTGACTACACATGCCATGTTTGTGTATGTCATGTAGTACATTGGCCTGTACTCACTCACATGTCACTAGTGATATTGATGGGCATGTACACAGAACAGTGTTGTTATGGACTCTCAAATGTGTACACATGTCAATGTGTGAAAGTGCTGTGAAAATCACAGTGATGTATGTCTTAATGTAGAATGTGCAGATTTGACTGTCTTGTTTTCTTTGATCATGCACACACTTGTTGTTTACGCTCAGCCTGTGGTCATTATGTTGTTGATGTGTGCCATGTTCAACTCACGCCTGAAGGTGTGTCAGATACAGCAGCTAGGTATGAGACAGTGGTGTTGCAGTTTTACACATATGCTGTATGAAATACCCTCAGGCCTGCTCATGCTAGATGTGGCCATATCCCTACGTGCATTCGCATAGTCAGATGTTGTTTTGGATGTACTTGCTGTGTGAAAGGGGACAAGTGTGCGAGTAGTGTGGCTGAAGGTGTCCCTATGTGTAAGCTGCTCTGTAACTCAATTGTGATGACAGTCATTGTTGGCGTTGTGTCAGTCAAAACGTGAGATGTTGTACATGTCTCAGGGTGTATTGAATTGACATGTGTCCGATTTCATCTCAACTAGGAGGAGACCAAATCTGCATCGTCCCTACACTGTGCTGGCAGACATGGAGGATGAGGAGGTCATCCGGAAGTTCCGTCTGGACAGAGCCACCCTACAAAACCTCTGTGCTATGTTGGAGCCCCACCTGCAGCCTTGCAGAGCATATCCAACAGCTTTCACCCCAACATCTAAGGTGATGGCGGCTCTGCATTTTTTTGCCTCTGGATCATTCCAGCACACGGTGTCCAGCGCAGGTGGGATGTCGCAACCCATGTTCAGCATGGTGCTGCGTGATGTCCTGTCTGCCATGATGATATACAAGGGCAGGTATATCCATTTCCCCAGGGTGCCGGAATTGGCGGCTGTAAAGGGAGACTTTTATGCCCTTGGACACATCCCCCATGTTGTTGGGGCCATTGATTGCACCCATGTTGGGCTTGTTCCACCACAGGCACGGGAGCACATTTATAGGAATCGAAAACATTACCACTCCATAAATGTGCAAGTGGTGTGCCAGGCGGACATGATCATCACGCACTTGTGTGCCAAATATCCAGGCTCAGCCCATGACTCATACATCATGCGGAACAGCATTGTACCACAGCTCATGGCTAATCTGCTTCCTGAGCGTGCATGGATTGTGGGTGAGTACGAAGAGTCCAGTAGCGTGCTGTGTGTGTGACATGCTGTCCTCTGCCACAGTATAATTACAAGGTTTATCTGTGTCTCTCACACCTAGATGACTCTGCATATCCCAGCCGTCCGTGGTTGCTGAGCCCACTGCGGAATCCCAGGACACCAGCTGATGTACGCTACAATGATGCCCATGGGAGGACATGACGTGTGGTGGAGCGGACTTTTGGTCTCCTGAAGTCACGATTTCGCTGCCTTGACAAGACGGGAGGTGCACTCATGTACTCGCCCAGGAAGGTGTGTCAGATTGCTGTGGCGTGCTGCATGCTCCACAACCTAGCCATTTGCAAGGATATCCCCCTGCTCCTGGATGTTGATGAGCAGCCACGGCCCCCACCTGCAAACCAACCCATGTCCAGCGATGTGGACAGTGGAGAGGAGGATGGTGTTGACCTGCGTCAACAGCTCATCAGCCGCTACTTCACTTGAAGGTGAGTTTCAATGTACAACGGACCCATTGCCTGATGATGTTGCTGTTGTTGTGAAGGTGTATGTGAGCTTTGTGACTGCAGCCGGTTGTTGACTCAGTGGTGGCTGACAATGTTTATGGGACAGGGTATTTTTGAACATCTACAGGATGTGTATGTTGGCACTTGTTGCTCATTGTGATGTGTGCATGTTGTATTAGCTTTATGGTATGTGTTGTGTGATGTCTGTGATGCCACACCCAGACTAGTGAATCTTGTTCTGTTGTGTTTTCCTAGGTCCCTTCAGCCTCTCCTTGCCTACATACATTCCATACTCCTGGTACATTTTAATCATGGGGATGACTGCACATCCTGGAATAAAGACGGAGCAGAAACAACAACATGTGTGTAAGGAGTTTTATTTACAATGGTGACATATGAGGGGGTGAACATTTACATTGAGGTGATTAGTGAAGCAGTGAGTTGACAGTTATGGTAAGTGAGAGAATCGAGTAGTCACCACATTGATGTGGTGACCCAGTCCAACAGACTGATGCCATTCACAAGGCAATGTGGGGAAGGACAGTCCAATGAGTCAATGCAGTAGTGAAGAGTGTTGCCATCATGGCTGGCTCCGTGACTGACATTTGGCAGGTGCTTTGCCACGGGATACTCCCAGGGATTTCTAGGGACGGCCCCTTCGTCGCTTGGCAGGGGGGGCCTCTGCTGTGGGGCCTGTGGGGTCTGAGGACTCACCCCTCTCTGTGGCCGCAGGGGAGGATGTTGAACTGTCATCCTGCAGCTCAGCAGGGGGAGGTGGAGGTGTTGTTTGTGGCGCAGGCCTGTCCCTCAGTGCCGCCACTATCTGGCCCAAGAGGTCCACAATTTGTCCCATGCGGGTGTCCATGGACCTCTTCAGCAGGAGGAGCTCGCGGGAATCTTCTTCTGTCCGGGCCGTTCGTCCCTGGGCCCGTTCATATGCCCCAGGGACTCGGTTTATGCTGTCTAGGGCTTCAGTCCCAGGCTCTGGTTGTCTGTGAGTGACCCTGCCACTCCCACCTGCCCTGCTGCCACGGACCTGTTGCATCACCACTGTAGGCACCCGCATCCTCTCCCTACCCACCTCGGTTGGCGGTGTGGGGTGGTCATCCTCTGGGACAGGGAGGGTGTTGCAGACAGCACTGGTGGTGGTGGTGGTAGTGGTGTAGGACACACAGGCTGTAACAGCAGGGGTCTGCGTAGCTGTTGGTGTTGCTGCAGATGTGGTGGGGGGGACGATGGGTTCCTGGGACTGGTTGTGCCCTGGTACACCAGATGGGCCGGCTCCGGGGTCATCGTCCTCTGAATACCTGTAGTCAACATCCGAGAGTCCATGTTCCGGGGGGGGGGGAGACTGACTCTGCAGGTTGCTGGTGTTGTCCTCTGCAGTCAGTTCTTGGTCACCTGTGGGACAGATGAGAAATGGTCATTGTAGTGCACCCCGCAAGCTTTGTGTTGGCTGTGTATTATTCACTGTTTGTACACCACACAGTTGACTCGTCATCACATTGTTTGTATGCGCACTACTGTGCCTCCTGAGATGATGTTGAGGTACATGCATTAGTTGTCCATGGTGTGAGGTGTCACAACATACCATGTGCCACGTGCATGTTTTGTGATTACAGGGACATGTTGCCATCTAGGGACTGGCGCAACAAAGCATTTCTGTGGCGCCTCTTTGTTGGTGACTCTGCCCTGCCAGACGTTACATCTGAGCATGTCCTGGCCATTGTCATCTCATGCATACCTTTGTAGTGTCATGTGCAAATATGAATTTGTACCAACAACCAGGCTTTCTTTGTTTACATATGGTCCTTGCTGCTCTGGCCACATGGCACTTACACATGGCATTCAGTGCTGTGCAAGATTGTGCACAGACTTTCTTCTACATGTGAATTGGTGTGTCACACTTTGGTTGCTGTGGCAGTTACATTTGCTTAGCTGTCTGCACACTGTGAGTGGCAATTGTATCTGTGTTTATTTTTGTGTGATGAGAGGGCTGGTGTTGTCATATGGCACCATGCTTTTTGGGAGAAATGGCTGTGTGCATGTACTGGCTACTTACCTGTCCTGGTTTCACATTTGGGTTGGATTTGTGTCACATCTATGTGTGTGTGTGGTGGAGGCTTCCATCCTGCTCAGGGATGGGACAAGAGGGCATAATATGTCTACCTACCTGTTAGTTTGAAGTGGACAGTGCAATGACTGACACATGCATCTGGGTGGGAGGGAGTGCTCCATCTTGATGTGCTGGGGAACAAGGGGGCCTGGTGGGAGTAGTACTGCAGGCCTCCCACCCCCAGACAGCCCTCCCAGGGAAGATGGCTACCTACCTGTTAGTTTGAAGTGGACAGTGCAATGAGTGACACATGCACCTGGGTGGGATGAAGTGCTCCATCTTGATGTGCTGGGGAGCAAGGGGGCATGGTGGGAGTAGTACTGCAGGCCTCCCACCCCCAAACAGCCCTCCCAGGGAAGATGGCTACCTACCTGTTAGTTTGTTTGTAGTGAGACAATGAATTCCAAATGCTTCTGGGTGTGGAGTGCTCCATCCTGCTCAGGGGTGGGACAGGGGGCATGCTGGGAGTTGTTGTGCAGGCCTCCCACCCCCAAACAGCCCTCTCAGGGAAGATGGCTACCTACCTGTTAGTTTGTTTGTAGTGAGACAATGGCTTCCCAATGCTTCTGGGTGTGGAGTGCTCCATCCTGCTCAGGGGTGGGACAGGGGGCATGGTGGGAGTTGCTGTGCAGGCCTCCCACCCCCAAACAGCCCTCTCAGGGAAGATGGCTACCTACCTGTTAGTTTGTTTGTAGTGAGACAATGGCTTCCAAATGCTTCTGGGTGTGGAGTGCTCCATCCTGCTCAGGGGTGGGACAGGGGGCATGCTGGGAGTTGTTGTGCAGGCCTCCCACCGCCAAACAGCCCTCCCAGGGAAGATGGCTACCTACCTGTTAGTTTGTTTGTAGTGAGACAATGGTTTCCCAATGCTTCTGGGTGTGGAGTGCTCCATCCTGCTCAGGGGTGGGACAGGGGGCCTGGTGAGAGTTGTTGTTCAGGCCTCCCACCCCCAAACAGCCCTCCCAGGGGAGATGGCTACCTAGCTGTTAGTTTGAAGTGGACAGTGCAATGAGTGACACATGCATCTGGGTGGGAGGGCGTGCTCCATCTTGATGTGCTGGGGAACAAGGGGGCCTGGTGGGAGTAGTACTGTAGGCCTCCCACCCCCAGACAGCCCTCCCAGGGAAGATGGCTACCTACCTGTTAGTTTGAAGTGAACAGTGCAATGAGTGACACATGCACCTGGGTGGGGGGGAGTGCTCCATCTTGATGTGCTGGGGAGCAAGGGGGCATGGTGGGAGTAGTACTGCAGGCCTCCCACCCCCAAACAGCCCTCCCAGGGAAGATGGCTACCTACCGGTTAGTTTGAAGTGGACAGTGCAATGAGTGACACATGTACCTGGGTGGGAGGGAGTGCTCCATCTTGATGTGCTGGGGAGCAAGGGGGAATGGTGGGAGTAATACTGCAGGCCTCCCACCCCCAAACAGCCCTCCCAGGGAAGATGGCTACCTACCTGTTAGTTTGTTTGTAGTGAGACAATGGCTTCCCAATGCTTCTGGGTGTGGAGTGCTCCATCCTGCTCAGGGGTGGGACAGGGGGCCTGGTGGGAGTTGTTGTGCAGGCCTCCCACCCCCAAACAGCCCTCCCAGGGAAGATGGCTACCTACCTGTTAGTTTGTTTGTAATGAGACAATGGCTTCCAAATGCTTCTCGGTGTGGAGTGCTCCATCCTGCTCAGGGGTGGGACAGGGGGCCTGGTGGGAGTTGTTGTGCAGGCCTCCCACCCCCAAACAGCCCTCTAAGGGGAGATGGCTACCTAGCTGTTAGTTTGAAGTGGACAGTGCAATGAGTGACACATGCATCTGGGTGGGAGGGAGTGCTCCATCTTGATGTGCTGGGGAACAAGGGGGCCTGGTGGGAGTAGTACTGCAGGCCTCCCACCCCCAGACAGCCCTCCCAGGGAAGATGGCTACCTACCTGTTAGTTTGAAGTGGACAGTGCAATGAGTGACACATGCACCTGGGTGGGAGGGAGTGCTCCATCTTGATGTACTGGGGAGCAAGGGGGCATGGTGGGAGTAGTACTGCAGGCCTCCCACCCCCAAACAGCCCTCCCAGGGGAGATGGCTACCTAGCTGTTAGTTTGTTTGTAGTGTGCCAATGGCTTCCCAATGCTTCTGGGTATGGAGTACTCCATCCTGCTCAGGGGTGGGACAGGGGGCATGCTGGGAGTTGTAGTGCTATTTGCCTGGGCACATACAGCCCTGTAAATGTTGGCTTCCTTATACCCCATAAGATTCAGATGTAGTGGATGTTACATGTGGGACATGTGTTGGATATTGTGGTGCATATTGATCTACTTGTGCTTCTGAGATGGAGCTTTGTAGTTGTGCTTGACAGTACATTGGTGTGTAATGGGCTACATTTGTTTGTACTTACCAGCCTCCACTCCCCCGGGTATTCCTGTGAGACTCTCTGGATGCAGTATGGCAAGCACCTTCTCCTCCCATGCAGTGAATGTTCTTGATGGAATGGGAGGGCCACCGCCAGTCCTCTGAGCCAGCTCGTTGTTCTTGCTCCTCTTCTTTTTGACAACACTCTTCAGGTCATGCCACCGCCTCATGATTTCCTGTCTGTTGCGTGGGATGGTCCCTACTGCATTGACCTTATCGACTATCCTTGCCCACATTTGATTTCTTCTGGCTAATGGTGTCTGTTGGACCAGGTTACCAAACAGTTGTGGTTCAACTCTGACTATCTCATCTACCATGACTGTCAACTCACTATCTGGGAATTTTGGCATTTTCTGTGGTGCCATGGTGTGTGATGTGCTGAGGGGTTTGAGGTGCAGGTGTGTAAGTGGTGGGGGTGGGGGTGATGTGTATGGTGTGTGATATGCAGAGGGGTTAGAGGTACAGGTGTGTAAGTGGTGGTGGTGCTGTGTGTGGTGTGAGTAGTGATGGTGTGCAGATTTGCCTCTCCTTTGTGCTCTGGTGTTGGGCCCTTCAGTTGTGGAGTATTGCAAAGGATTGTGGTCAGGGAAGGGGCTGGTTTTATACCCAGCTATGTGGGTGTGTCCAAATGGGGTATTGCTGTCAGGTGTGTTGTGTGGGTTGTCCTGGGATTTTGATTTTTGTAGTTGCCATGTGGTTATGTCAGTGGTGTGTGTTGTGTGTTTTTGGGTGCATGGCTAGTTTGCTGTGTGCACTTTGTGACCTTGTTGTGATTTTTTTCTGTCGACCGCCATATTTGTAACGGAGCGTCTGCAGCGGTGGCTATGCTGCAGTTCTTCCGGCGGTTCTCCCACTCATCACTGTTGGCGTTTTCGGCGGTCGTATTCAGCAGAACGTACCGCGGTCACATCGGGGATATCCTAATGTTCCGTGCAGTGTCTCCACTGTCGTGGCGGCGGTTTGATTTGTTTCCTCCGAGAATGCGACCGCCGCGGACGGGTTTTCGCCTTCTCCGCCCGCTGCGAGCGGTTTTTCGGTGGCTCTTACCGCTGCGGTCGGTTTTTTATTGCGGGACATCTTAATCTGGCCGCCGGCTTTGCCGCAGTACCTGCGGACGGTTGTTTTCCGCTACCATGGCGGTCGGGGAGGTTTTTCGACCGCCATCGTAATTGGCCCCCATATTACTATTCCAACTACAAAACAAAATAAACTCAGGGAAACTGCTGGATAATAAAACATAATAAATTACTATTCCAACTCCAAAACCAACTAAACTCAGGGAAAGTGCTGGATAATAAAACTAATTAAATTACTATTCCAACTCCAAAACTAACAAAACTCAAGGAAAGTGCTGGATAATAAACCTAATTAAATTACTATTCCAAATCCAAAACCAACAAAACTCAGGGAAAGTGTTGGATAATAAACCAAATTAAATTACTATTCCAACTCCAAAACTAAATTAACTCAGAGAAAGCGCTGAATAATAAAACATAACAAATTACTATACCAACTCCAAAACTAAAAAACTCAAAGAAAGTGTTGGAGAATAAAATACAATAAATAACTATTACAACTCAAAATTTATAATAAATAAAATATTTTTTCCCTCAAATTTATAGTAAATTTTTAAATTAATAAAATATTTTTCTACAAATAATTTTTTTGTAAATAAATTACAAAAAATATAGAAAAATGTACTCAAACATAAATATAACCTTAATATTTTAGATATTTTTTTCAAATTTACATTTTCAAACTTAAAAAAATTGAAAATTTTCAATTTCTACTTTTAATAAAACAATATTTTTAAACAACATTAAAAAAACTACTCCCTACCCTTATCCCTATAAAATCAACATCAAACTACTAAATTCTCTCAAAAATTCAAAAACATTTCAAAAATTTACAAATAATATTTTCAAATTACTCCCCACGTAATTCACTATAAACATGATAACTTGCAGTTTAAAATATTTTTATTTCAATTAATAATGTTTAAATACTCCACATACTAATCCCCCATAAATACAACATCCCACAAATAAATATTTGAAATATTTTTAAAATATTTAAAAATATATATTATATTTTTTTTAAATGACTCCCCACCCCTATCGCCTACAAACCCAATATCCCACTCCTAACACTTCACAACTTTTTTTAAAAATATTTAAATTTTATACCAAATATTTTAAATTACTCCTCACCCTTATCCCCGATAAACCCAACATCCCGCTCCTAAAACTTAATAAAAAAGAAGTGAACAAACTTTTTAACATATATTTTTGATCTATAAAACATGTAACTAATACTAAATTAATAATAATAAAATACTAACGTTAAAGAAAACAAAATCGATATAATTTACAACAATATTTTTGACATCGACATTTACAAAATCAATATTTTTGCATTACATAAAATTCGATATTTTTAACTACGAAAAAACTTACCTCGATATTTTACATCATTGATATTCTTGACTCGATATTAATGCAATTCGATATTCTGTCTCTGCACCTCCACAGATGAATTTTAGCACCTCATGCCTACTAAGCAGGCTCTCTTCCTCGAGTAAGCCTCCACACAAGTCTCAATAGTAACAAAAACAAGGTTGAGTCAATATGCAGATAAGCACTTAAGTAATTAAATGTATGCATAACTATGGTTCAGTCAGTCAAGAATGCTTTATTCGACAACTTAGGGGCCGATTCCGATCTCGGTCGGAGGCGCACCCAATACCATTCGGTCGGGAAAAAAGCCATGCGAATGCCTGTTTCCCGACCGATCCGTACAGCACACCGAACGAGTAAGTACGATGCGCACAACAGCAAAGAATCCGGCCGAGCCGTACTCACCCAATCCAGGTCCTGTACTCCGACCGAGGCGAATCCGGAAACGCAGAATCGAGTCGCACGGAAGGGAAAATGCAGCTCCGTCCGGCCGAACAAGTACGATGCGCTTCCCGTACGCGCCGGACCCGTCGCTACGCACGGCACGTCAAAGCATCCGGGAGAGGTGCACATAAGCTCCGATTCGCGCCACAACACAATACACGGCTACGAGGCGAACACGCCAGCGACAAGGACGACGCGAAGCGACGAGGACGACGCGAAGCAACGAGAAGGACGAACGACACGAACCAACCATGAATCCCTTCGTCCCGATCATACCAATATTCTACATTTACTACCGGAACAGGCACGGACGCGTACGGCGCAGAAGGTAAGTCAGACACCAACCACAAAACACATACAACACGTACACGACACATCACACAGACACAGAGGGATGCAGAATATACTTACACCAGCAACAGCAGCACCATAGGGGCGGGATGCCCATCACCAATGCCACATATGCACACAGGGGCCTGAATGCGCACCACCACCACCACCCAGGGGGCTGGATGCCTACCACTACTACCACCCTTAGCCAGGGGGCTGGATGCCTACCACCACCCTCACCCAGGGGGGCTGGATGCCTACCACTACTACCACCCTTAGCCAGGGGGCTGGATGCCTACCACTACTACCACCCTTAGCCAGGGGGGCTGGATGCCTACCACTACTACCACCCTTAGCCAGGGGGCTGGATGCCTACCACTACTACCACCCTCACCCAGGGGGCTGGATGCCTACCACTACTACCACCCTTAGCCAGGGGGGCTGGATGCCTACCACTACTACCACCCTCACCCAGGGGGGCTGGATGCCTACCACTACTACCACCCACACCCAGGGGGGCTGGATGCCTACCACTACTACCACCCTCACCCAGGGGGGGCTGGATGCCTACCACTACTACCACCCTCACCCAGGGGGGCTGGATGCCTACCACTACTACCACCCTTAGCCAGGGGGGGTTGGATGCCTACCACCACCCTTACCCAGGGGGAGCTGAATGCCTACCACTACTACCACCCTCACCCAGGGGGGGCTGGATGCCTACCACTACTACCACCCTTAGCCAGGGGGGCTGGAGGCCTACCACCACCCTTACCCAGGGCGGGCTGGATGCCTACCACTACTACCACCCTCACCCAGGGGGGCTGGATGCCTACCACTACTACCACCCTTAGCCAGGGGGGGCAGGATGCCTACCACCACCCTTACCCAAGGGGGGCTGGATGCCTACCACTACTACCACCCTCACCCAGGGGGGGGCTGGATGCCTACCACTACTACCACCCTTAGCCAGGGGGGCTGGATGCCTACCACCACCCTTAGCCAGGGGGGCTGGATGCCTACCACTACTACCACCCTCACCCAGGGGGGCTGGATGCCTACCACTACTACCACCCTCACCCAGGGGGGCTGGATACCTACCACTACTACCACCCTTAGCCAGGGGGGCTGGATGCCTACCACTACTACCACCCTCACCCAGGGGGGCTGGATGCCTACCACTACTACCACCCTCACCCAGGGGGCTGGATGCCTACCACTACTACCACCCTTAGCCAGGGGGCTGGATGCCTACCACTACTACCACCCTCACCCAGGGGGGCTGGATGCCTACCACTACTACCACCCTCACCCAGGGGGGCTGGATGCCTACCACTACTACCACCCTTAGCCAGGGGGGCTGGATGCCTACCACTACTACCACCCTCACCCAGGGGGCTGGATGCCTACCACCACTACCACCCCCACTCATAGGATGGACAATGCATGACACAACCAGCACACCACAACCTAGGGAATGCAAGAAAAAGACATCCCCCAACACCATGACAAGCGTGTGTAGACTGTGTCAAATGCCTACAACACCGAACATGACTTTGAACATACAATGTGACCCCCTAGCACATGTGCCACACACATATGTGTGTGGCCCCCACAATGCAAGCAGGCCATGACCATTGTGGCAATGGGGTCCAAACCCCCATCATCACAGTGACCAAAATGTAAGTGTGGGGTCCATAGCTGAAGCACCTTTTGAACATTGTGGCAATGGAGTCTAAACCCCCATCATCACTGTGACCAAAAGGTAAGTGTGGGGTCCATAGCTGAAGCACCTTTTGAACATTGTGGCAATGGAGTCTAAACCCCCATCATCACTGTGACCAAAAGGCAAGGTTGGGGTCCATAGCTGAAGCACCTTTTGAACATTGTGGCAATGGGGTCTAAACCCCCATCATCACAGTGACCAAAATGTAAGTGTGGGGTCCATAGCTGAAGCACCTTTTGAACATTGTGGCAATGGAGTCTATACCCCCATCATCACTGTGACCAAAAGGCAAGGTTGGGGTCCATAGCTGAAGCACCTTTTGAACATTGTGGCAATGGGGTCTAAACCCCCATCATCACAGTGACCAAAATGTAAGTGTGGGGTCCATAGCTGAAGCACCTTTTGAACATTGTGGCAATGGGGTCTAAACCCCCATCCTCACAGTGACCAAAAGGTAAGTGTGGGGTCCATAGCTGAAGCACATTTTGAACAGTGTGGCAATGGGGTCCAAACCCCCATCATCACAGTGACCAAAATGTAAGTGTGGGGTCCATAGCTGAAGCACATTTTGAACAGTGTGGCAATGGGGTCCAAACCCCCATCATCACAGTGACCAAAAGGTAAGTGTGGGGTCCATAGCTGAAGCACCTTTTGAACATTGTGGCAATGGGGTCTAAACCCCCATCATCACAGTGACCAAAAGGTAAGTGTTGACAAAGAAAGAGCTGCAACTGCCAAACTGCATGGATGATTCCTGGTCACAGAACAAAAAACACATCAGTGGCAAAGTAGTGTATGTGTCCCATTGCAACATAGATTGGGGGAGGCAAATACTGCAGTGCAAATAAGACATACCTTTGGCCATGTGCAGACAAACAACACCCATGGGGGCTGACACTGTCAACATTCATCAATGACACAATGACAGAAGTGACCATCAGAATGCAGACCCACATATTCGCACCAATGGCAACACAAATGCAGATACCCTGTGGAGACTGCAGATGTGAGGTGAACAGATACCATACCATGGCAGCAATGGGACACATAAACCATGATCATTGTGCTGACCGATGACCTAGGAGTCCCAGGGACAGCAGGGGAAACCCACCAAACTACATACAGCCAATGGCACACCCAAGATATGCCAATGCAGTGGTGCAGATGCACAAACACAAACAGGCAGACCCACACTGCACATCATACACAACAGGTGAGGGAGGGGGTGCCAGTGTCCCCAGGCAACCACACAACACATGAGGAGACCTGAATACCAATCATACAGATGTGCGTACAGTGCCACACAAAGGTAACTCATGGATCCAAATCCCCTATGTGGGCAAGCAGGCATTGTCAGATGAGAGGGAGCACAAATCACACATGTCACACAGGCACGTAGGGACAGCAACTGACACAGCAAGACACAGACACACCACAGCACCACCCCCAGGGCTCCCACAATGTGGTGACCCTGGGCTGCATTACAATCCCACTGTGATGACAAAGCTAAATGTGGTTCACACTGTGAACCACAGTCATGTGTCCTGAGCAACTAACTACCATCACACCTACACAAGCACAAATCAAACAGCATGGCCAGTAAGCCAAGGCCAACATGGAGGCAGGGGCCTAGCCGGGCAACAACTCTCATCTGCACACACTCAACACCACACCCCTCGACCTCCAACAATGTGCAGCAGTGAAGCACACATGCACTGGTGACATTGCACATGCACCCATGACTATTCCAGGGTGGTGGGTGGGAACCAAGGTGCAGAAACACATCACACATGGCCACTCAACAAGACTCCTGAATGTCTGACACACTGCACACTACGCTGTACATGGACATGACGGCAATACCACACCAACCAATGGGATCCCAGCCACAGTCACACACCAATGAAGAAGCCAAGGTCACCCACAAAGAACACACATAGACAACAACCAACATTGCAGCCCGGACCCTGAGGAGTGCCAGCAGTCACACACACAACGTGTCACAATCACTGAAAGATAACACAAACTGGAAATCACATGACAGGGGCAAACAACAAGTGCCAAGGGGAAACCTGACTGTGACCCATCTGCGTCTGCACACAAACTCAGCCCTGACAGCAAACACATCTATGGGTGACACCCTGATGACCAGTAATGTGCCATGCACCCACATCACAGAGAACCCAGGGAGAAGACTTTGGGGGAACATAGGTCAACTCAGCAAGCATCACAAACAGGTACAACACTAGGGAACACAGCATGCACAGCTAAACGGAAGTGAACACACAGACATGCACATACAACACACACCTTGGGCGCAGGCAATGTCACAGGAGTACACACTGCCATGAGGGGACTCCACTCCTGTGTGAGGAAAGCTGTGCCATATGTTGCCTCAGTAGGGCCCCATCATGTCAGCTGAGCACTTGGTCACACAATCAACAATTAGCACCAAATGAGGGTTCCCGTCACATCAGCCTGGTCATGGAAGTGCCAACGGAATCATCAGCACAGATCCAACACACTTGTATAGCAATGTTGCACTGACTACACAGATGAGTCCTTCCCCATTGATGCCCAAACCTGCATGTCCAGTGGAGATGGCCACACGGTCAGGGAAGTAGACAAATTGAACAATGGCAGGCACAACAGATGTGCAGGGGTGGAAGCCACAGATGTGAAATAGCTAATCTAAGTAGGAAATCCCATTGCCAAATACTGAACACATGACACCCTCAGATGCTGCTATGGATGACATGGATACACCACAGGATAGGACACATTCCCCCTGGACCACATGGTTTCCTGCACAGTAACACTTCATTATCATGAGACCAAATATCACCATCACTGCAGCAAGGGCATGGTTAGCATCATCAACAACATGTACATCAGAAGCATAAGCACTAGAGAACAGAAAGTTGCTTTATTCAGCATATGTGTGGAATGAAAACAAAGTCCAGGAAAAACACAAAGGCCAATGGCCAGTCCATTGTCAAAGTCCAAACTTGGTGACAGTGGCAGATGTCACCCTACGCATGCCTGCACAAAACCAGGGACAATCCACTAGGAGGGGCAACCGGGGGGCAGGCCAGGCACCGCAGGGACAGGATCAGGGCTCACCAGGAGGAAGCAGGGAAGGGGTGGTGGGTGCTGGAGAGCCACTGACAACTGCAGTGGAGGTGTCTGACATGGTGTGTGCCGGCACAACTGGGGGGCATGACTCAGATGTTGTGGGTGCCGGCACGACTGCAGTGGACCCTACAGATGGAGTGGACAGGTCCGCCACTGCAGTGCCCAAGTCAGACAGGGTGGTAGTGGACTCCACTGCAGTGCCTACCACCAGGGGAGGAGAATGGGGAACAGGCAAGGTGGGCTGGACAGAGGGGAGGACACCCTCACCACATCAGTGGCACAGACAAGCGCAGCGGGGGTGTGGTGCCGGGAGAGCAAGTGGCAGGGGAGAAGGCCGGATCCTCTTGGGGATGGTATATCTGTGGGTGGGGAACCTGGGGCAGGGTGTGGTGGGGGAACCTGAGGAGTGGGGGCCTGAGGGATGGAGGAAGGAGACCTGGTGCCTGAGCTGCAGGGCGGCGGCGGGGTCTTGCTCTTATGACTCCGGGGGGACTTGCGGGTGGGGGCCTCAGTCTGTCTGTGTCTGGGGGAGGGTGTCCGGGGGCGAGGGCACTCTGCTCCGTGTGGGTGGGCTTCCTCTTCCCCCTGAATGCTGTATCAGCTGGATCGGAGGGGAAGAGGCCGAGGTCACTGAGGAAGAGCCGCTGGGTCTTTGGGGTTGCAGGTGAGGCAAGGGAGGGTGCTTTGGAGGGAGAGGCAACTGAGGACTGCGCAGTGCTCGTGGATGCGTGTGTGTGTTCCAGGGCCCCATCCCCTGTGAGTCTGGTTTCAGTCCCCTGACTGTGCGTGCGTGTGCGTTTTGTTTGTGGCATGTGTGTCTGTGTGCTGGATGTGTGTGTGCTGGTGTGTGCCTGTGCCGGTGTGTGTGTGCTTGGGACGGGTAAGGTGCTGGGGAGTGTGGATGGAGCAGAGGCAGGAGGGGTGAGGGACTGTCTGAGGAGGGACACTGCTGCCGTCAGGGAGGAGCCCATGGACCTATTGCCCCTCTGTAGGTCAGACATGCACGATGAGATGCCCTCCATGAACGACACCAGCTGAGTCAACAGAGCGGTGTGCGCATGGAGGACACTCAGCATGGCTGTCTGCCCTACATGGAGCTGGCGAAGGAGGTACACAGACTCCTCACTCAGGGCAGCAGGGGACACAGGGGCAGGGGGTGTGGTGCCTGGCCCAAAGGAGACACGCTCCCGAACATGGGAGCCTCCACGGACCTGGGGAATGGGAGCCGATGGGAGGGCGGTGGTGGTGCTGGTGGTGGCGGGGACAGCAACACTAGCTGGGGTGTGGTGGCTGCTGACACCCGCCTCCATAAGGGAGTCATCCTCCGAGTTGCTCTGGTCCTCAGCTGAGGTGGATGGTGCTGAGGACTCCTCGGTGTGGCTCCCCTCGCCCTCCGTGCCACTGGGTCCCTCCGACCACTCCTCGGCTGCTGACCCAGTCTGGCTCTCCGGCTCCTCCTGGTCCGTGGAGCTGTCCCCTTCCGTGGCCGTGGATGTATCTGCAAACAATGGGGAAACAGACAGACATCAGTCACCTGCACCAAACGCACACACCACTGTGAGCACAGCACATTACTGAGCAAGCCCTGGCATCATTAGTTGTACATTGCTAAAAGTGCCCTAACTGAACAGGAGAAGCCAATTGTCAGTCTGATGCCAACCATGGCACTCACATCCCACAGGGCCTTGCACCCATCTGTCTGGTGTCTGTTGGATAGCAACACCCCAGTGTGGACACATGCACCAACTACACAGTAGTTGGACAGTGCAGAGGACACGGTGTAGCATGTGGACATGCACACATCACAACTCTTGCCACTGAGTCAGTACAGGTTTCTGGATGAAAGGGACGCCCAGAGTCAAATAGGAAATGCATGTGATGCATACCAGCGACAGACACCATGACACACCCATGTCCTGATAGCCATCGCCACAATGGTGTGCATGTAGCACATGTCACTCCCCTGCAGGATCACCAATAAGTAGACACATGCCATGGCGGAGGCATGACTGCTAAGTCATACATCACTGTCTCAGTGATGTATGACTTGGCAGCCAGACAACAACACTCTGCACTGTGTCACAATAGTAGGTCATGGGGAATGCAAGTCCTGGAGCTGCACAAGTGCACATGTACATCCCCCACACAACACATCATCTTAACCCTCATCTGTCCAGGTCATACCGATTGGACATATGGGAGACCTGTGACACTACCCTCTGAACCTGAGCCCCTCACAATCTGCTGTGAATGGGGAACAGCTGCCTGAACTTCACATTCGCATACCCCAGTCTGCACGGGCAGCTGATCAAACACCTATGTGACACACAAGTATCGTCTCCTATGGTCACATCTCCAGTGGCATACTGAGCCCCTACCGAGAAACACCCCAGCAGTCCTGGCAACAAATCCACAGCACACTGATACAGAGGCAGACACCTGAGGGGTCAAATCACTGCGCACAATGTGTCAGCTGATACACGGGAGTGGGAGTACAGAGTGCATTGCATGGCCTGGAGTAGGCATGACTGTCCTGCCCCACATGAATGAGGGATGAGCCCTGGACAGTGGATAGCTTGCTATGTTTGTGTGACACACGTAATCTGCACACTCCTGGGGCCCAAACATTGTTCCCACCCGCTGCATGGGTGTGTGCCACATACCCCAGGCACATGTGGTGTCTCAGCTCAGCAAGTGGACCGCATATCAAAGCAACACGCAGATTACATGTCCGAACACAGGCGTTGTGTGAACAATGGACCCACCCATGATGCCCACAACAGAGTTAGGGAAACAGATGCTGTTCCCCACCTTTAGTGAAGCAAACTGCAAGGACACAGTCCCAAGTGACACAATTCCCTGAATGTAAGGGCCACACCTGGGTATCAGATGAGGAGTGGGCAGTGCACAATAGAGGGACATGGCTCCTGGACAACATGACTGCTGTACTGTGGCAGTTTAACCAGGCCAGAGGAGGGCACATAGCATGTAATACAGAGTTCACAGTGCAGTCTTTGACTCACCCCTCCTTGCTGCTGTCTGGCCTTCAGCTGCCCATCCAGGTCTGGAAACACCACCGCCAGGATCTGGAGCATGTGGGGGTCAGGGTCCGTGTTCCGCCCCTCCTGCGAGGAGGTGACAGCTTCAGCTGGACCCGTGCAATCCTCCGGGTCCAGCCCCGAAGGTCCTACCACCTCTTCTGGCAGTTGCGGATCCGGCGCTTGTAGACCCCCACGGACCGGACAGCCCGGACGATGTCCTTCCAGATCTCCTGCTTCCGATGGGTATTAACCTGTCAGGATGACAAAGTGAAAAGGCCATTACTACACATGCAACATATCCGTGCATGACACAGTTGTATATACATGTCTCAATCACAGGGGCACATGATGTACACAGGCAGTGCAAAGCTGCCCATGGACAGTTTGCCAGACGTCACTACATGGTATCATTGCATGGGAAGTAAAACCTTGTTCAAATGCACTGTCAGTGCACCATATCTGTCCAGTGCATGTCACTACACACTATGGGGGGGTGACAACTACTCAGTGAGCCTGCTAGCCAGTGGCGTGCAGACTTCCAGCCTTGCTAGTCAGACAAAATGCACATTCAGAAAGGCAGTGCACAGAACACTCACCTGCTCCCCTGGTGTCCCATACAGCTTGCTGTACTGTGGAAGTAGGCTGTCCAGCAGGGCCTGGTTCTCCTCAAGGCTGAAGGCTGGGGCTCTCTCCACAGTACGTGCCATTGCAGGGTCCAGAGGGGCAGAGACAGCAGCAGTGCAGTGGCAGATGTCATCCTGGAGCATGTAGTGCAGGCAAGTGAGCTCTCAGGGGAACAGCCAGCAATATATATGTGCTGGAGAGGCAGATACTGTCCCTTGTGTCCAAAGTGATAGGTCCAAGTCGTTTGCATCTTCTGAATCTGGCCAATCCATGGAATAGCAGCACCAATACACGCCCACAGCATCCTTCAAATCTTCAACTTCATGACATACATGATTTTGCAACATTGTTGTGGGTGACCAACTGAATTTCCAGCAACCGACTCGTTCGAAATTCGAAAACGCGTCTGTTGCCAGGCAAGGCCATTGTCAATGGGTGCGCACCGATCGGTCCATTGCGGTACAACGCGTACAGGGGTACAACGCGTACCCGCACACATTGAATGCAATGGGCCGGCCGGGGGCACCGATCGGTCCATTGCAGTACAACGCGTACAGGGGTACAACGCGTACCCGCACACATTGAATGCAATGGGCCGGCCGGGGCACCGATCGGTCCGTTGCTGTTCAACGCATCCCTGTACAAGTGACTGCCATATGTCACCATGCCTGTCTCAAATGGACATATGCCAGCCACAGATAGCTCCCAGGGAGTGAGGGGCACACCTACAACACGACAGCCTGTCCAAACTGTATGATAAGGCATGTAAGGCTGCATTTCCTATTGTGTGTATGTTGGTGTACATGTTGTCCTGTGGGTGTCACCTGGGGGCAGCCACCCCCAGGCTGTGCACGTGTTCATGGGGACAGGATCCTGGGTGGTACGTGTACATGACCACTGTGATGTGCAACTGTTCATATCTGTGCATGTGCCATGGTCACATTTCACGGTGGTGTATGTGTATGTCATGTCACATACCCCGTGAGTCCCATGTGGGATGGTATGTTTGTGCCAGGGTGTCCCAGTGGCACAATAGTGATGGTCCTCCACAGTCTGTGTGCATGTAGTGTTTACAATGTCTCTGATTTCATGTGCACAATGGGAGACAGTCTCCACATCCACGTTGTGTGTGCATGGACTTTGATGTTGTGCGTGTGTGTGTCACAGACGTCCATGTCTGTCCTGCAGTGGCAAGTGGGACCACTACCTGTGGGAGTCATAGTTGTTTTGCTGTGGTGTATACATGATACTCCATGTAATGCCAGTGTCCATGTGGCAATACAGGGTCCCTAGGAATGTACCTGTCGTTGAGCTGTGATGCCTGGGGCACATCTGTCCTCACATGTCACTGTGGGGAGTGATTGTGACACGGCAGCAGGAGATGGGAACTGTGACACGGCCTCATGATATCCAATGGGCCAACCTGGGACTAATTGATGCCACTTGTTGGACCGTGATGACAGATGTTGGCCATGTATGTACCATACATGTCCTTACGGAACTGCACACTTCATGTAGTTGTGCCTCATAATGATGTATGTTGGGATATAGAGTGTGTTCAATGCCGCATATGTGGGCTGACTGACAATCTTGCTTACTTCTCCTCTGCACTACAGGGCTCCTGCTGTCCATCGACCATTCCCAGACCTGGCAACGATGGTGGAACGGGACAGCATCCGACGGTACCGCTTCACGAGGCAGCTGATTGAGGATTTGGCAGTGCAGTTGGCCCCACATTTGCAGCCTGGCCGGCCGTATCCTACAGCGCTGACCCCCAAGGTGAAGGTGATGGCAGCCCTACACTTCTTTGCCACCGGTACCTTCCAACATACTGTGGCGACTGCTGGTGGGATGTCACAGACCATGTTGAGCCCTGTGCTCCGCGATGTTTTGGCGGCAATGTTGCTATTCCTGAACCGGTACATCTATTTCCCTAGACTGCGACGACTCACTGACGTGAAGAGTGACTTTTATGCCCTGGGGAGGATGCCGCATGTCATTGGCTCCATTGATGGGACACATGTGGCTATGGTACCACCACAGGCCCAGGAGCAGGCCTACAGGAACCGCAAGCACTACCACTCGGTCAATGCACTGGTGGTGTGTCTTGCAGATATGACCATCACACACGTGTGTGCCCGTTTCCCTGGTTCAGCACACGATGCCTTTGTGATGAGGAGTAGTCGCATCCCCAGGATGATGGCACAGATGCAGAACCAGCGTGCCTGGCTTGTCGGTGTGTACTGACTTTGTGCCATTGTGTGTGATCTGATCTGTAGTATTCCGCCCACTTTTCCAAGTCAGCTAATGTGCACTTGTCTGTCCGTAGGTGACTCGGGATACCCCAACATGCCGTGGTTGCTGACACCCCTCAGGAACCCTGTGACACCAGCCCAGATGCGCTACAATGAGGCACATGGTCGGACCAGGAGAGTGATTGAGCGGACATTTGGTCTCCTGAAGAGCCGCTTCCGCTGCCTGGACAAGACCGGCGGGTCCCTCCCATATGCCCCTGCGAAAGTGTGCAAGATTATCATCGTCTGCTGCATGCTCCACAACCTGGCAGTGCGGAAGGAGTTGCCTCTCATCCAGGATGACAATGACCAACATCCGCCACCTGTGGAGGATCCTGGCCTGGACCACGATGCCAGTGACGATGATGATGATGATGATGAGGGTGATGTCCGCACACAGCTCATCACCAACTTCTTTAGCTGAATGTGAGTATCCTGAGGTGTCATGTCAATGATGTGAGTTGGCATGATATGTGTAGGTGGTGCTCTGGTGCTGTTGGAGTGTGTCCATGGGCTACTTGACTGGATGTGTGTTGCGTTGTGTGCTTACAGGTGGGCTGTACTCCCCAACAGTGTTGACATGCTAACTTGGTTCTGGGTGGGTATCTTGTAACATGTATTGTGCATGAGTTTTGCTGTTCTGTCCTGTACTCCATTGCTTTTGACTGTGTGTCATTTCTGTCCTTCACAGGGTACTTTCAGATTCGTTTGGTCAACTGTGTCCACCGACGACGTGATTGCACTTCCAGGGTGGTAGCTGTTGTGTCCCTACAGGTGATGTGCGCCACACCCATGGACTTCCTTCTGTCTACAGTTGTTGACTGTGTGCCCGCTGCCAGGTGGGATTACCTTGCATCTGTAGTGGTTACGACATGTTGCAACTGTGTAATAAACCTGTGCTTCACTTTGTGATGTGCGTTGTCTGTGGTCACACATTTGACTGCCATTTGCTTACTGCACCTGTGGGCTACTTGACTACAACTGGGAATGGGTGTGGTGTCTGTGCATTGCACCGTCTTCCCTGGCAACAGCAGTGTAGGCAATGAGTCAGATGGCCTAGGTGTGTATGTGTTGTGTAGCCCTGGTGGTGTGTCTCACTCATATGTGTCACGTTGCCTTTACTCACATGCCTGTGTTGTACTTGCTGTTGCAGTTCGCATACACAGTGTAATTTTGCAGTTCATCATCCCCATAACAGCACCCACGTTGGAATCACAACAGAGGCAAGTATGGTGTATTAGTGTGTTTATTGTGATACATTTGTGTGAATAGTGCATAGGATGGGTAGTGCTGTACATAAATCTTGCAATCAGAAGTTCCTAGGTGAATTGAAAGTCCTGGTAGACAAAATCCCCAGTATCGGGGCCACAGTTGTCTGAGACATTGGTCCAACTTGTACTCCCCATGCAATGTGTGGGAGTAGTGTTGCCGTCAACAGGGTGAACAGTCTGTGCACAAAGGTGAACATCCAGAACAGGTTCAGGCTTCCTGGGAGTTGCGCTTGGCCATCGGCCTCTCACTTGCCCCTCTTCGGACGACCCCTCTTCTTGGGGGGGGCCCCTCAAGTACAGGCTGCTGCAGTGCAGGGGACTCTCCGCCAGAGTCATCCTCCCTCCCTGTGGCAGTTGCAGTTTGGGCAGCACCAGATGTTGTTGGCACACAGGGAGGTGTGGACTGGTTGCTGTTCATCTGGCAGAGGCATTGTAAAATGTCCCTGTGCACCGCCGTCATCTCATGCAGTGCATCCCACTTGGACTCCACGCGGGACATGTGTGAGTCCACGCGGGACATGTGTGACTCCACGTGGGACATGCGAGAGTCCAAGCGGGCATGATGGGCAGCCTGCTGCTGTTTCATGTCTCTGAGGAGCCCCACTACCTGGCTGAGGTCTCCGGTGCTGGACTGGTACGCATCAGCTATGCGTACCAGTTGTGGGTCATCATGCACACCAGCAACCTCTGCAAGCAGCGACCTCTGTCTCCCACCCCTCCCACCACCCCTGCAACGACTGTCACCACAAATACCATCCCTGCTGACATGGACAGAACAAGGAGCAACACCAGCACAGATGACCCTGGTCCACCTTGGGAGTTGGTGGTGGTGGTGGTGTCCATGGCCCCAGGTTGGTCCAGGGTCCCTGTGCTGGTGTTGCTCCTTGTTCTGTCCATGTCAGCAGGGATGGTATTTGTGGTGACAGTCGTTGGAGGGGTGGGTGCAGGGGTGCAGCTGGTGGTCCTGCTGGTGCTGCAGCTGGTGGTCCTGCTGGTGCTGCAGCTGGTGGTCCTGCTGGTGCTGCATGTAGACTTGCACCGGATGTGCCAGGTTGGTCTTCTTCGTCCGAGGAGGGCAGAGGCTGTACGACACCAGTGAGCTCCGCATCCTCTTGAGCCTGGGACTGGGACTCCTCAGCGTCTGCTGCTGTGTCACCATCATCACCTGTTTTTGGGAGACACACACAATGTATGTTATGTTTCTGCAGGCATCAATGGTTGACACACCTGACAGTTGTGACTGTGCCTCTGGGTGCTGGCCTGTACATTGCATTGTCCTAAGTCGTCACAGTCAGGGGTTGATTTTGGTGTGGCACATTGTCCTGCATTATTTGGGCATTTCTATGTATTTGTTGGGGTGTGCACATGGTCTGCATTGGTTGTATTTGGTTGACAGCCGGCCCTCCTTCCCACCCACCCAGCCAGTCAGTTATCCCACCATGGACTGTGCTTGCATTGCAGGGAGTGGAAGTTGTCTCTCAGGATGTCAGTCAGTGGTGTCCTGCTGTTTGTTGGTGCACAGTTCCCAGCAGGGCCTTGTGCTCCCCGCAGCAGTAGCCAGTGTCAGCCATCTTGTGAGTCCTTCTCCACTCCCTGTGATGTGAGCATGGTTCAGGGTGGTGTTGATGGGACAGTTGTGGGGGTGACCAATATCTGTGACTGCCACTCCCATCATGCTATTGCCTCCACCCCACTTGCCAGCATTCCCATACTTACTTGCTTTTGTGGGGAGTTCAGTGTGTGTGGGTGTGAGGGCAATGTCAAGATGGCTGACAGTGGTGTCCTGCTGTTGGTTGGTGTGCAGTTCCTAGCATGCCCTTGTGCTCCCCACGACACAGCAACAGTGTCAGACATCTTTGATGGGCCTTTCCACTCTCTGTGGGATGTGCATGCGTGAGTGTGAGCTTGCTGGGCCATGTGGTGGGGGATGTAGAGCTGTGACTACGACTCCCATCATGCTATTGCCTCCACCCCCTTCCCAGCATGCCCATGCTTCCTTCCTTTGACTCTGCTTCCCTGTGGGGTGGGCTGGCTGTGCTGACAGGATGGCTGGGAGTGTTGTCCTGGCAGTTGTTTGGCTAATAGTCCCAAGAGTGTCCCTGTGCTTCACACAACATAACCCAGGGTGGTGGTTCTTTGTGGGATCTTGAGTTAGGATGGGAGGCATTGCATTCTACCAGGTGGGTTCTGTGGAGTTTGTGTTGAGGGTGTGTGTGAGGGAGGTGCTTGTGACTATGGTCAGTGCTGCGAGTCCTCCTTCCCACCCAGCCAGCCAGATATCCCACCATGGAACGTGCTTGCATTGCAGGGAGTGGAAGTTGTCTCTCAGGATGTCAGTCAGTGGTGTCCTGCTGTTTGTTGGTGCACAGTTCCCAGCAGGGCCTTGTGCTCCCCGCAGCAGTAGCCAGTGTCAGCCATCTTGTGAGTCCTTCTCCACTCCCTGTGATGTGAGCATGGTTCAGGGTGGTGTGGATGGGACAGTTGTGGGGGTGACCAATATCTGTGACTGCCACTCCCATCATGCTATTGCCTCCACCCCACTTGCCAGCATTCCCATACTTACTTGCTTTTGTGGGGAGTTCAGTGTGTGTGGGTGTGAGGGCAATGTCAAGATGGCTGACAGTGGTGTCCTGCTGTTGGTTGGTGTGCAGTTCCCAGCATGCCCTTGTGCTCCCCACGACACAGCAACAGTGTCAGACATCTTTGATGGGCCTTTCCACTCTCTGTGGGTTGTGCATGCGTGAGTGTGAGCTTGCTGGGCCATGTGGTGGGGGATGTAGAGCTGTGACTACGACTCCCATCATGCTATTGCCTCCACCCCCCTTCCCAGCATGCCCATGCTTCCTTCCTTTTGACTCTGCTTCCCTGTGGGGTGGGCTGGCTGTGCTGACAGGATGGCTGGGAGTGTTGTCCTGGCAGTTGTTTGGCTAAAAGTCCCAAGAGTGTCCCTGTGCTTCACACAACATAACCCAGGGTGGTGGTTCTTTGTGGGATCTTGAGTTAGGATGGGAGGCATTGCATTCTACCAGGTGGGTTCTGTGGAGTTTGTGTTGAGGGTGTGTGTGAGGGGAGGTGCTTGTGACTATGGTCAGTGCTGCAAGTCCTCCTTCCCACCCAGCCAGCCAGATATCCCACCATGGAACGTGCTTGCATTGCAGGGAGTGGAAGTTGTCTCTCAGGATGTCAGTCAGTGGTGTCCTGCTGTTTGTTGGTGCACAGTTCCCAGCAGGGCCTTGTGCTCCCCACAGCAGTTGCCAGTGTCAGCCATCTTGTGAGTCCTTCTCCACTCCCTGTGATGTGCGCATGGTTCATGGTGGTATTGATGGGACAGTTGTGGGGGGCAATATGTGTGACTGCGACTCCCATGATGCTATTGGCTACACTGACTTGGCCAGCATACACAGTATTCCTTCCTTTGAGTGGTCTTCACTGTGTGTTGGTGTTGTTGTGGTGGCTACATGTCTGGATGTGTTTGTTAGTTCTATTTGTGCCACTGCCTAGCTGTAGTTTTAGTTGTGTTTGTACATGTGATGGCACGGTTGGATGTAACTTTTTTGATGGCATGTGTTGTGTTTATCTGATTGACATACACATTTTGGGATGATTCTGTTCTGGTTGCTGTGTAATTGCTATGAGTGCATGGTTTGACTCTCCCCTTGACAGTGATGTGTGTGTGTTTTGTGGCAGAATATTGTGTACATTTGTTGTGTACTCACCAGGCTCTGGGATGTTCTCTAGTCCATATACGCTCACTGGCGGAAGGATGGCCCGCACCTTCTCCTCCCAGGGCCTGAGGTCTACTGGCTTGGCAGGAGGGCCACTGCCGGTGTATTGGCTCAGGAGGCAGTCTTTCTTGAGCAGCTCCCGGACCCTCCTGCGCACGTCATACCACCTGTTCTGGATGTCGGTCTTTGTGCGCAGACATGGTGATTGTGCGTTCACCCTGTTGATGATCCTCTCCCACATCTTGGTTTTCTGGGAGATGGGGGTCTGTTGGACCAGTGCGCCAAACAACTGTGGCTCTACCCTGAGGATCTCGTCTACCAGGACTTCCAATTCACAATCTAGGAACTTGTGATTCTTCTTGGGGGGCATGGTGATGGGTGGTGATGGTGAGTGATGTGTGTGTTGGTGTGCAGGTGAGGGTGTGTGAGTGTGTGTTTTGCTGGGTGTATGTGAGGTAGGTATTTGTTGGTGTGCTGATGGTGTGTGGCTTGTGTGGGGGATGAGCTGTGGGTGTGTGGTTGCTATCTCTTGGGTGCTGGCAGTGGAATGGCATTTGCAAAGGATCATGGTTGGGATTTGTGTCCTTTATATGGGTGGAGTTGTGGGTGTGTCTTTGTTCTCTGTCCCCCCCCAGTATTTATTGGCTTTGTAATTGCTTGTTTGGCCTTTTTTGTGTGATTTTTCCTTTGTACTGTCTGTGCATGTTGGAAACGTTGTTGTGACCGAGTCGGACCCTGCATTTGTCTCGTACGGTGTTCTCCGTTTCGTTCACGCTGTGTTTGTGCTGTTTTCTATGCTGCGTACGCGTCGGTCGCGGTGTTTTGTGTTGCTTCGGCTCGGTTTTGTATGCGTGTCGGTCGTGCGGCTTGTCCTCCGTCCGACTCGGTCGTGGTTTTCGCGCCTTGCATCGTACTTTGCGGTTTGGAGTTCGTGTGTACGTTTCGGTCGGATTTGTTCCGGGTGCGTGTCCGTCGGTTCGATTCGCGTGTTTTTCCGGCCGGATTGCTGTTTTCCGTGCGGCTCGGTCGTTCGGCTTGGGTTCTGTACGTGTCCGTCGGATTTTGCGCGCTTTGCATCGTACTTGGCGTGTCGGGCGCCACAGGTACGTGTCGGTCGGTATAATTTCCGGCTCCGAGTCGGTCGGTGCTTTTTCCGGCCCGAATCGGAATCGACCCCTTAATGTCATAAAAGAAAACATATCATACAACCGTACATTTCATTAAAACATTTATAAAAACTCAATTTTTTTAAAAAAGCACTCCTGATATCAGCCAGGTGACCAAGGCTTAAAATGCATACACAACAAAAACAATTTATAAAATACATAGTGCAAATAGGCAAACATAATTAGTTACAAATAGGCTCCTCTTGTGTTATTCCTGTAAATGACCGGAAAATCAAGCCCTAGGATGCATACAGTACAGGTACATTTTATAAAGTGCAAAGTGCAAAAAGGAACAAACTCAAAATAAAATATTCCGCATTTGTAACATTCCTGTTGTCAGTCAGAGTACCAAGACCAGCTAAATTTACAGTTACAAGCTTTCTATAAAGTGCAAAGTGCAATGAAGCGGACTCAATCAGATAAGATAATCCTCTTTTTTAGTGGGCCTCTGAATAAAAACATATAAAAAGTATAACAGTTAAAAAACCAATTTTTTCCTGCACCTAATGGCTCCCGTTAGAAAACTTGCAACCCCAAAACAGACCATGGGGGAAGCTAACATCTGAAGGTATAATAGGGCTGGCCTAGCTTGTACAAAGTGACAATCTCTGAGTAATGGTAGTATAAATTTCTTGCGTAAAGAAACATAATAGTCACAGAAAAAAATAAAATGGAGGGTATCCTGTTCAGAGAAATTATCACAAGGACAAGGTTTTAGGGTGCCAGGTTTAGAAAAGCCCTGAGGAACTGACAGAAGCCAGGGAGCCATTTGCAACCGAAATCTTGTTAAAACAAAACGATGGAAGGGATTACAGACAATTAATAAGTAAAGTTGGACTTGGTTTTGCATAAATAAAGAAGCATGGCGTCTTACCATCGGTTTTAGCAACTCCTTTTCTTCCCTTAATCCATGGCGCTTTATCAAAAACTGATATTTAATATTACTGATTTTAATTTTGTCCATGGGTTTGGGACTTAAAAATAAATCGGGGCAACCTAGCCAGTTTGTCAGTTTCCTTAAATACTTTAACCAGGGGATATGTTCGGCTCTATTCTGGGACTATTGTTTCCCACTTTAGCCTGCGTCCCTGATCTTTAGTGCTAATATTTGTGTTTGTCAGACAATTGGCCACATCTCCGGTTTCGATTACAGAGAATAATATGGCAACAGTAAGTGGATTATGGTCACTAAAACCTAGCCAAGTAACCGATAAGTCCTCAGTAAACGAAACTAACGGAGCAGACAATAAAATGTAGTCAATAATACTAGCTCTTCCATTTCCTACATAAGTGGGTACTGGAGCTACATTGTCCATTTGTTGAAGGTAGCATAAATTTTGATTTGAAAGAATAATTTCAAACAAAATACCTGAGGGTGTGTGCTCAAAGTGGTTTAGTGAAAAAGGAGATTTCCCCTGGTCCTGGCTTATAACACAATTTAAATAACATTGATGAATATTAAAATCCCCTAGAATTATTACATCATAATAAACTTGTTTGGTCTCTTCATAACATTCCAGGAACTCCTTTAAAACTTGTAGATGTTCCAACTCATGCCCTCTAGAGAAAGAATTATACAAATGTATCACTAACACGGTGGCACGATTCTTAAAAGACAGTTCTACAGCCAAAATGTTCTCAGATTTGCAGTCAACCAAACGTGTCTTACAAGAAAGCTTTAGTGAGAACATTAGCAGCAAACCACCTCTAGCTCTACCCATGTTCGATGAAGTTGCACATTTGTGAAACGAAATAAAACCATCTAAATAAAAACAATCATTTACTTCCCAAGTTTCCTGGAGGGCAATGATATGATGCATTGAAAGAAAATTTTCCCAGATTAAGTTTCTTCTTTTAGACCTTATTCCCGCTATGTTCCATGAGAGGACCTTTTCATATTTGGCCACAGTGGGAATTAGGGTAGGGGAAGATTCTGGAATTTTTATAGATATTTCAACATGATCCAGAACTGGTAGAATTTGGGCAATTGGGGTCATATTACTTGGGGGTATACCCTGACAAGTTTTGTCTTCTAACTCTAGTCAGTCATTTTCATCCAAATTTTGGAGACTTACTAAGGGTTGGAATCTGTTACTCATTAGTAAATTATTTTCTATAGTAGTTTTAACAACAGGACTACCTGATTTCCGAGCTGTTTGCCATTGCCATTGCATAGGACATCTGCGTTGGCTTGGGGGGTAAAAATATTGTAATGAAACTACCCTGATTTGAGAATTTGAACTGCTCTGGTATGCACAGCGTGTTAGCATGTTGGTTTTATCTGGGTCCTTAAAATTAACAACTATACAGTCTCCTACGCCAAGCTTTTTTGTTTGGTAGCCTATCCACCCCACTCTTCTGGCCATATTAATGTCAGATGATATGTTCTGGCCGTTTATTACATTTTTAGAACACCAATGGGTCACTTTATGCATTAGGTCCTGGGTGGTTTCCCTAGTATCTTGTGAGAGAGGAGGGACCTCCAATAGAACTGCTACTAACGGGGCAGAAGCAGGGGGCAAGTCAAGGGTACTTTGGTTCGCAACTTTGAGTGTGCCATGATTAGGCTGATTACGTATAGGTAAAAGTGCCCTCTCAGGGTTCAGGGGTCTTCTGTCCTGGGCTACCTCAGGGCTCTGGGCTACCCGTCTTGTCACCTCAGATGTTATTAACTGGCTTGATCTGCTAACTATGTCATTAGTTCCTACAATATTTAAGCATTGGCCCGGTTGGTCGGGTTGGGTTTGATTCTTACTTCGAAATGGGATTTCTGCCCCTGTCCCCATAGGTTTTTGCACAAAAGTCATGGCACATTTATTACAGTTAATAGACAAATTGTGAAATAATTCCTCAACATTTTCTATTTTTTGTATTATTGGCGCCAACAGGGTTTTTGTCATTAATTCAAGTTTTATAAATAGAGAATCTAATAATTGCTCATTGTTCAAAACCGGATCTGGAGATGGTTGTGTCCGTGTTTGTAGCCGAAGGGATTTCCTTGGAGATTTATTATGGGCAGTTCGTTTTCTCTTGGGCGGTGGTAAGTCTGGGGCCACTTCATTTCCCTCGGCAGTTTTATCAACTGGGATATTAGAAGACCTGTTAAGTTCGTCAGGGGTAGATATTTGACTTGGGGGTGCAGAGGCTGCTGGAGCTGCTGGACATTCTGAGTGGACCATAACAGCTGTAAAGTCTCCTTGTTCTCCCTCCTCCCTTATAGTATGAGATTGAAGACATTTTCCAGCCTCTAAAGATAGCCTTCGCTCAGTCAGGGCTATCTCATGTGTAATTGCGTGGGCAGCTTTAGTCAAAAATGAATCGATTTTGCCCGCCATGCAAACCCCGACGTACCCCCTGTGTAGCAGGTATTTTCCTTTTGCCCATTACAGACGCTGAACCACCAAGGCCCCCTGTCTCTATATGAAGGCGCTATAAAGAACTTGGGCGATCTAATTTAAAAGATGATTAGCAGTACCTTGAAATATTTGCTACAGTCCATCCAACGTCTCAGTCTCCCGAGAATAATTTTCAAACTTAGTGCTGAGACAGCCAAGAGAATTTGCCCAGCCCGGCCTCCCCCGGTCGCTGACGGGCGCGGACGGGCCCGCCCTTGGCCCGGGCACGCCCAGCGCGTCCCGCGCTGCGGGAGCCCGGCGTTGCTTTTAAGCGCCTCCGGGCGCTGCAGGCTACAGGCAGTGATGAGTAGGAGCGGAGGAGCCTGGGGAATGGAGTCCGTCGGACCCGCTGTGCACGGCTCTCTCCCCCCGTATAACCCGGTTGCTGGTTGTTGGAGCGTCCCGCGCTGCGGGAGCCCGGCGTTGCTTTTAAGCACCTCCTGGCACTGCAGGCTACAGGCAGTGATGAGTAGGAGCGGAGGAGCCTGGGGAATGGAGTCCGTCGGACCCGCTGTGCACGGCTCTCTCCCCAGTATAACCCGATTGCTGGTTGTTGGAGCGTCCCGTTGGAACTATGGTTCACTAGTGTCTCATTTAAACCTGATATATTAAGTTTATGAGCAAAAGAAAATTGACATCACAATTAGTGTGGCTAAAACAATTCACAAAGCCAGCCTACAAACACAATTATTTTGAGACCACATTGTTAAATATAATGAAAACAGTGATCAGTGCCCCAAGTAATCACACAGTGAACAACAAATAAAAAGTGAATTTAAGTATGTATAAATGAGTCATGGAATTCAGGCAGTATATGTCATTATCTGTCACATTGCTACTTTCTTCGTCCAATGAGCACAGTCTGTCTGCTATAATGATGACGACGTTTCAAATTTGGGATTGATTTTCACAGTCATCATCAGGAAAAACACAAATAAGTTCACCTAAAAAAATAAGTGGCAGAAGTATTTTTAAGAATCGGTAAATAATGGTCTTAATTAGAAATGGATTGGCGATAAATAAAGCATTTATAATTGACCTTGAGAACAAAAGGAAATACACTGAGCTAAATTAGTAAGGGCAATAACCACACTTCACTTTGGGTGGGTCCTCATAATTGGGTGGGTCGTTATACTTGGGTGGGTGTACACTTTGGGTGACCTCAATCCTGCAGATACCTGTGCTTTGCTTGATGAGACAAATGGCACATAAATCACATTAATCACCCTCAGCAAACTTGATGATGCTCCCTTCACTGAGCAAATGTACAGATCTGGCAAGATAGACAGGAGGGTGCAACTTTCCAATGGCTCATGGTCTCTTGCACGTATGAAGAGTGAAAATCCTGATTCCAGAGGGAAAAAGATATACCCCTGAAATTAATGTATTTGAGTAGCGTGAAGGGGAAAAACGGTCCATTAGATGCATTTTCTTATCACTCCTAAGTATATTGGTTGTGAAATTCATGCAAAGTGAGCAACACATGCTAATAACATCCTGGAGGGCATTATCGTTTTTCTTTCATACAGGACTGATGAACATAAATTGTGCATATGGCAAAGCAATTTAGGTTTAGTATAACGACACCATGTAAAATAAAAGACACTGTTTGAAATGGTAAAGTCTTTGCTGATCTAGCGTTGAACGGCTCATTTTCAAGTTTTCACCTACCTTGGCTCCAAAAGATAATACACCTGGATTCCTCAATAATAAATCATTCTGCCCAAAGATTTATTAGACACCTTAGGGTTTCCTTTGTTTAATAACTAAATAAATGCAGGATAGCCAATTAAACAAACTGAGCACTCAGCAAACTATTGAGAAAAAATGTTAACTGTATTCAACTAGTATGACAGTTTTTCTGCTGTTAGCGTTCGTCTAGTATAGTGAATGAAATAAATTATTTTTAATTTCGAACAAACTATTATTTCTATGGAAGTTTCTTTGCATAAGTGTGACAAAGAGCTGGAGCCAAAATGTTTAACAGATTGACAGCTTGGAGAAAACACTTGTGATCTCGTGATCTTTCTCTAATCACTTTGGTAAACACATTCATGGCATAAGGGTAGATGTATATCAGACACGAACACATGGGAATTAGCTGACTGACGCTTAGGGGTTTCCTGAAAAATACATACTTGTCACTAGTCAAACTCAGGTGGCATAGGTCATGTAAAGTAATCATGACATTATTTAATACACACAATCAGAAACGCATAGCAACGTTTAGAAATGCGTTTCAGCAGCAGAGCCTGTTATCAAATGACAATATTGTTGTTTAACAATATAAAGCGAAATGTATGTAATATTTTCTTTCCACTGAATACTAGTTCATGATTAGTCAAATTCACTTTGACAAAGGCGATTGAGGATGCTCTGTACCATTTCTTCCAATACAAGTCTGGTCAATAGACCTTTTTAGTAGCCTGAGAGGAAAAAGGGTTAACAACAATTTAAATCTTAATGTACAGTGTGATCATTAGAACCACACAGTAAAGATCTGAGTCAATATGTGAAGTTAAAAAGTTTATTACAAACTTAAAGCCAGACTAATATAATTCAATCTCAAAAACATACTATAAAAGTAAACAATTATCAAAAGAAGACCTAACAATATTGGCCCTCTACAAGAAAGAGCATATAAGTATTTCTATGGCAGCAATGCAAAAAAATAAGGAAATGGATTTAAATACTAGACAAATAGTTTTGATCCTTCTCCCCATACATGGAAAAGATTTGCAATTTCTACTAAATCCTACACTAAACTAAGGACAGGGGAAAACCTATTGAATTAAGGAAGCAAGGAAAATGCCACGTTACAACACATGCGATACATCGCATGCCATTACAACGCAGTTGTTACAACGACCGCGTTGCTACATCGCATACCAATACAACGCAAGCTGTTACAGCGACTTGCTGTAGGGGGCGCTGGCTGTTGGAATAGTATAATTTACTATTCCAACTCCAGTCTGTGCAACAGTAGGGAAGGTGTTGGATTTTAAATCCAACACCTTCTGCCCCCTACAGCAAGCCGTTGTAACGATTTTGCGTTGTAATGGTTTGCGATGTAACAACGCGGTCGCTGTAACGACCGCGTTATAATGACATGCAATGTATCGCATGCGATGTAAACGATGTTTCCCGGAAGAAAGAAAGGTGTCAGCATCAGAACCTCTGTTGAAGTTCTATAGGTGAAGAGTCATGTATAGCATGAAGCCACACAATCAGAACCGACAAGAGAGGTTTGTACCTCTCTAAGTCTGAAGGGAATCTGACTAAACCCAAGGTGGGTTCACTAATTTAAATGCACAAAGAACATTCAAGAAATATGACCTCACAAGCATCAAGCACGTCATGGTACTTTTCCAGTTCCCAAGAAAGAACTTGCTGCTTCTAAAGCATACTTGGATTCCTCCCTCCATCTGATAGTACCAACTAGCAACACTCCCTTTGTTCTTCATTATAATTATTTGACCATGCCAGTTTTTCCTTGCCTCACTATCTCTGAAATACAGTGGGGGTCATTACGATGGCGGACGGACTTCCGTCCGCCCGCCATCGTGCCGGTGCTTGGGTCCGTCTGCCTGGATTGCGGCGGTCCTGCACACAAGATTACGATGCGACTGCCACCGTGGCGGTCGCATCGTGTATCTCTGACATTGCGGCGGGTGCCGCTGGCTGCAGCACCCGCTGCAATGTCAGAAATACTGTGTTTGCATTTCTACGTGGTGCCTGCCACCTGGTGCAGGGAAATGTAGGGGGGTACCTTAGGTACCCCCCCAGTGCATACCCACCTCCCCCAACACAAGGGGGCCCCACTATGGGCCCCCAAATGCAATCCCCGCCAGCCTGTGAATGGAGGTTTCACCGCCATACACCGGCTGGTGGGGAGGCAGCATCGTAATATGGCAGGCGGTGCCTGCTAGGCACCGCCACCATATTGTTGATGCAGGGTGGGTCCGCCAGGCAATCGTAATGAGTGCCTGTGGCGGACCCGTGGTGGACGGACTTTGCATCCGCCAGCACACCGCCCACCATGGTAATTTGGTGGGCGGAGAAGTGCTTTACGATGGCGGTGAAACCGCCATCGTAATCAGCTCCTGTGTGTTTTTCACTAACTAGTGAATGCCTTTGGTCTGCACCTGCAGACGAGAAAACATACAGAAAAACAACTTTCATGTTAGTATTGAATGTCTCGACTGCAAGCTTAAAGTCCATAATCACGCTAACTTAACAGTTTTCTTTAAAAGCCTATTTATTCTACAATCTATATATAATCCAATAAATGAAATATTTAATAAAGGAATCAAACTATTTTATACTGTACTCTTATATGCAGCTCAGTAAACTAATACATATTTTACTAAACAAAAACGACAACTGGTCACAATTTATAAAGAAAGCTTTAAACGTGCATATGATTTATTCTCACTAATCCATGGTGAATGCACTGCAATAAATGCATTTTAGCGCAACACCTTACAATCTAAACCTATAGAAAATGAACATCAGCAATCCAGATGTTTCAGAAAAAAGAAAAATATTAATATGCACACACACATATATCTCAGAACACACAATACATGCACTTTCTATTCCTTTGGTGCACCATATCTCATTGGTATTTTTGCATCACATGAGTACATAAGGCCAAAGGTAAATATATATATATGGCCTAACCAAACGTAGAAGGATGGAGCCAAAATTATGTCACTCCAATCCTCCCTCTGATGTCGATCAAGCCATCACAGATTACAATCAGTTCATTATCAGATTAGACCAATCAAAACCTAGTGGTCTTGCGCATCTTTCGTCTAGACTCCTCAGACACTTCATATCATCATAATATCTGCTTTGACCGTCTTCTAACTCCACATCCACTCTCTTTCTCTTAATTCCCTGCACTCCTTGTCTACTTTGTGCATACTATCCCTTGAAGATAAAGAATAAGAATATTGCATCAAGGGTGATTATTAAAAGAGGTTTCAAAATGGTGCCCATGATTCCACTTCCCAAGCTTCCAAACAATCGATCTATTGAAGCAAACCCATTTACAATAGCTTCCCAAGCACCTGTCAGCTTATAACTCTTTCAAATCCTTCATCAAACAGGACATATTCTTAATATATTTCTCTAGGTCTTTACTTTCATCTGGAATATAAGTACAGCATTGCTGAACTTTCAACCTCCGACAGACTCCACCCTCTTTTGTGAGCAATAGGTCCAACACAAGTCGGTTCTGTAAAACCATAGACCCTATCGCAATCATCTCATTATTTACAAGTAATAAGGAATTTGCAGCACTAGTAGCTGATTTTGTATTGTACTATTGTAGACAGCTTTCTAATTTTCAAATCATTTAGAATTACTCCCACAGATGGGATTATGACCCCAAAAATATCTCCTACTACTTCTGCTGCACTAACACCTCGTTTAGTTCTGGAATTCTCTTCCCATACAGGATCATTAAAATGTTCCACATGATATATCTTTGTGAAAACTATTCCTAGATAACAGGTACCATGCCATTCATGTGGCAATTTGAAATATGCATTTTGTCCAACAATAAAATAACCTCCTGGAATCACAGGACCCTGTCCCTCCGGGAAACAGGAATTTTGCCCTCTCGCTTCAAAAGTATGTGCACATTCCCTGTCCCCGAGAAACAACAGATTTAACTCTGATCAACATGTATACACAACTTTCCTTTGTGTTGCCAATCTAAGACTAAGGAGAGTACATTTCCTTTTTCCTGATGTTCAATTTCTTCACTACTTCACTTGTTATTTTTGAGATCCTCATCAGTTTCAGTTTGAGACTATAGGTCTCTCCATCTTTCCTCCACTAAAACCAGAAATTTATTTCCCACATCTGACATTAGGCAAGTCAAATGATGTCTGTGTGCATATTCCGTATCTAATGACATAAAGGATACAAAATATCATCCTGCAATCTCTGTGCCTTTAAAATAAGGATTCTTATTTAAATGTTTGATAAGGGGAATTTGGGGAGAACTACAACATAATTTGAAAAATAATATTGAAAACTACCTTGTCCATAAAAGATACTTAATAAAAGACTTAAAAAAAAATACCATATTTCAGAAGGAGATGATGATAGGTAATTTCCTCTGAAACAGAAGCGGGTAACTGAGTACAAACATAACAAATTCTAGCATTCATTGTGTCTATGTACTCATAAAGCAAGCTAAAATAAACATTTCAGGTATAATCAATCCCCTCTCGATACATCAGTGCGTAATTTCTTAACCCCCCCACAACTGCACCTTACTATCAAAAGGATGTGGCATGGAAAGGGCAACAGTAGACTTATATTCCACTGAGCTATCTGTAGCTGAATATAACCTATAAGCATTATAACTACTACTACAACTAAAGCCATTAGTGTGCCTACTATGATGTATCTATGCCTACTAGTATTAAGATTGGCTACCATCACTTCATTGGAATCTAAACCTTGGGTGGAACATAGCAGCTGCAGAGACTTCTCTGTCAATTTCCACCTTTGCAAACAGCAAAACCAATTGTCAAATGATATGCAACAAAATATATACAGGAATCTTCATGAATCTTCCTTAGCCCTACACCATGTTCTTCTAAAAGACAACCTTAAGCTCCTTTGGTTCCCTTAAGCCTCAGTGCTCTCTTTTCTTCGCTACAAAGTCTATGAAAGGTCTTTAATAATAAAAGGTTCTAGTTCATTCACTATTAGTCCCAATATGAAATGCTTTAGTTCATCACCTAGCACAGGAAACTCGTTTGCATCCAAAATGGAAAATTCAGCCACATCTAAGATAAGATGTCTCAAAGCACTCAGTCGTGTCGCAAAGGAAGTTCAAAGGTAAGATCAAACAAGAGATCAAATTCCCGAAGTTTCAATTGAACTTTTACAGCGATCCTAAAATTCCCAGAACTCATTCTCACTGTTGTTTGCAAGAAAGTATGTCCATTAAGGGGATGAGTACCTCCGGCAGGGCACTCTCACTCGCTTCGACATCCTGAGTGGTGTCTCTTCTCCTTCACTCAGGTCCGAATCCTCTATATCATCTGGGATATATGAGAGATCAGTTTATCCTTGGGCAACCAGTCTCCCTCTCACTTGCCTTCTCAGCCAACGCTCTTCTGCCGCCCCTCAAGGTTCTCTAGCACCTCTAGCACTAACCCCTTTATCAGCGACCGAGCCTATCTCTGTTACTACCACTGGATTACCCTCTTCTTCATCAGTTTTATCATCCAACTCTCCAGAACCCTCTTGAGGCCGATCAAGTGCAATTTTAGTTTCTGACTGTTCCCCTCCATCTTAATTAACCTGCTCCTGTGATCTCTGAACCACCATTGGCTTTTCTAGGAGACGTGCTGTTATTTCATCAAGGGGACAAGGAACTCTATGAGTATGGGCAGCATGGATCCAATTAGGGAGACATCCACATCTCACAGCAGTTGTAGTCTTGAGTTTGACTTGGTATGGCCAACCCCAATGAGGCTCCAAGCACAAATTCCATGTGTACTTCTTCACCACCACCCAGTCACCAGGACGTAGGTTGTGACATTGCTCCTGGTGTGGCAAGGCTGTAGCAGCTTCAACCTGATGAGACACAGAATGCACCACATCAGCCAATCCTTTGCAGTAATCTAGTATCAGATCATCAGTAATGTTTACAAGAGCATTTACAGGTACAGCTGGCAATCTCATTGCCCTTCCCATGAAGATCTGATGGGTAGACAGTCCTGTTCTACGATCAGGTGTGCTGTGCAGACTCATCAACACCAACGGCAAAGCATCCGGCCATTTAAAAAATGTAGCGCACACTTTAGCAAGTCCTGACTTCAGCGGCCCTTTGACTTGCTCCACAGGACCTGAAGCCTCAGGTCAGTAACTACAATGCAGTCTCTGTTCAACCTGCAAGGCAGCACACAGCATCCTCAGCATTTTGTTATTTAAGTGCGTGCCTCGGTCTGATTCCAAAGTCGGGAAGCCGTATCTTGGTTTCAACTCCTTCAACAACAACTTTACTACTGTGAGACTATCCTTCCTTCTTGTTGGATATGCCTCAACCCATCGTGAAAAAATGCACACAACTACCAACACATATCTCAACCCATTGCACACAGGCAACTCAATAAAGTCCATTTGCATTCTGTTAAAGGGACCACCTGACCTCCTTGTGGCTCAATGTCACTACGGTTATTTTCCCTACATTGCTCTGCTGGCACACAACACAACTGTGACATGTTTCTGCCATCAACCTGAACTTTGGATTAAACCATGTTTGGCAAAACAGTCTGACCATGGCATACCTCCCATATGAGTCGAACCATAGTAATGTCTCGCCATTGGCGGCAACACTCTATTTCGCAACACAGGCCTGCCATCTCCTGAAACCCATATTTCATCCTCATCTCTTTAATACAACCTGCCTTTACCCAATTCTGCTCTTCTGCTTCTGACACCTCTTCTTGTAACCTTTTAACTTCCTCCCAAGTATCAGCTGCTGTGAGCAAAAGGTTGTAATTGGTCTTGTCTGTTCTTTCATTTACATACTCTTCATTAAATGTACAAGCATTGTAAGCACAGTACCTTCAGACTTCATCAGCACATCTGTTGCCGACTGTCACATAGTCATCTCCCTTGCAACGTGTGGAATATTTCACGATGGCAACTTGCGTAGGCAATTGCAAAGCCTCTCACAATTTTCTCACCTGTTCAACATTATGGATATGGGATCCTGATGGTGTCATAACTCACCTCAGGGACCATAACTGTCCAAAGTTGTGCATTGCACCAAAGCCGTACTGACTATCTGTAAATATAGTCACCTGTAATCGATCTGAAACGTAGCATGGTTGGGTAAGAGCAATCAATTCAACCACTTGTGCGGGGACCACTCCTTGAAGCCAAGCAGCTTCCACTACTCCTGAAATGGTGCAAACTGCACAAGCAGCTCTCAAATTTCCTTTGCGATCTCATAAACACGATCCATCCACAAACAATACGTAATCCAATTCAGGTAGTGGTTCATCTTGTATATCTGGTCTTGGCTTTGTGAATAGTTCAGTGACATCGAGACAGTCATGCTCCACCTCACCATCATAATTGTCATTCTCAGGAAGGGGTAGCAAAGTGTCAGGATTCAAAACAGAACCCCTTCTTAGGAATACGTTCTCAGCAGTGGTGGCTGGTGACATTTGAAAGTAGTGGGGCGTTAAAGTTGGGTATAAGTGTAATGTCACCATGACACACTACTAAACTATTCCCTGGGACACTATTAACTAATTGCATGATATTCGGATAACCAGTTCTGCAGGACATGTTTTGCATATTCCGTGAGACACTATTAGCAAGTTTTCTCAGACACTATCACCCAGTTTCTTGAGATACTTTTAACCACCAGATCGATTAGTATCTATTAACCAACTCCTTGAGGCCCTATTAAACAATTTCTTGAGGCACTATTTACCAACTACATGGAGCGCTATTAGATAGTTCCCTAGCACACTATTAAACAGTTCCTTCAGAATCACTAAGCAGCAGTTTCTATTAACCATTTCCCTGAGACACTATTAACCTGTGTCCAGAGGTCCTATTAATCAAATATGTAACACACAATTAGCCAGTTCTTTTTTAGACTCTTTTTATCTAGTTCTATCATACATACTTCACCAGACTCTGTGAGTCGCTTGCCCGTTACTTTTCCAGACTCCACCACTACCACGGTGAGCAGTAAACTAGCCCCTTGGGCCAGCCTCCCACAGGGTCAATGATTGACAGAGGTTGGCTTGTTTAGGGGCCGTTTGGCAAGCAGGGGAGGTCTGTGGCTCTGGCCTGTGTGTGCGCCCAGGAGCCATTTGTGATTTTCGCTTCAATTGAGCCAAGAGTTGCTTAATTTGTAACGATACAGGTGACCCAACGGTAATTAATAATCCTGGTCAAAATGTACGGCGTAGAAAGAAAGCAAAGGAGAAATTTAGGAACCTGGTACGTTAAGTGTTTGTTTATTCACTTAGCTCTATTTTGGCTTTGATGTTCAGCTTTTGTGCCCCCAAACGCCGCTATCATTTGCAAAAGCACAGCAAACATCTGAGTGTTATTTCTCTAATCTGTTCTTATTTATGGATTGAAAAAAGGCACATGTAAACTGTGATTCGTCACATAAACCAACAGGAAACAAATCACTTTAGGCTTTATAAAGGTCCCTTTCGTTTCCATGTGCAGTTTGTAATAAAGCATGACACATACACAAATACGTAATTAAGAAGTGAAATCACAAGAAGTTAGGGTGAATGGGGCCTCTGCCCTGTGCCCTTACTGCTCTGAGTGCCCTCTGAGCTCAGACTGTCTGTATTGCAGGACACTTCACTTAAAGCTGACCTGATCACTCTCGCCTATGAAACTGTACTCTTAAAACAATAACATTCTACGTGGCAGTCGGGAGGTTTACTTTCTATTTATGAAGTAACAATCATTCGGAAATCACACTACTACCCTCACACAATGTTCCTCCCAGACAGAAAGTGAACCTGGCCTGGTTAGAGCGGATGCCTTCGTGGCCGAGTCATGCTTATGTAAAGGAGTGGGAAGGGGAAGCCCAGCTCCCAGGCCCAGCTCTCAGAGTCATGGTTGTCCAGCGCTGTTCCTTGAGGACTTCAGCAATGACAGTTTTTGACGATAACCACAGTCTGTTCAAAACAATCAACCATCTATAGATGAATTCTATATCATGTACCCTCCGTGGATATCCTGAAGACGAGGTGTGACCCGTGCCCTCGCAGACCAGCCCAAGAAAGATGCCCAATGGTTTGTCTGCGTCACAGAGGCTTGGATGACCTTATGACCTCTCTGGATGAGTGACGTTGGGGCACTGCACTGCACCCCTAATCCTCGATCACATTAGAGAGTTACGCATGATTCTGATCGTTTGCGTAACAAACAACGTTTTTTTTTTATTCCTTCAGCTTCTTGTGTCTTGCAAACTAGCCCCGACTTGTGATACATATCGGCTGTGCTAAAGAAGATCATCACAAATATAATCAAGAAGCAGGAAGACTCGTACTACATTGATTTGTTATAAAATGAATGGCAGCCCCCCCAAGCCCCAATTCAGCTCTCGGTAACTTAACTTGATATTTAAAAGTAAACCAACCTGCTGCTGCGCGCTCGTTTGAAACCACGGCTGCAGTGCAGGTGCCTTTCTTTTTCCAGCAACTGACTGTGTCCCGGAAATAGGAGGAGCTGCCAAACAGCCAAACTAATGCATAGCCACTCCCCTAAGGTTGCCTGCACTGTGCGCCAGCCCTGCCCCTTCCCATTATCCTGAATGGCGCTCCACTGACCGCGCCCTGGGCCAATTCCTTAGCGCCCCATTTTAAAACCATGCTCTGTCGCTTTATGCAGCCACTCCCACAAGGATGTCACCCGCCTCCTCGCTTGTGCACATGTGCAGGGCCAGGAAGACTCTTCCAGACGAGCACAAAAAAAGGATTTCATTTGTCATTTTACATAGTTTCAGTTCATGGAGGAGCACCAAGAGAGCACTTCTTTTAAAACTGCTCCAGTGCCATGGTGTTCATTCTCTCACCCCCCCCTTTAGTTTTCCCTGATGCTGGTAGGTAGGGCAACGCCCCCTACGCCCCTTAATACCAGCTGCCACTGGTTCTCAGCCGCCAGTATGATTTGCTCATACCAGGTCAGGCAGCTGTTTGTGAGGTGCTGTGTCCTTGTTCTAGTTTGAAATTTTTTTAACAGAATGAAGAATGTTTACATTTAAAGATGACCTATTACTATACTTTCACACCTTTCGATGCTGACACCTGTTGCCGCTACCACTTTAAGGCAGCTAGGCAGCGCTGCAGCCACTGGATCTAACATGGCTGGGAAGTAAGCAACCGGTCTTCGGGCACCTCCATGATTCTGTGTTAACACTAAAAGAGTGCAGCCCTCTCTTTCACTGCAGAAGAGCGAAAACGCTTTGTAGTAATCAGGCATTCCTAGTGCTGAGACTTTCTTTCAACTCTAGGAAGGCAACCAAACAATTATTGTCCCAAGGCACCGGATCCAACACATCCTTGTGTGTCAGCCTTTGTAAAGCCTTGGCCACTAGGTAAAAGTTCGGTATCCACTGATGACACTAGCCCACCAGTCCCAAAAACATCCTGACTTCTTTCCTTGTTGTTGGCGGGGTCATTCTATCTTGTGACACCTTTCTCAATATGATGACCAAGATATTGTACTTTTCTCAAACAGTACTACAACTAATTAGGGAACACCTTATGTTCATTCTCAACCAAGTGGTTTAGCACTGCAATAGTGTCAGTTTTGCATGCTTCACAAGTATTTGACACAACTAGCAGGTCATCAATATGTTGGACTATGACAGAATTACAGGGCATGATGGGATTCTCCAAATTCTTCTTAAGGATCTGGTGAAAAATAGAAGGGCTCTCCATATACCCTTGTGGGACTTAGTACTATGCCAAAGCATGGTTCCCGAGCGTGAATGCAAAGAGGAACTGACTGCCCTCATGCAAGGGTATGGAGAAAAATGCCTGGCACAAATCTATAACAGTAAACCACTCAGCCTCACATTGAATTTGAAACAATATTACAGCAGGATTCTGCACCATGGGACAACAGAGAATCACAATGTAATTGATTTTACGAAGGTCCTGCCATATGCGGGATTTACCAGTAGGCTTCTGCAGGCCTATAATGGATGATTTCCTTCAGTATACCTTGTTGAATCTTTGTCTTGATCACTGGATTTATTCCAGCAATCATTTCAGGGGTCAAATTATACTACTGTGACCTGGGATATTCTGCATTCGGCTATATCTGAATATGGAGAGGCTCAACTCCTTTAATGAGTCTAATGTCCTTTCCTGAAAAATCCCAAACTTCTGCTGTCTCTGAATCTCAAAGATCTAAAGGCATGTCTTCTAACCCTGGGCGTAGTTCGCGTATTCGTGCTACGCGAAGCTACACGAAGCTGTTAAAGCGCTACGCGAGCTACGCGAGCGTGCGTAGCTGCTTGTCGCGCCCGTTCGTGATGCGTTTTTCTTCTTTGGGAACGCGTTGTGCGTGTTCGGGACGCTGTTTGCGTGCTCGGGGGATAGTATCTCGCGAACTTGCCCATGCGGTCGCCTATGGGCGCGGCCATCTTGTTTTTCACTTGTCCCGCCCGTTCGCGATGCCTTATTTCCTGTTCCGGGTCGCGTATAGCGTGCTCGCGATGCGCATTTCATGTTCGGGAACGCGTCGTACGTGTTCGCGACGCTTTTGCGTGCTCGGGGGGAAATATCGCGCGAACTTACCCACGCGGTCGCGATGGGCGCGGCCATCTTGTTTTTCACTCTATGCTATGGTTCTGGGCCTGCTTTTCTATCCTCCCTCAATCTTTGCAATCCTTAGTTTTTTACACTGTTTTTCAATTTTTTTTATTTATTATCTATCTCTCTCTGTCCCTAAGTCTATATTTTGCATTTATTTCTACTTTTACTGTGTTTTTTTTACTTTTCTACTGTTTTATATTACTTCCTTCTTTAAGCTCCTACTTCTTCCCCTAACTTTATTTTTTCCTTCTAACTTTTCTTTTCCGCCTCTCACACACCCCAGAACCATGGCGAAGGGTAGAGCACTACCGGCTCCAAGGGCAAGGCGCGTGCGCCCAAGAGCCGCCTGCCTTGCGGCAGACTGCGCCCTGCAGGGGTGCAAGCCCGGCAGCTTTTTTGCGAGGCGGAGGTGGCCGCCCTTGTTTTTTTTGTGCAGCGCCACCTCCCCTTGACCTTGGCAGCAGGCGGCAGGCCAGGCTCCGGGTACCCTACCCAGGAGCGTCACCGCCGGTGGGCGAAGGTGCGCCGGGCAGTGTTTCGCTGCTCAGGGGTCCGGCGCACCCATAACCAGCTGGCCCACCGGTGGTCAGACATCCTGGACCGGGAGCAGGACCTGTTGGACCTGCTAGGTGTCGAGGTCGTGGGGCTTGGTGAGTAGCTAATATATAGTAGTATAAGTATTGTGTATAATTTTTTTACGAATAACAAGAATACTGCTGCTTACATTGCAGGTAAATTACGTTTCAAAATCTTCTGTGATTGTAGGACACAGGTGCTCGGCGCTACTCTTACTTGTTTGCAACTTTGCGCTCGCTTGGGCTGATTATTATGTAAGAGTTTACTTTAGAGAACTTAAGTTAGGTAATGCTATTGCTAGAGAGACTCTAGTCCTTCCTTTGTCCTCCTGTCAAATAGTGGTGGATGGATTGATACTAGGTTTAGTTAGTATTAGTTGATAATTTTTTAGCGGTCTGCGTGACGCATCCTCTGTCACTGAGTGCTGCTTACCCCAGTCCTTAGTAGAACCTTTTGTAGTTTGTTTAGTGAGTGGTAGGCTTAGCAGTGTCAGTCAGTAGCAGAACATCAGACACGCAACCAACCAACAATTTGGTGTATGCACAAATTTATGCATGTGTCCTCCATCTCATCTATGCATTTTTGAGGGCTAAAAAAAATGGAAATGCAGACTTAGTGAACAATTGGCCCGTCTGGAATAGGTGGGCTAGGTCAGGTGGTACTTAGGCTTAGTTAGTATTCTGGATTCGAATCAATCAGAATGGAACACTGGATTAGTGTTCATAATTAAGTAGACGGTCCGTGAATCCCGCAAGCCAGTAGTCGATCTGATTAGATAGGTCAATTTTATTGCAATTATTGTTTCCTAAAATGTTTTTTGAGCGTTTTTTAAAATAATTTATTTGTTTCACAGCAATCATTAATGTTTGTCTCTTTCTTTATTATATCTTACATGATCACTGATCAGCAGCACCCAGGGGCAAGAAGACGGGGTCCGAGTCGGCGGGACAACCAGAGGACCGCTCCTCTACCGAGGGCCCTGCTGCTGGCCCCAGTAAGTCCTCCAGTGGTTAATATTAACAATTATATTTCCCTAACTTTTACTGCACCTTATTTTTTCCGAACTATTAATTCTGGTTCCACTTCCTAATTCTATTTTTTACAAAAGCTTCTTTGATCTTGACTATCTGTTTCTAAATTCTGGTTATCCCTGCCTCTAAGTTCTAACTGCCTCTGCTATGACTCTCTGTACTACTACTATTAGTCTGTCTGTAGCTAAGCTTGCCCAGTTTGCCACTCTTTATTTTACGGTTTTGAATAAAACTCAGATTGACCAATAGCTCTAGCCACTGAGTCCAGTCCTTTGGGTTGTCCTCTTCTAGTCTTCTTAATCTTGAGGCTTTGACAATTACCACCAACAAAATGCCCAACCAGATATTTGACTATTTTTGATAGGATATAGTACATACTACTACTGTTGTGGGGATTCTGCACAGCCACATACAGAACTATGCACAAGAAAATAGGATGTTGGTGATGGGAGGTTGGACCTTCCTCACACCTCAGTCAGAAGTGAACCCACAATCCCCTGACCGACTAGCTATAGTGTCTCATTAGGTCCCCGAACCCCCACCCGAAGATACCCAATGATTACACAACCCAGAACATAACACCCTTTCGCTCACTCACTCGTGTAAGTCCACCACCACACCAAATACCACAGAGTCTATGTGTAAGTTCAAAAGGTTTATTTTCAACTAACAAGCTCTGTACGTTGTTCTATAAAATTCAGTGTACTACAGCCAGCTCCAACAGCAAAATGCATAAGATTAAAACAATAAACATTGTTACAAGTGCATGATAGAAGACAAAAGATCTGTGCGAATTCTGGGAGACCCCTCACCGTAGAACGTAGAAGTACTGGTTACATGCATCATAAGCTCTGCAAATCTCTGGTTCGTAGAAGGGAATCTTCTGCCTGTTATGAGAAAAATGGTGCGCGTTAGATAGTATAATGCAAGCATTTCTCAGTCATGCCAAAAAGTGTAACATGTTACTTATGGCTAAGCAATACGGACTAACCGAACTCCATAACAAAGTGGCTTGTTTTTCGACCTCTTGTACGCAACGCTCAGACAGTAGCTGTATGAGCTCATGTGGGCTCAAAGGCGTCTTACTGCACAACAAGCTGCGAGGTAACATGCGCAAAAGACATGAAGCGAAAATGGTTGCATGGCTCAGGCTAACTTTGCAAAGAGTAGAGTAGACTATAATAATGACCCTAGGGACCATAACACTACTAGTGTCTACTGACTCTACTCTAGTACCCGATTTGGACTAGTGATGTATGTTGTATATGTATGTATTAACTTTTTTTTCAATCTTGCTAGTGAAAACGAATAAATAGGGGGAGGTGTACAGGCATCTAAAAATGTGTAATGTTTTTTCTAGGCGTACTACCGACCACCAGTGCCGGCGGGGCCAGCGGCGATGGCGATGCGGCCATTCCGGAGGGGGCAGGAGATGCGGCACCTGCAGGAGATACAGGGGGTGAGCCAGCAGCAGTGGCGGGCGGTGGTAAGTTATATTCATTACTTATTGACATTACACTAGCTGGAAGGGTGTTCACTTCACTCACTGTACTGTTGAGACTTATTAAGTATGAAGTTGTAGTGAACATTATACAACGGTTGAAGAAGACACCCTTTACTTAGCATTAGCAATGCATTAGCAATAGCATTAGCAGCGTGAGTTGAGTAACCAATGGCCTCTTCTATCTGACTCCAACTCAGCTGTGAAAGTTTTATGGAGAAGACTAAAAGTCAGATCAGATGACCTTGATGGATGTGTTGAACAAAAAGGGAAAGAAGGGTGGAAGGAGGAAGGACGGGCGAGATGTAATATGACTGGCAGAGAAGGATACGTTGGAAGCATGCATAGGTGGCTGATAGGAATCAGATGCATGTGTTGTTGAAGGATGGGTGGAAGGTGAAAGAAGATGCCTGCCTGGGTGGGCGACACAGTATGGGTGGATACTGGGGATAGCAAGAATCATCAGCGGTGTTTGGGTGAAACTCAAAGCCAAGGCAAGCAAGGAAGGAGTGGACGCATGGGTGGTTGTTGGTGAAACAAACTAAGGTTTGTGGAGAGATTAAGAAGAATGATAGACATTTACTTAGAATGGATGGATGCCTGTATGTATTCATCATAGACAGCATAGGTGGAGACTGTCACTGGATGCAGAGTCTTAGTTTGAAGAGAATGTAAAAGAAACCGCGCCAGAGTAGCAAAGCCGAGGGGAATACAAGTTGTATTTTCAGAATACAGTTGACTCACAGTAGTTTGCAAGCACATCATATATATATATTGTGTATAGTTAGTTATCAAGCGCCTTCCTCCGACTCCGAGGACCACTCCCTACCTATGTTAATTTATTTTCGACTGTGTCAGCCAGCCTGCAAAGGGTGGCCTATCTGTTGGTTACACAATCAATCAAAACAAAGTACCTTATGCAGTAGCGGTCGGTGGTGGGAGTGCTGCCGGGCGGTGATGTGGGGAGGGGAGGGGCAGGGTGGGGGTAGTAAACTATGGATTACGGCCAAATACAGGTAAGTAAACATAAAAATAAATAAAGCGAATTTCATTGTGCGCACTGCACCGCCAAATGCGATGCAGTGCGCGCAACGAAATTAGTTTTATTTATTTATATGTTTACTTACCTGTAATTGGCCGTAATCCATAGTTTACTACCCCCCACCCTGCCCCTCCCCTCCCCACGTCACCGCCCGGCAGCACTCCCACCACCGACCGCTACTGACCTTATGTCGTCGTCCCATATATAAGCAATGATCATTGGATCAGATATATAATCTGCCTTTTTGTAGTAGCCAGGGCAGGGTGAAAGTGAAATTGAGCAATTGCCCTTCATGTAACAGAGAGAGTATGGCCAGTGCCACCCGTAATAGAAAAATACGAGCTTCCCCACCTGCAGACAGTAGTAAATAAAACTAACGTGAGTCTGCGTCATGACTCGTATGTTTGTCTTGGGTGCAAGCTTAGCTGACTGAGCTGGCATGCCGGCTACAACAAGGTTATGTAATTTCGCTAAACTAGAGATAAGAAGAAGACTGGTGTACTGTGTACTGGAGTCCATAGTGCTAGTATAATGCCTGAAACTCCCACAAATGTTAGAGGCCGAGGAAGTGGGAGGATAGATTATTACCACAAATGTTATGTACTGTGCTTGCTAGTGCTACTGTGCCACTATGTGTTGAATTAATTTTGTGTTACTGTTTTGCTAAGAGTATTGGTTACAACAATATTCTTTTTCTTTCTTGATATAGATCCTCCTTCCCAAGAAAAACCAACACGGAAGGAGTTGGCAGCCAGGGCCCGGCGCCGGAAACTGGAGGCCATCTGCCAAGAGTACCGGCGGCTGGTGGCTCAGGCGGAGGAGGAGGAGGAGGCGGCAGCAGCTGCAGCCTCCTCCAATGCCCCGGGCCCCAGCCAGGCCCCACCTCCAGTGGTACGGCGCCGCGGTCAGGCAGCCGCCCGCCGCCGCAATTCCTTAACATCCAGCACTGCTGCCCCCCACCCTGGATGCCACTGCAGGGCATTTCGCCGCCAGATGCTCCTCCGGATTTCACGCCTAGAGGAGCAACTAGAGGAGCGGGTCAAGATCCTCGTGGACAAACACCTGAAAGCCCGCCGAATCTAAGAACTATCTAGGACCCCGTTGGATTGCCCCTTTCTTATTCCTTTTGTTGGTGGGTGGGAATTGGGCGTTGGGGTTTATGGACATTGTTTGGACTTTTTCGTTTTGGACATTGGTTGGGGTTAGGGAGAGGGGTGGGTCAGGTGTGGGATAGTTTATTTTTGTTAGGGTAATAAATTATATTTATACTTAAACATACGATGTTAATGTTTTGTGGGGGGTTACTGTTTTACGAATTTACGTCACATGGTTTCCTTGCTGCTGCAGGGCCGCAGCCAGTGTTTGATTTAAATAATCTGCCGATTATGTAACACACAAACAGATAGATGCGGTACCCCTCACTGAGTTATTTGTCCTACTAGTACTGTCAGTCTCTCCTCCTAGTCCATTATACCTCCCACCAAACTTATCTTACCTGTGATTGATGATGATTAAGTTCGGCACAGCGATGGCTGCATGGTTTCCCAAGAGAATGGAGAAGATGCCATGGTTGTGGTGGTAGTAGTAGACACTGGCAGTAGCATTTGCAAAAAAAATAAAAAGAGACAGTCACTTGCCTGAGAGAGACTGTGGGAGGAGTAGTAGAACGAAGTAAAGTACAGTACAGAAGAAGACTGCCAAACAAACAATATTGCAACTGCTAAAGTAAAATAAAACATAATGGTGGCGGGGACAGCCTAGTACAAGAAGTTACAAACTGTAGTTGTGTCGAGTGAGTCACTTAACACAATCGTAATTCGTAACCTTTACTGCTGTGTGGTAGGATGTTGATGATGAATCCAATCAATGCCGGCAATTAATTATGATGTATTAGGTCCCTTTGGAAAAAAAATTGGCTTGCACATAGACTGAGCATGGGTGGGCAAGCAGAAGAAGATCCTCGCCCTGCCTTGAAATTGAATTAGTGTTGCTTTCACCACATCTGCCCCAGCAAGCGTGTGATCAATTGGTGTACATTTAATGTAGTCACATCACACCTCAATATAAATCACAGCCCGGGGGAAGAGGGTTAGGGTTTGATGAATGGATGGGAAGGGGGTTTGGGGAAAGGTTTGACAAAGAAAAACAGTACGCATGGACACAACAAAAGCAAAGCACAATCTTGGCAGACGACCATGATCTTATCCAATAAATCTATAAAGGGAGAAAAAGGAAATGCATGCATGATGATGAAGATAACTTGATGGTTAATGAGTAGTACTTACTAACTACTACTAGACAATTAGACAGTACAGGGCAGCAGTATATTCTATGCAATTTGCCTTGCCTGTATGCCCTCAGAGAGACCCAAATTACATGTTGTACCGGGCTTACTTTTAAAGATAGCAAAGAAAATTAAAAAATAGTTGTAGGGATCAATTAGCAAACAAACAACAACACAACACACAGTCGTAATGATTGAAGAGAAAAAAGGAATCAAATTAATTAAAAGACGAATGATGAATGATACTAAAGTTACTGTATTATCCTGGTCAAATTGTGGAGTTGAATCTCGTCATTCCTCTTGGTCCTATCTTCCATGGACGCTCCGCACATCAATCTTGGGTGCCACTGCCTGCCTGATGCGGATTGGTAAGGTAAGTGTGAGTTGTTTCTCCCAGTATAGCACAGGGTAAAGGCCGGCCTGTAAGTGTAGATGGAAAAACAAAAGGGGTATTGAAAAATCAATGAATAAAAAAAAAGCATCAATTACGGTGGAGTCCAAGAAGAGAAGAGAGAACACTTTCAGACTGAGGCGGCTTGGATACATCGTGTCTATTCTGTTTACAGCATTAAGCTACAACAACAACAGGACAGAACAGGCCCACGGCACCAGGCCGTGACCCAACCTCCATTTACCTTAAATTTTGACAGAGCCAGACAAAAGGCATATACAGCAACCTAGCATTTTCAAAATTAAGTGACTAAATCAATGCGCCGCTGTCAGTCATACCACTACACTCGACTCCACCACTACATGGACATGTAGGTCTGCTGTGTTTCCTTGTTGAATTGTTGTGTTTACCTTTTATGCCACTTCATGAAACGCAGTTATTCCATCAATCATCTCCGATCCAACTGACTGACTGCGTGCAAAGGTAGTATGGTCATCATCATGGTGTGGTACGTGTTGTCCAACTCCAACTCAGTCTGTAGTGACTCCGATTAAGTCCATATTCCATATTAAAAAATTGCAACGGATATTGGCCTGCACCTGCAGTAGTAGGAGTACAATTTGGTTATTAAACAACAAGAAGGGAAACATTGACTGTCACTTGAGTCACTTTCACTTTGTAGATTAACTAGTAGAGTTCGACTTCATGCACAACATCAACACAACAAACAACAGCAATCGCTCAGAGTCAGCAAGCATCCAATGCATGCCATCATTACCTGTCTTGCTCTTCTCTTTGGCTGTCAGATCATCAGATGCCTAGTTCTGACAGGTGTGTGTTTTTTTCTAACGAGGCAGTGGCCTCATTATTACTCCACATTCATTTTGAGTGTTGTTAGTCGCTGTTTCGGTTTTCGTCTTATTCATCTGTGGCACTTTGTCGCAGTTTAAGTTGGTTCACATGGTCAGCGCTGTGATGGGCCGCGGCCTGGGTAGCGGTCATTGCTGGTCAATTGAGTTTGCAGAAATGTCAGCAAGTTTCTTCGAAGAGTCTTGTCTTTCTCTGCCAAGTACCTTCTGTCCTGACAGTGATGAGCTTTGGATGCCTGCCGAGGCTGTAGCCTTCTGACAGTGATGAGTTTACTTTTGGATGCCTGCCCAAGTTCTGACAGTGAAGAGTTGTGGATGCCTGCAGAGGCGATAGCCTTCGGACAGTGATGAGTTTCGGCTCGGAAACAAAACGGAGGATAGCTATAGTCACGTTTCACTTCTTATGGAGGGACTGTTAGAGGCAACATTTCTTGTACTCCAATGTCTGGCTTGATGGAAATGTAATTAGGGCGAGTCAGGAAGATGGAGCAGGACTCTGAGGAGTGGACAGTTAAATGCACAGACGTGCAACTCCAATAGGGAAATAAAAAGAGAAGACGGTGGTGATGGATTTGTTGTGATTTGATTTGAACCAGAAAGACAGATACACAGACAAATAAAGGAAGGAAGAAAGTAACAATTTGAAAGCCTAGTTGTCAGGGAAGAGGAGCTCGTCCTCAAACTCTGGTGGTTCGGACAGAAGTAGGTCCTGTAACCCACTACTTACGTCATCGAAGTCGCTCTCCTCTTCCTGCTGTGATTCACGTATTTTGTAATCCGGTGGTATAAAGTGCTGATTCATTTTGATCATGGTTAACCTCTCCACGCTTTTGGGCGAGAGACTGGTCCTTTTCAAAGTTACAATGGCACCAGCAGCACTGAAAACACGCTCAGAAGAGACACTTGCGACAGGGGAAGCCAGATACTTTATCGCCAGCCTGCTGAGCACTGTCCATTGGCTTCTTTTCCCATACCAATACACCAATGGGTTTCGATCCATGAAGACCTCTGTTGGGTCATCCAGATAGGCCTGGACCGTCCGCTCAATGCTCAGGGGTGCTCCGATGTGCTCGGCCTGTTTTGCCTTTGCATCAGCACTGGACTTACCATACCCCTGCCGTAGAAACCAATCAGTTGCCGATTGTACTGTGGATGATCCTGTTCTTGCTGTTGTTGATGTTATTGGTAGTGTTGGTGTCGGTGACTGCTGGGAGGCAAACGCACTGCCCTCAGGCTCCGAAGTAGAACTTGACTCTGGATGCCCTGTAGTACTTGTTATGGCCTGGGGCGGGGGGCCTGTAATTACCAGACGTTCGTTTTCAAAGTCAATGGCTAGCTGAGCTATCAAAGTTTTGTACTTGGCAACATCCACTTCTGAAAAAGGAATTACTGCCTTACTGTTCAGAAATACTTTGTACCGTGGATCCAAAATTGTGGCAGTAATGTAATGTGGATCTGACACAATTTTATTTTGAATCCTTGTATTTTCAGATAAGCGAACGGCTAAGGACTCCGCCAAATGATATGCGTCTTGTTTGTCATCCACACCTGCGTACGTTTCAGACACCTCCTTCAGCTGTTGCTCTAGCATGTGCAACAATGGGATAGCTTGGCCCATAGTACAGTCCTCCCTGCTGACTTCACGTGTGAAGATCTCAAAAGGAAGTAGCATCTCTGTCAGGCATTTAACGAGGTCCCATTGACCCATCTCAACGGTCATGCCTCTCACAGTAGGATCCCCTAATCTTTGCATGACATAAGCATTGAGTGGTATGTACTGGTCAAACAGACGATCAAGCATGTAATAAGTTGAGTTCCAACGTGTTGGCACCTCCTGGATGAGTGCTTTGACTGGCATTTTATGCTCACGTTGAATGACCCTCAGCTGCTTCCGGGCTTTAAAAGAATGGCTGAAATGTGTGCATATTCTTCTGCAGGTGGCCAGTAAGTTGCTGACTTTGTATTCATTTTTCAGAAAGTCTTGAACAACAATGTTAATGCAGTGTGCCAAACACGGGACCCTGAAATAGCGACCATCTTTCATGGCCCTAACTACATTACTGCCATTGTCCGTGGCAACAAAACCAATGTTAAGCCCTCTTGGGCGCAGCCACTCAAAGACCTTGCTGTTAAACTCTTCCAAAATGTTTGCAGCAGTATGAGATTTCTCCATGGCAAACATGGCTACAGTTGCATGTTTGCGAGTGGCATGAAAAATCTCAGCAGCGTCAACACCAGCAGATATCTGTTCTCTAACCCCCGCAAAAGAGATCCAGTGTGCAGTGATGCACATGTAATCAGTGGCTTGGCAACTGGTCCACATGTCTGTTGTCAGGTGGATACTCTGAACAGCACTCTGCTTCAAGGCTTTTCCAAGCAATTCCAGCACGTCGTGATGTAGTGCTGGAACAGCAACTCTGGCAAAATAGTAGCGGCTGGGAGCATGCCATTTTGGGCAGATGGCTGTCACAAATTCCAGAAAACCCACCCCTTCAACAAAAGAAAAAGGGAGAAGGTCCAGTGCTAACATTTTAGCCAGCTTCGCATTGTACAAACGTGCTATTGGGTGGTTGCGTTCGTACTGCCCCTCCCCCCCAAACATGCTGATAATGGTAGGCTGCATGGTTTTCCTTTCTCTTAGGCTCAACGACGCACTTTTTTTCATTGCGGTACTCCTTGCTGTCTCAGGCTGACTCTTACTCTTGTGCCACTGAGATGTTGCTGAAGATGTGGGCGACGATAACACTGCACTGCTGGGGACAGGGCTACTTTGTGTACCACTACCAGAGAGAATGTCTCCCTGTCCTTCCTCTTCCACCGTGATCGGATCTTCTACTCGTTTATCCCCACCAACACCAATGGTTGCAGTTTTTATGCCGCGAAGGTGGTCCTCCCAGCTGATCAAGTGGTGTTTTTTCAGATGGGTTATTTGGCCTCCGGTACCATAGTTTGTACCAAGCTTACCCCGACTAACAGAGGTATTACAAATGGAGCATATAGCAATGTTCTCCTCCTTTTCGCTAACCGTAAAGAAGTCCCAAACTGGGGAGCTTAACTTTTGCCTCCTGCTGGAGGTGCCACTTCCAATGCCGGATGAACTGGAGGGTGTGGGTTGAATTTGACTCTGTGCTGTACCACTACCTACTTCTACTGAGGTGGTGGTTGTGCTGGATGTAGGTCGCTGCCGGGCCTTTGCTAATGCAAATATGGAAGCTGTAGGTCGTGTTGGTGTTACCTGTGTTGGAGGTATGCGTGCTACATCCCTCGCAGCGATTTTGGATAGGGTAATAATGTTGGTCTCCATCTCCTCGGGCCGGGAGTGATGTTCGTGATGACTGGCTCATCATCATCATCCTGCTGTTCTACATCGACCTCCATAAGTGTAAGGCTTTCTGGAACCTTCCTTTTCCCTAGCCTGGTCTTGGGACGTGTCTCCCTCTCAGACTCAGTTTGTGGCTTCCAAGTGGCATCTAGATCATCAGAAGGGGGCTTGGCGAAGAACTTGATGGACTAACCCTCCTTTTCCTTGCTGGGGATTTGGAAGACAATGGATCTTCTGAATGAGTGGCTTCCTCTTCTTCTACCTCTGCATGAGGCTCAATTTCCTGAACTGCCCCTACTTCGGGAGGAACAACAACTACTATTGCGGGCGGTGGTTGCGGCTGTTGTTGTTGACCACTTATCTGCTGTGTTTCCTCCTGCGTTGATTGGGTACTACTTTGAGATAGCGATAAGTTTATCTCAGGCTCAGCATCACTGGTTTCCACCATTAGGCTGGCTACCTCTTCCACACTCATGTGCTTGGGCCTGGGTTGGTGGGTTGGGCCCACTGATGCGGAGGTGCTGCCCCCAGCTTGCCCCCGGACACCGCTGCTGCAGGCGTAATTTTTTGTTTCCCAAAAAAGGTATTGGGCGGCACACCAGACTTAAGTGTCACTTCCTTCTTCTGTTCCTTCTTCTCAATAGCAACTTTCTTGGTACTGGAGGACCTGGTACCTGCTTTCTTTGGGCCCATCTTCTTCAGATGTCAGCAGCACTCAGTTGCACAAGTTGCAGAGATGTCTGGTCAGGTCACACGTCACGTCGTGTACAGCAGCAGGACGTCTGTCTGGCAGTACAACGGGCAATGATGACACACCTCCTCCTCAGTCTTTTGTGCACCTAAAAGCAAAAAAGCCAGAAGAACATCAGTCAAACGATAGCACAAATCAAACTAATATAATATATAACTTAGTGTGTGGTTGTCTCAATTATTAAATTTTAGAAACTCAGTGAACAACAACAGTGTAGCCATTTATGAGACTTTGACAACAAGGCCAGGGCTTTCCTGGTGTACTGTGTACACTCAGGAAGAATAAGAATAGCAAAGAACAAAAACAAAAATGTAGTGGAGCCTGTTTGGCCTAAATTTGTGCATCACGTGGGATGGATGCAGCATCAGGGAGCTGCAGCTGGCAATGGGGATGGATTTGGAAGCAGTAAGACAAGAGGAACAATGGAAAGACACGCAGGCCTATGTGGCAAAAACAGCACACTACTAACTACCACCACAAAATGGCCCCCAGCCACATGGTCACTCACAGGCACAAGGCACGGCAAACAATGAACTCAAGCAGGCCTATATGGCCAGACAAAGGATGCCTGATAAACAACACACACAGCTTTAATGCAAAAACTAAAATCCACATGGCTAAAAACAGGTTGGAAAGTTACACAACAACCACAACAACAACACATAACACACGCAAAAAAGGCATTTATTTAACACACCCAAAAAGTGAAATAGACCCCCAAAAAACCCCCACATTTTGCAATTCAATCCAATGCCATCCATGCCCTAAATGATGTTTAAATTCAACAGACAACACAAACTGTTTTTATGCACCCATGATGACTACCTCTGGGCCTACTGGCAGACTAGGCCACAAGCTTGGAGGCCTATGGCAAAAGCACAGTGGCTGGTCCCACAAAATGGCCGCCACCACATGGCCAGGCCACCCACAACAACAAGAAAAGGAAGACAAGACAGACAATGCAGGCCTATGGCAAAAGCACAATGCCTGGCTTCACAAAATGGCCGCCACCCACATGGCCAGGCCACCCACAATAACAAGAAAGTGAAGACAAAGGACAGGACCAGGAAGTTGGAGACTCTGGGGAACTTCCTTCCTCTTTAAAAAAATTGTAAAAAAAAGAAAAATGACTCCTTGCTCACAAAACTACATCTAAATGACAACCTGAGGAGTTTTTTGAGCAAAATGAACAAAATCATCATTTTCGAGAAGGTTTTATGCTGCTCGAGAGATATTCTTCGCCAGATTGTAAATTCTGCGTGTTCGGCATCGCGATCTTCACAAAAAGTCGTTATCGCGCGCGCGAAAACGCATATTGAGCGCGCGAAGAAGAAAAAAAGTGTAAGTCCGCGTTGTCGCGCAGTGCGGAGTTGCCAAAAGTCCGCGAGCTGAACGCCCAGGGTTACCTACTGGCTGAAAAGGCCTATTTATTTAACACACACCAAAAAACTGAAATACCACCCCAAAAACCACATTTTGCAATTCAATCCAATGCCATCCATGCCCTAAATGATGTTTAAATTCAACAGACAACACAAACTGTTTTTATGCACCCATGATGACTACCTCTGGGCCTACTGGCAGACTAGGCCGCAAGCTTGGAGGCCTATGGCAAAAGCACAGTGGCTGGTCCCACAAAATGGCCGCCACCACATGGCCAGGCCACCCACAACAACAAGAAAAGGAAGACAAGACAGACAATGCAGGCCTATGGCAAAAGCACAATGCCTGGCTTCACAAAATGGCCGCCACCCACATGGCCAGGCCACCCACAATAACAAGAAAGTGAAGACAAAGGACAGGACCAGGAAGTTGGAGACTCTGGGGAACTTCCTTCCTCTTTAAAAAAATTGTAAAAAAAAGAAAAATGACTCCTTGCTCACAAAACTACATCTAAATGACAACCTGAGGAGTTTTTTGAGCAAAATGAACAAAATCATCATTTTCGAGAAGGTTTTATGCTGCTCAAGAGATATTCTTCGCCAGATTGTAAATTCTGCGTGTTCGGCATCGCGATCTTCACAAAAAGTCGTTATCGCGCACGCGAAAACGCATATTGAGCGCGCGAAGAAGAAAAAAGTGTAAGTCCGCGTTGTCGTGCAGTGCGGAGTTGCCAAAAGTCCGCGAGCTGAACGCCCAGGGTTACCTACTGGCTGAAAAGGCCTATTTATTTAACACACACCAAAAAACTGAAATACCACCCCAAAAACCACATTTTGCAATTCAATCCAATGCCATCCATGCCATAAATGATGTTAAAATTCAACAGACAACACAGAAACAGTTTTTATGCACCCATGATGACTACCTCTGGGCCTACTGGCAGACTAGGCCACAAGCTTAAGCCTATGGCAAAAGCAAGCACACTGCCTTGCTCCACAAAATGGCCGCCACCCACATGGCCAGGCCACCCACAATAACAAGAAAGTGAAGACAGACAATGAATGCAGGCCTATGGCAAAAGCACACTGCCTGGATGGCTCCACAAAATGGCCGCTAGCCACCCACAACAAAAAGAAATGGAAGACAGACAATGCAAGCCTATGGCAAAAGCACACTGCCTGCCTTCACAAAATGGCCGCCACCCACATGGCCAGGCCACAACAACAACAAGCATAAGCCAAGGGGAACAAAGAAAAGACATGCAGGCCTATATGGAAAAAGCAGCACACTACTAAACTACCACCACAAAATGGCCCCAAGCCACATGGTCACTCACAGTCACAACAGGCCATGGAAAACAATGAACTCAAGCAGGCCTATATATGACCAGACAAAGGAGGCCTGCTAAACAACACAGCTTTAATACAAAAATGCAAAAACGAAAATCCACAGGGCTACGAAAGGTTGGAAAGTTACACAACAAGCACACACACACATCCAACAAAGGTATTTATTTATTAACACACACCCAAAAAGTGAAATACACCCCAAAAACCACATTTAGCAATTCAATCCAATGCCATCCATGCCCTACATGATGTTTAAATTCAACAGACACCACAGAAACATGCACCCATGGGTACCTCTGGGCCTACTGGCTGAAATTTCAATCAAAGAAAAACAACTAGGCCCCTACTGAAACTACAGGCCACCCAGGCCACAACAATAAATTTTAAAAACGATGAAAATCCCAAAAAAATGTAGGTACAAACAAGCCCCAATCAAACAAACAAGTACACCAATTCTCCAACTTACTTGTAAAATCTCAAATCCAAAAGTCCTCAAATCCAATCCAATGATATGATGCAGCAGACAGACACAAAAAGTGATCCTTCCAGCTCCAAATCCAAATGAAAGTGAACAGCACATGGACAAAGCACTGGGAGGAGCCTGCTGGACAGGAACAGGAAGTTGGAGACTCAGGGGCACTTCCTTCCTCTTGAAAAAAAAAGTAAAAAAAGAAAAAGGACTCCTTGCACAAAAAACTACAGCCAAATCACAATCTGAGGAGTTTTTTTGGAGCAAAATAATCATTTTCGAGAAGGTTTTATGATGCTCGAGAGATATTCTTCGCCAGATTGTAGTTTCTTCGTGTTCGGGATCGCGATCTTACCAACACTGCCGCCGGAAGTCAGATCGCGCGTCCGAATGACGTGTTCGCGTTCGCACACTCTCGCGGGATCGTGCGGCCGGATTCCAAATCTCGTGGCGCCCGCGAACGGATAGGAAATCGCGTCGGCGAACGCAGAATCACGGTAAGTCGTTCCGCACGCGCAAGAACGTATATTGACCGCGTGAAGAAAAAAAACAGCTACGCTACGTTGCAAATTGCGTAGTACTCGCTAACGTCGCGTTCTACGCGAATCGCAAAGTTACCGAAACTCCGCAAACTCCGCGAGCGTAGCGTAGTTCACCGCCCAGGGTCAATGTCTTCTGTCGCTATCATTGGATATATTCCAATAATTAGATTCTGGTTTGCAAGTTGAAGGGCAATGTCGTCATCATGAGTTTGTTGTTTTATTCCTTTCACGGTACAGTATATGGTGCAGTTCAGTTTGCACAAAAAATTGCGTCCTAACAAACTCACGAGACGAGAATCACAAACCACAAATTGATGATTATCATCTAAACTTCCTATGTTTACAGCAACATCCTGAGTAATGGGGTTCTTCATTTGTTGATTAGCAACTCCAACAACTTGGATAGTTTTCCCTGAGAGGGGTAGGTTTGGGACTTCCACTGATCTCACCGTAGAACCGGAAGCACCAGTATCAACCAAAAATGATACATCATAGCCATTTATCTCAGCATCGATAAATGGGCCACACAGGTCTACCTCCAAGACTGTGTCAAGCATGCAATCTACCTCCCCCTCCGGCACCATCGGGAAGACAGATCAATGCAGGCATTTATACTTGACTCGAACAAGGTAAATTGCTGGTAAGGGTTTTTATTCTCGAAAGCATTGTGATTCATGTTGAGGATCTGGTTTGAAGAAAATATGGGAGTTTTAGCAACTTGCTGTGACATCGAGAGTTGGGAAACCTGCATCACTGGGGCGTGTGGCACATTAATATTCTGAGATCTAGGTCTGGGTACATTCTGTTGCTACATGGAATTATTGTTCTGAGGTGGTACAAACCGTGAATTCTGACCTTGATTTGAGAGATTAAGTCAACATTCTCACTTCCAGTGCCCCAGTCTATTGCAATAGTGGCATGGATTAGACTTCTTCAATGTAGCTATATCAATTCCATTACTTGGATCAATAGGGACACCCCGACCTCTACCCTGTGACTGTAATCCACCTTCACCCTGCATTGCTGGACCACCATCAATTTTTCCTTAAATTTTTTTTGCCTCATTTCAATCTCATTGTTGCAATATTTAGCATATAGCAAAATCTTGTCCACCGACTTATTTTGCCAACAAATCAAATGCTGCAGAATCATCATACTAATCTCAGTCCTCAATCCTGTCACAAACCTGGACACAAAATGTCCCATATTTTTAGGCTCCAGTATTTCCATTCCGCTATACTGTTTGAATGCCTTTAACAATCTTTCATAGCATGCATGAATCATCTCTTTCGGTTCCTGGGTTGTCCGATCAATCTTGTACCAGTCAATATTTTGGGGTGGCACCTTAGACTGCAACCACGCCATTACCTGATCATACTTCCTCATCACTATAGCTGAAGGACCATTAGTGGCAGGATCCCTTGTGGGCTCTCTCTCAGACCACTCTATAGCTATATTACACGACGTTCACAAATCACTTGGGACCACAATATCAAACAAGCTATTCAAATTAGTCTACAAAAACCTTCAACATGTTCACAAAATGCTCAACTTGTTTATACGACTACACAGACTTCTATCTTAATTTGGGAAATTCGTTTGTAAATGATACAATATCACTCCTACTCCAAGGTACATATATGTAACCTCAACTAGGTACCTCCCGTAAAGAGAAGCTTTTAGCTACGGTCTCACCCCATCCGGGAGGTAGCTTCTCTCCTGTCGTTCTTTCGAGAGTCATTCTTTTTGACCATTTAACTTCCCACTTCTCTTATTCACACCAAATGCGGATGCTGTGGATTAATTTCCAAATTTGCATCTTCATCCCTGGTATTCTCATAAGTTCTATGTCTTGATCACTAAATGTGAGTCGTTTTGTCCGCTCCAGATCTACCTCATATTTCTGAGATAATTCAGATAATTTGTCATGTCCCTGTCTTGCACTCCTAGTAACATCCTTACTCATGAACAAAAGTTCACTCTGCTCATACATTTCTATTCAATCTAATGCAATACAAACAATTATCATTTCATCCAATTCCCACTTTAATTTTCCCATGTCCACCAAATTTATTTTCAAAGTAGACTGAAGAGTTCCCTGACTCACTTCTGTAATCCCACTCTCATTCGATGTAGCATTAAGAACTTTTAAAAAGCCTTCCTATTCCTTAACATTAAGACCAGGATGTATCTCAGGGGCTTTAAAAGCTACCTTTTCTTTAGAAGTGCTACTCTGCATATTTAAAAGCAGTTCCCAAGTAAGTGAACCCAGATCTGGCAAACCCAGGAACAACCTTAAAGGTCTAAATCCAGTCTGATGTACAGATGGGTCTGCACTTGCATCACAAGGAGCACTTGCATTAATCGACTTAAAATAATTAATTCTCCCACCTTCTGACTCATGGGGGTAATTTCTGATGCCTGTTGTTGAGCGGGACAGCTAAGGCTTGAATCCCATTTCACCCAGAACCAGGTTTATCTATAGAAATCACTGGTCCAATGGTAACAGGAACTGTAAGTGCATCTGAGACTGTACAAACAGTGGAGGTCCGAGGAATGCAAGTCTCTAAATTTCCTCCTATTCTATTTTGATTCACTGTAGTAGTCCCCATCATCCTCTGGTACTTCTGCACAGGAGAATTCTCTTTTATACCAGGGCTTGTACTTACTGGTGCAGTAGGCAATCTGGTATTCCTACCTACAGCCTTGCTCCCACCTCCCTCCATTCGAATCTCACTATACAGAGGTGATCGCTCAGACAATAATACATCTAAAAGACTGTCACTAGTATCACTATCACTGGTTTTATCTTTCTCTTTGGATTCTCTTGTCTTATCCTTCTTTCTGTTTTCGGTCCCTCCTTCCACTTCTCCGCTTTACAATAATGGGTATAATTTCATTATTTCTATCATATCTGTTCTCCACCTTTTCTGCTCTGCATCCCACCTTGCATCGGCATAGGTACGCCTTGCCTTTTTCACACGTCCCTGATGGTAAGTAGACACAATATCGAGTTTTAAATATCGTTGTGTCATAATATCGAGTTTTAAGTGTTGATAGTCAAAAATATCGTTGTTTAAAATATCGATGTTGATAATATCGATTGACTGTGTTGTTTAAAATATTGTTGTTAAAAATATCGATAACTAAAATATCGTTATTAAAAAATATCATTTTGGTAAATGTTGTTTTTTGTATTATAGTATATGTTTGTAAATGTTATAATAATTGTTAATAAATGTGATTTTTAATTTTGAAATTTTGTTTTAGGGGCGGGATGATGAGTTTATAGGGGAGAAGGGTGGGGAGTGTTTTAAAAATTTAGAATTTCAAAGTTCAAATATTTAAATTAATATAGATGAAATTGTAATATTTTATTTAGGAGCGGGATGTTGGGTTTATAGGGGATAAGGGTGGGGAGTGTTTTAAAATTTTAACATTTTAAAAATTATATTTTAAAATGAATATTTATGAAAGTAAAAATGTATTTGTCATGGGAGGGATTTTGGGGTTATAGGGGATAATGTTGTGGATTGTTTTTAAAAAATTGTATAAAAGTTTTATAAAATGAAAAATATAATATTTAAGTATTTTATGTTCAAATTCATGAGTGCAATTTTGGGTTGAAAGGGGATAAATGTTTTATTTAAAAAAATTGCAAAATTTATTTTTTATATCTTCAATTTTTTTTTTCATGAGTGTGATTTTTTTAGGGGATGAGGGGAGTATTTAAAATAATTAATTTTAAATATAATGTAAAGAAATTTAAAAAAATATTTTATCTATATTGAGATAAATAAATACATTTTAGGGAAACATTGTGTGTATTGAATATAATTTATGGAATTACATTTAAAAATTTCCCCAAAAATTAAAAAAATTTGAAAATAAATACATATTTGAAATATTAAATTATGATTTGTTGTTATTAATTGATAATATAGTAGTGAATATTAAAATATGATAAATTAAATAATGTGCTTAATGTAGAGGTCTTTTGTGTTGATATGGTATATATATATATTTTATTTAATAAAAATGAGTAATAATATTTTTAAATTTAAAATAGTGTATAGATTAATTTTTACATTATTAATTTTTAAAATCTTCAGTATTTTGGTTTGTTATTAATAATGTTTTAAAAATTAAAATAAATAAAAAATTTAATATTACTATTTTTATATTAATTTTATAATTATTTATAAATAATAAAAAAAATGTAATATTTTTAATTTATGTAAATACAAAATATATATATATATTTTTTTATATTTTTGTTGAATTGTGAATAGGTTAATATATATATTTTTTAAATGTATTATTTTATATGTGCTTATGATATTTAATTTGTGGGTATTTTAATTTTATGTGTATTGTCATAAGGTTTCTGCACATACACAGAGCTATGCACAGGATAATGGGACCCCGGAATACAGTGGTTTGCCTACCATATACCGTAGCACCCAAAAACCCCAACCCAACTAGCTTAGCATCCCATTAGCACCCAAGTACCAATGATTGGACAACCCAGAACAAGGTATCTATATCTCAGGACTCGCAGAAGCAAGAACACTCTTTCGTCACTCACTCGTACTTGTCCACAAGGTGCGTAGGAAGAGACACTGGATAGGTTAAAATGTTTATTCCAACTTACGTGCTCTAATGTACAGTACACGTGTCAGTACTAATAGCATAATGCATATGAATAATATAAGCAGCATGGTTACAATTCCATAGAATACAAACGGGGAAAGCATCTCATAACTCAGTGGATAAATGTATAAATAACATTACCACCCTCCCTTGCAGTAAGATAGTTTATTATAAAAATAGAAGACCTCTGGGCTTTGACTAGCGAACCCTCATACCTCGGTCTCTAGATGCAGAACTACATCAGCAGACAATCACAGCTCTTCTCCCTGGAAAGGATTCCTCCAAGTGTGTTAAGCGCCAGTAAAAACCCCAGTATTAAAGGCACACAAAGTTTCATGTCATTTGCGCCTAATGTTATGTCTGGGTGCGCGAGACTGGCCATATCAGGAAGAACCGAAATACATTGTTATGCGACCTTGTACATGTTGTGCAGTCTGAGCCCAAATCAAACAAGAGAAAAGGTGAAAGACAGAAAGTGCAGACAGCGCAAAAGAACTTGGCAAGAGCAAAGGGCGAGGGAGCCCTGGCTCAGTGTAACGTGCGCAAAGAAAAGCAGCATGGCAGCTAGTCCTAGGCCAACATAACAAGGCAGGCAACAAACCACAAGACACCCTCCCCTGGTCAGTCCGGCGGCCAAGACAGAGGGCCAAAAAAAAAATTTCCAGTAGAGCACAGGGAGCGCCCAAACGGCGAAAAACAAGTCAATCCATGAAAGTGTAAGTGCAGAAAAAAGCCATACCCTCCAAAAGGGCATCATTGGAATCGTCAAAAAACATAGATGCCATCCAATCCATGAGATCAAAAGAGCAGGAATGCTCCTCAGCAGAGGGAGCATCCAAAAGCAATGCGGGACAACTTGCGTGATAAACGAAACAGCTTTGTTGTAGGAGGTCCTGGGCAGCCGCCCAGATATCCCATTGCGCCAAAATCCCCAGTGCAGCCGCCCGCGCCATACAGCCGGCAACGGAACAGTCCTGCTCATGGGCCTCTAAGGGACCCATCAACTGAACAAAATCCGGAACAGACAATGACGAATTGGAGAGGCAATAATCCAAAGTCCAGGTGAACGGACAGCGGATACAAGTCATTACAGGTTGCACGCAAGTGAAATACGCAAAGCGAAAAGAAAAAGTATATGATACACTCAGTGTCGCCAATGGCAAGACACCAAAACCAGCCAAAAGGCGCTCACGAAGCAGCTGGAGGCGTTCTGGATCGAGCAGGTCCCATCGGGGAGCAGCCATTGCGCAGAAAACAAATTAATAACAGGACACCAGCCGCCAAAGCGATGATCAACGGGAAACCGCCAAAGACGCTGGAAAAAATAGAATGAATAAACGCCGGGATGACACCAAAAATAGTTTGGAAGGAGGACACCAAACCAGACCCCACGACTTTAAAAAAGTGTACCAGACCTTCTGTGTTAGATGCGTTAAAAATACGATGAATTAACTCCCCAAAATGTTGGGGGAGATTAGTGTTCAAAAGGGCCTGTATTTCACTGTGGGTACTCGCCACCTGGAGAATGAATGTCTCCCGGGCGGACGTGAGCATAACTTCCTCATTCAATAATAGTGCCTTTATTCTGCTCAGTCTATTGAAATCAGCCTCCATGGTAGGGATGGAAGGCCAAATAGAGATATCAACCGTGCCATGAGGGGGAGGAAAAAGCACATTTTTGCAGCAGACAACCCTGTGCGAAACTGTTACAATGTAAGGAATGCCAGCCTGCAGGCCACAACAGTTTTCGTTATTTAAAAGTAAATAACTACCATTGGAAAGGAGAGTGAAAGTAGGAGAAATAACAGGAGCAGGAATACCTTTCAGCACACAAGCAAGATTAGGAGCGGAAACGCTACATGAGCCATGCAATTTAATGTGTTTACAAATAAGCGAATGACCCATAGTCGAGTCGCAGTACTCCCCCGTGAGAAAGACTTCCTTGCCGTCCCGAAGGCATTTATACATGAAAGGCAAGGACCAGAGTTCATGCAGGAAAGCACTGCCCAAGGGCCGGTAACGGCCCACAGGATAATGTTTCATGCACGAGTCAAATTCAAATAAGGAAAAAGGTAAAGCGATAACCCCATGAACTAGCCACACAGCAGAATCGAGTTCTGCAACAGAGAACGGCAAAGGATCCATCTTTTCGATATGTAATAGAGTGTAAGTTGCATCTTTCATGGACATAAATTGCTGTTTGTCAGTTAAGTTAAAAGGTAGAAACAAGGCAGAGGTGTTCAAAAAATGCCAAGGAACTTTACCTAACTTGAGCGTTTGCAAAGTCCATGCAAACTGCATAACTGAACGCAATTGATTCTGACCATGATATAACACAGAAACATCATCTTGTACAATATAAACAACAGAGGACACAATATTCTCTAAAGTGTAAATGCGAGAAGACAGGGTATTAATACTATTGTCAACAACAGCAAGCACCTTTTCCAAATTTGCTTGATCTATTTCCCGAAGACGGGAAGCAGCTTCCATTTGTGATAGCTTCCAGAGTTCATTATATGTCTCATAAATGAATCTTTTAGGTCGGGGACCACGAGGTCCCAAAACAAAGTCGGACAGATCAATATTGCCTGAAAGGAGGGACAAATGTTGTTTAACAGAATCAAGGGACGAATGTTGCAGCCATTGTTTGCATAGTTTACCAACAGAATATGTAGTGACAGTACGGGAAGCAGTAAATCTCGGATCAGGCCTATCTTGTGTGTAGCCAGTACCTGAGTCGTGAAAACGCATCTGGCATGCATTAGATGATATAGGCCATACCAACCAGGGCGACTGATCCAGTTCGGAAACATTAAATGAATTATTCTGTAACAGAACCTGTAGGGTCGTCAGGGACAGGTTAAAACGTGAGCTATCATTGGGAAAACTCGACAGGGATGGAATTGAGGGCGTGTTTAATTGTTTAGTGGTAGCTAAGCCCCAACACGTAGTCTGATAAATAGAATCATTTAGGAACATAATTTGGGTAGGGATAAGGCAAGCACGGTGCAATGCCTCGGTACCTTGTACCTGCCATGGCTCGGAGCCCCAAATAGACTTCAAATCTACTGTATCCTCCCAGTACTCATAACCACCCACTGCTAGGGCACTTAAAAAGGAACCCGAATAAAGCAATTTGGTGTGTGTTAACATAATTTTCTGAGTTGACGTGGTATTTAGTCTAAAATAATAGGATGCGGGGTTTGACCGATTAAAATCAGTAAAATAGGTAAACTTATTTCGAAGAGTTTGTGAGCTACCTGGCAAGGGGTTTGGACAATGTTCCCATTGGGTGTAGTTAACAGAACTACGCAGAGCAGTTGGCTTATGGAGAAAATGATTACCCCAATGCTGGTAACAATACAAATCGGCATAATTCGCAGAATTCATATATAAATCTTCAGCATTAAAAGATGCATAATATTTTAAATCGGCAAACAATGCTTCAACGGCATGCACATCCCAATCATCAGAATGAATGTTATTTTTTACTACATCACCCATTGAAACACGAAGGACATTAGGTACATTAATAATTTCCGTCGGACCATGGATTTGATAGTTCACTGCATCCCATACGATGCCATCAGCAACTGGAAAAGCTGAAATGTTCACAAATGTGTGGTCACGCTTCATGATGTGAGACGAGGAGTGAGGAGCCAAAGTTCCAGAAACATAGTCTACAGCAGAGCGTTCAGGTAAATAGTGACCATTGATTAGTAGAAAAAACACTGTGACAAAGCCAATGGACATGAATAAAAAAATCAAGAAAAGTACCAACCAGATGTATGTCCAGGGTGGAATCAAAAAATTGTCTCTAAACCAGGATACAAAAATACTGAACTTGGATGGGACTTTTGAAGAGGTGGAATCCGAATCAAAGGAATAACGAGTCGGGCCAAGTGGCGTTATTGGTTGATGTGCCACCGATTCAGATGCAGGATAAGTATACTCGTCCTCGTCGATATTGGTGGAGAGTTGGGGATCAATTGTAGTTTCAGGCAAGTCAACCATCTCAATTACAGTATCAGCGACCGTTCGTGTAGATGGGCCACGAACATATGTCCGATAAATGGCAGGACAAGAGACCGCTGGTGTGACACTATTCAGGATCGGCCAGGCGCTGTAGCTTGACATTTTCCACTGAGATGTATCTGTTCTCCTTGCGACCAGGAAGCGGTGGTAAAATGACTGTACGTGTTCCCTTCAAGCCCAGAACTGGAACCGGTGCACGAAAAGAGGGGCCGAATTCTTTTTTGTTTTCAACCTTCTCTCGAACCAGTTCTCCAACCTTTGGAAGCCAGCCGGCTACCGGAATCTGCAACGCAGGATCTGTGGCTGAAGGCAAATGTGTAGTTGCAAGTTTGTCTCGGGCTTCTTGTAAGTCCTGTAACATAGCAGAATGATTATCTACATCAAACTTGGTGGATTGCGCCGCGATGTCTGGACCCTCAAGGTCAGGCACAAACATTCTTATGCCAAAGAGCATTTCGTATGGGGTCCGCCCACCCAGAGGTCTTCTAGGGAGATTATTAAGTGCACGTTGAACGGTATACAAGTGGGCCAGCCAGTTCCTGCCAGTACCTATAACTCTAGCTGTTAAGGATTGCTTTAAGTCACGGTTCATTCGTTCAACGATAGAGTTGCCCTCAGGCCTATACGGAGACGAAAATTTCACCCGCACCCCAAGCGAAGCCATTGCATCCTTGTAAGCCCTAGAGGCAAACGCTGGACCTTGGTCCGAATGGAAGGTGCCGCATGCGAAAATTCCCACAAAGACACGCAAATCCCTGATTACATTTCGAGCGTCAGCACTACGTTGTGGCCAGACCCAGAGGAACCGTGTGCACGAGTCCACTGCTACTAAGATGTATTTATAGGCAGTGTCTGATGAGAATGGACTGCAGTGATCCAAGTAAACACACCCAAAGGGTCTGTTAGCAATGCAGAGCGGGGTCTGTGGAGGGCGTGTTACCGTGGAAGGCTTAATCTGTTGACAAACGTCGCAGGAAAGCACAAAAGCACGGGTGTCTTTATACAATCCACGCCACCAATAACGCTGCTGCAAGATGGAAACTGTAGCTGACACACCTGCATGAGCAGAAGCCATGCCTTCGTGTGCAGCTGATATCAAGGCACTCCTGCGGTCCGCGTTGGGGATCAGCCGATCTCCAACGTCAGGTATTGTTACATAAGGAACCTGATCGGGACTTAATTTGTAAGAATACTTGGAAGGGAACCCTGTAGGGTAATTATCACCTTCCTTGGTTGCAGCAATAGCTGCTAGAATAACAGAGTCAATTTTAGACATGGACCTGGTAACCGCTGCTACTGAACACGTGACTACTGCTGAACGGGCAGCCTCATCTGCCAGATCATTACCAATAGCGTGTGCGCCCACCCGCTGATGGCCTAAGGTGTGAACCACCTGTGTGAGGGGCAGACGTTGTTGCAATTCTGCCACTCGAACCCAAAGCATTTTATGCTTAATTGTGCTCCCTTTTGCGTCCTTGTAGTCATTTTTCGACCAGAAAAACAGATTGTCATTGTAAGATTGTACACAGTAGAAGGAATCACATACAATAAGAGTGGTCTCATCCTGAGAAGCGAACTCAAGCGCAAGTAGCAATGCATGCAGCTCGGCCAATTGTGCGGTACTATCTCCAAGTGTGCGAGTGTGCACTACAGAGGATTTGAACGTTCCATTTACAAAGGAACCCGCAACAATAGCACATGCAGCTGAATAAGCGTGCTTGGACCCAGTGGCCGGTTGCGCCGAACCATCGGTGTAGATCACACATTTGTAATCCTCAAGCGGCAGTAAAAACAAAGGAGGAGGATGAACGAATTCATACTGCAAGAACTCCTGAGTCTGGAGAGAAGAATCGAAAATAAAAGTGACGTCCGAAGACGTCAAGGATGTAGCCCATTGTATCCAACGGGGATGCATTGCTTTTGAGTTCGGTACACTTGCCTTTGTTACTGCCTCTAGGGCAGGACAGGGTGTTACCACCAGAATTCGCTTTCCCTGTGCCAGTGCGCGTTCTTTTAGAATCGCCATTTGCACTGCAGTTAGAACTTTTTCAACAGATGTAAAGCGCAATTCAGCGGAAGTGTACAGATGCGACTTGTATGCAATGGGTACTGTATCACCTTCATTAAAGGTTAAGTACGTAAATCCCACCGCCCCCGGAATTATTCTAATCACCAGGTTTGTGTGGTTATCACGAGTCAAAAGATATTTAGACTCCAATAGGTCTGTCTGCAAAGACTGCAGAATCAAGGTATGCTCAGGCAGCCAGCAAGACCTTGAATAAGTAGGTTGTATCAAAGCATACAAAGGCTTGATACGCTGGGCATATTCGGGAATGTAAGTACGCCCGAAATTCAGGAAACCCAGCAAAGACTGAAGTTTCTTCAGAGTATTTGGGGGGCACAAATGTGCACATTTTTCCAAGAAATGGGGGCTAAGCCTTTACCCTCGTTATTGAGCTCATAGCCCAAAAACAGAACGGTAAATTCAGCAATGTGTGACTTAGCAAAGTTAAATTTGTAACCCTGCTCCGCAAATTCAAGAATAATGCGGTCCACTCGAGACAGATGCGGAAATAATTCGTCGTCTGTCAGATAGATGTCATCTACGTACGAACATGCGTCTTGATCAATGTCATGTAACAAAGAAACAACACGGGAGGCGAATATACCCGGACTATTTTTGTAGCCCATGGGTAAACGCCGGAACTGGAATAATTTACCACCGGATGTGAATGCGGTCCATTGACCACTCTCCGGGGCTAGGTTGTGCGTGTAGAAACCGTTTGAAAGGTCAAGTGTCGTTTTGTATTTTTTACGAACAAGACTGTCTACAAGCGCAGAACTGTGTGTATTCTGCACCGCAAAGTTCCGACAATGAGAATTTAAATGCCGGTAATCCAAAACTAAGCGGTACGATCCATCGGGTTTAGAAACCACGAATAGGGGATTGTTCATAGGTGATACGCATGGTTCGATTACTCCCTGATATTCCAACTGTGTCAGAATTTCGGAGACGGGGCCTTTTGCCTGCCGTTTGATGGGATATTGGGGTTGTGGCTGCGGTAGTGACCGCAAAGGTATTGCATGGGGAGGTGATTCTTCATCCCATCCCACATGGTTGCGGTATAATGCTGGTGCCAGGTACACAGCCCACTCAGCTGCAAGTGCTTCAGCTTTGTCTTTTGGGACATGCCTTGAAAAGCTTGGAAGGATTACCTCCTCTCCTTTATGTGCAGCTAAAACGAATGGGGGTGGCCAATCCACCTCTGCTAACAAAATGTCATATGAAGAGGTTAGATTTTCCCAAAAAATCCCTTTTATTTCACGCGGTATGTCACCTTCAATTTGGATGACTATGTTGTAAAGTCTGTCAGGGGGTGCCACTCTCGTGTCAGCTGTCTCTACAGTAACGAATGTTTCAGTTGCTGTCGCCTCCATATGAGGACGTAGCGCCTCCCGCACTATGGTAACTTCCGCGGCGCTGTCTAGGAGGGTCACTGCCCACGTCCAATTCTGGAGTCTCGTTCTCACGGTCTGTGGCATATTTCGCTGTCACAGCGGCAACTTTTTTCTTCTGAAATTGCGGTCGAGGAAGGTGAAAGTCTTCTGCTTTCCCTCTGACTTGTTGTCGAGGTTGGTCTCGCTCCTGGGGAGCCTCTCGGCCCCTTCCTCTATCTTGCCGTCCTCCTCCACCAGCCTGTGACGACGTCTGGGCCTGTGAAGAACGAGGAGAACGCGTATCAGAGCTCTGAAACCTTTCTGGCGATTTAATTCTCGACCTATCACGTAAATCATAAGTACGTTCAGAAGAAACCGAAACTGGGGAAGCGCCTCTCGACCCCGGCTTCTTTTGTTGCTTACCCTGTTTTTTCTGTCTCCAACTCTTTTTAGTGAAGACTGGTCTATCATCTTTCTCAGATGTACTTTTTGTTTGTGTAATTTGTGGTTGCGATTGAGTTTGCATTTTTACAAAAGGCTTGTTGCCTAGGCTATTTCTTCCAATTGTTTTATAAGCCCGAGCTATAATTTTCGGTAATTCGCGAGGCCTGTCCAACTCTGGGACCAAAGCCAAAGCATTCGCTACTTGAAAGTTCATTGCATCGCCCTTGACATTTCCAAGGATCAGTTCAGCTACTACATCAAACACTCCCACTAGTCTCATCCCTAATTCCACAGCCGCTTCAGGGCCATGTTCGTCCTGTACTTTTTTAATTACAGAGGGTAGAACAGTCATGGAAGGAGTACCAAAACATTTTGAATAAACTGCTGCGAATACCTTACCCCAGTTTTCACATGATGTCAAATCGGGGATTAAGTCTTTTGGCAAACTTATCGTAAGGATGCGGTGTTTATCCACCGGGGATGTATGTGGAAACACCGCTTCTATCTGATCGAACTTTTCTGCAAGCCAGTAAGGATAATCGTCCTTATTTTGTGGACGTTTGCCCATCACAGAATTTACCATGACAGGACTTATGGTCACTCCCGCTGCAATAGCTGGTTGGCCAGCGACTACAGGAGCAGCTCCATGGAGACTACCTGTAACGTATGTCACTAAGGCTCTATGCACTCGCACCAGTTCGGTATGCATAGTGCGCAGATCCGCAATCGGTAATGCCAGATAATTTGGATGCAGGGTATACCCGGCCAATACAGGCCAAGTGGCCCCCTCAATGGATAAGGGGCCTAAACGAACTGCGGTATTTGGTTGTGGGAGGGCGCCATTAAACCAAACACGGTGCTGCCAAGCCGTGAGAGGCACTTCAAGATTAGTATAGGGTCGATAGGCAGCAGGAATAGCGGTGAGTTTATATTCATGAAACAGATTATCACCTGCATCCACCGCCTCAAAAGTGATCCAAGTGTAAAACACTTCAAAGTGATAAGCCGGATCGGCTTGAACCACAAAGACCAACTCGACCCCAGCATCGGGCACTCCGTATACACCTAGGTGTTCTCGGAGTGGTCCTCGGCTATGTGCAGCTATCGCCACACCAGCCATAACTAAACAATTGTATTCGACAACCTAACAGGGAGCACAAAATGGGTTTTTTATGTAACCTTTTTTAATAACTTCAAGCTTGAAAGAACCTATAAAACGTTCAATATAGGAGGTATCACCGTCACTTACGCCTCCGGAAGCGTACGTGAGGGTTTTGTGGACAAGCACAAGTACTACTCAAGCATCTCGCAGATAAGCTGCCCCACGGTGGTCGCGCCATGTCATAAGGTTTCTGCACATACACAGAGCTATGCACAGGATAATGGGACCCCGGAATACAGTGGTTTGCCTACCATATACCGTAGCACCCAAAAACCCCAACCCAACTAGCTTAGCATCCCATTAGCACCCAAGTACCAATGATTGGACAACCCAGAACAAGGTATCTATATCTCAGGACTCGCAGAAGCAAGAACACTCTTTCGTCACTCACTCGTACTTGTCCACAAGGTGCGTAGGAAGAGACACTGGATAGGTTAAAATGTTTATTCCAACTTACGTGCTCTAATGTACAGTACACGTGTCAGTACTAATAGCATAATGCATATGAATAATATAAGCAGCATGGTTACAATTCCATAGAATACAAACGGGGAAAGCATCTCATAACTCAGTGGATAAATGTATAAATAACATTACCACCCTCCCCTTGCAGTAAGATAGTTTATTATAAAAATAGAAGACCTCTGGGCTTTGACTAGCGAACCCTCATACCTCGGTCTCTAGATGCAGAACTACATCAGCAGACAATCACAGCTCTTCTCCCTGGAAAGGATTCCTCCAAGTGTGTTAAGCGCCAGTAAAAACCCCAGTATTAAAGGCACACAAAGTTTCATGTCATTTGCGCCTAATGTTATGTCTGGGTGCGCGAGACTGGCCATATCAGGAAGAACCGAAATACATTGTTATGCGACCTTGTACATGTTGTGCAGTCTGAGCCCAAATCGAACAAGAGAAAAGGTGAAAGACAGAAAGTGCAGACAGCGCAAAAGAACTTGGCAAGAGCAAAGGGCGAGGGAGCCCTGGCTCAGTGTAACGTGTGCAAAGAAAAGCAGCATGGCAGCTAGTCCTAGGCCAACATAACAAGGCAGGCAACAAACCACAAGACAGTATGTTGTTTTGAACTTTCATTGATTTTATATGGGTTGTATTGGGAATAGTAAATTATTCATGTTTACTGTCCAGCACCTTCCCTGAGTTAATATGGTTTGTAGTGGAAATAGTAAATTATATATGTTTACTGTCCAGCACCTTCCGAGTTAATATTGTTTGGAGTGGGAATAGTAAATTATATATGTTTAGTGTCCAGCACCTTCCCTGAGTTAATATAGTTTGGAGTGGGAATCGTAAATTATATATGTTTAGTGTCCAGCACCTTCGCTGATTTATTTTATATTGGAGTGGGAATAGTAAATTATATATGTTTACTGTCCAGCACCTTCCCCGAGTTAATATGGTTTGGAGTGGGAATAGTAAATTATATGTGTTTAGTGTCCAGCACCTTCCCTGAGTTAATATAGTTTGGAGTGGGAATAGTAAATTATATATGTTTAGTGTCCAGCACCTTCCCTGAGTTAATATAGTTTGGAGTGGAAATAGTAAATTATATATGTTTAGTGTCCAGCACCTTCCCTGAGTTAATATGGTTTTGAGTGGGAATAGTAAATTATATATGTTTAGTGTCCAGCACCTTCCCTGAGTTAATATAGGGGTCTATTACGATGGCGGGCGGACACCGCAACGGCAAAAGGGACCGCCCGCCATAGGTGCGGCGGTCCTGCCATTCAAATTAGGATGCGCCCGCCACACTGGCGCGCGCATCCCGCATTGTTTCCATTGCGGCGGGCGGTGCTGTAAGCAGCACCCGCCGCAATGTAAAAAATGCATGTTGTGCATTTGCATGCACAACGTGACAGGCACCGCGCAGTGCCTGCCACCTTGTGCATGCAAATGCAGAGGGGTACCATAGGTACCCCCCATGTGCACCCCCCACCCCCCAACATCCTGGGGGCCCGCAACGGGACCCCCAAAGCAGACACCGTATGCCTTTTCATGGCGGCGTTGCCGCCATGGAAAGGCCGATCACCGCCTACATCATGATATGGTTGGCGGTGTCTTGCAGACAACGCCACCATATTATGGCCCTTTTCCGCCCGGTCGGCGAGTCGACCGGCGGAAAAGCGGCGGACGGTCTTTCCGTCCGCCGCGGACCCCCCAGCCATCCTAATATGGCGGGGGGTCACTGAAGCATGGATGGCGGGTGGATTGCCCCCGCCGGGCCGGCATTGGCTATCGCCGGCCCGGCTGGGGCGATCCGCCCGCCATCGTAATAGGCCCCATAGTTTGGAGTGGGAATAGTAAATTATATATGTTTAGTGTCCAGCACCTTCCCTGATTTATTTTTTATTGGATTGGGAATAGTAAATTATATATGTTTAACGTCCAGCACCTTCCCTGAGTATATATGGTTTGGAGTGGGAATAGTAAATTATATAAGTTTACTGTCCAGCACCTTCCCTGAGTTAATATAGTTTGGAGTGGAAATAGTAAATTATATATGTTTAGTGTCCAGCACCTTCCTTGGGTTAATATAGTTTGGAGTGGGAATAGTAAATTATATATGTTTAGTGTCCAGCACCTTCCCTAAGTTAATATAGTTTGGAGTGGGAATAGTAAATTATATATGTTTAGTTTCCAGCATCTTCCCTGAGTTAACATGGTTTGGAGTGGGAATAGTAAATTATATATGTTTACTGTCCAGCACCTTCCCTGAGTTAATATAGTTTGGAGACGGAACAGTAAATTATATATGTTTAGGGCCCCATTCCGATCCCGCTCGGAAGGCCCTCCAAGAGCCATCCGTAGCGTTACCTTCCGACCGACACGTTCCGGGGGCCGGTCCATCTAAACGACGAAGTACGATGCGCAAATGTCTCCAATTCCCGAACGACACGTGCGCTCCAAATCCAGCACCATTTTCCTTACGAACAGGCTCCGTAAACGCAGAATGGAATCGTCCGGAGGCATATCCCAAATATTTTTCCGGCAAAGTACGATGCATACTTCCTATGCGCTGAGCGAGTCGCCACCTCCGGCACGTCACTGCATCTGGAAGAGCAGTATTTCAGCTCCGATTTGCACCACAACACGTTCACTGCGTACGAGACGAAGCAGACATGTATGCAATCGCGCATGTCATCCCAATACTGTACGCCTATGGTCGAATCAACAACCGTAACTGACGCGTTCGTCGCAGACGGTAAGTCAGACACCTACCACACACAAAAACATCACAACCCCGCGAAAGGCAATGGAATACACAGCTTGTGACAAACCACAGTCAATAGGGGGGGGATTCTTCCAGCAATGTTGAGGCAAGGGGGGTGATGGATGGCAAAAACTCCCAGCATTGTTCACCCCATAAGGGGGTGGATGTTTAAAACTACCAGTATTCACTACCTATAGGGGGGTGGATGCCTATCACTCCCACCATTGCCCTCCCCATAGGGGGGTGGATGTCTAACACTCACCCAGTGTCCATAGGGGGTGGATGCCTGTCACTTCCACCATTGCCCACCCCATAGGGGGGTGGATGTCTAACACTACCAGTATTCACTACCTATAGGGGTGGATTTCTATCACTCCCACCATTGCCCACCCCACAGGGGGGTGGATGTCTAACACTCACAACATGTCCACAGGGGGGTGGATGTCTATCACTTCCACCATTGCCCACCCCATAGAGGGGTGGATGTCTAGCACTACCAATATTCACTACCTATAGGGGTGGATGCCTATCACTCCCACAATTGCCCACCCCATAGGGGGGTGGATATCTAACACTCACCCAGTGTCCATAGGGGGGTGGATGCCTATCACTCCCACCATTGCCCACCCCATAGGGGGGTGGATGTCTAACACTACCAGTATTCACTACCTATAGGGGGTGGATGCCTATCACTCCCACCATTGCCCACCTCATAGGGGGGTGGATGTCTAACACTACCAGTATTCACTACCTATAGGGGGTGGATGCCTATCACTAACACCATTGCCCACCCCATAGGGGGGTGGATGTCTAACACTCACCCAGTGTCCATAGGGGGGTGGATGCCTATCTCTTCCACCATTGCCCACCCCATAGGGGGGTGGATGTCTAACACCACCAGTATTCACTACCTATAGGGGTGGATTCCTATCACTCCCACCATTGCCCACCCCATAGGGGGGTGGATGTCTAACACTCACACAGTGTCCATAGGGGGTGGATGCCTATCACTTCCACCATTGCCCACCCCATAGAGGGGTGGATGTCTAGCACTACCAATATTCACTACCTATAGGGGTGGATGCCTATCACTCCCACCATTGCCCACCCCATAGGTGGATGGATGTCTAACACTACCAGTATTCACTACCTATAGGGGGTAGATGCCTATCACTCCCACCATTGCCCACCCCATAGGGGGTGGATTTCTAACACTCACCCAGTGTTGTCATGGCCAATTTGTTTTATGTGTGTAAATTGCTTGCAAAATTGATACATAAACTGACATGCTGGACAAACCCCCCATCTCTGTACTGACAAAAATGTGAATGTGGGGTGCAAGCCCCCAGCATTGTCAAACATTTAGGGGACCTGGGGGATTACCCCCCATCTCTGTACTGACAAAAATGTGAATGTGGGGTGCAAGCCCCCAGCATTGTCAACCATATAGGGGTTTTGGGGGATTACCCCCCCCCCCATCTCTGTACTGACAAAAAATGTGAATGTGGGGTGCAAGCCCCCAGCATTGTCAACCATATAGGGGTCCTGGGGGATTACCCCCCCATCTCTGTACTGACAAAAATGTGAATGTGGGGTGCAAGCCCCCAGCATTGTCAACCATATAGGGGTTTTGGAGGATTACACCCCATCTCTATACTGACAAAAATGTGAATGTGGTGTGCAAGTCCCCGGCATTGTCAACCATGTAGGGGTTTTGGGGGATTGCCCCCCATCTCTGTAGTGAAAAAAAGGAGAATATAGGTCTCACACCCCCAGCATGTCCAAGTATTTATGTATTTTGGGGGCCAATACACACAAGAATGTAGTGATAAAGTAGTGGTTGTGTGCCAAACAACAACAGAACTGTTGAGGCAAACATTGTTGTGTGTGTTACATACCCTCAGCCATGTGCAACAATCAGTGCTTTGGGGGCTAACACTGCCAGCAATGTTCAATTGGACAATGTAACATGTGACCAACCAAAATGCATAAACACACATTGTTGTCACCAGCAGACACAAATACAAAGGGTTCAATCTGAAACCAAAGTTTTGATGAGATCCACTTCCACACTGTGGCAGCAACCTTAAATGCTAAACACAAGGAATGTGCAGAGTGAAGATGTAGGAGTCCCAGGGCCAGTAGAGAAAGAAACAAAACAAAACATCCACTCAATGCCCTTCAAAGACAGTTGAAATACATGGGGGAAGATGCTCAAACACAACCAACCTGCCACACACTACAGAACAAACACAACATGTGTGAGTGTGGAAGTCTATCTAGCCTGGGACAACACACACAATGGGGCGCTGAACTCCACTGAGACATATGCGTGTTGAGTACAATCTGGAAGTATTCCATATAGAGTATGGATAGTGAATGTGAGCAATCAGGCATTGTTTGATGAGCGGGTGCACCAGAGTCACATGCGGAACAAGCTTGGTGGAACACCAACAAATACATCAAGAGACTGACTCTCTTCTGCAGTACCATCAAGGCCACAGCACTGTGGTGACAGTATCCTGTCTGCTGAGCTCTGTGATGCCAAATGAGGATGGGGCCATACGTTTGAGCACACACACTCTTGCGCACTGTGTCACGTGCCTTGCAAGAACCACTGTCATCTCACATACCCAAACATTACTCATAGGGCATGGCCGGTAATGTGAGGCCACATTGTAGGTAGGGGCCTTGCCAGGAGCCAAGTCACATTTGGCCTGTCTAAACACCACCCACCTTGATCAGCAGCACTGTGCCTCATCAAAATCTCCCTTGACAGGTGACATTGCACAGGCACACATGACAGTGTGGATCACTGGCTGTATGACGAGGAATCCATCATTGACCACACATTATTGTGATCACAATACAAACATGGGTCCATGTACTGTTGTGTGTGACCAATGTGGCAATCTTTGTATCAGGAAGGTAGACCCAGCACGCCACATACTTGGACACACACATTTGATCATTGAACAAGAGGTGCCAGACACACATATGTATGGGACACAAATTCACAGCATCTGTCCAACACAACACATACTCAAACCCTGCAGGGCAACAGGAGTACACCTACCCACAGAAGGATGACATTGTGATGTGTTGGTGTAGAATGAAGCACAGAGGAGACTGACCACAATACCACACTAGTCCACAGACACACAAAATAGAATCATGAGCCTCCCACTACAATAAACATGAGGTGGTTGTGTCACAGCTGTCTGCGCTACATGTGGAGACAACATTCCTGCTTGCTGTGTATAAAAGCATGGACCAATACCAATATATGAGACAATCACCATGTATTGCCTTAGTGTGTTGCACACAACTCAAGATCAGACCATTTACACTGTCAACTTGTTTGCATGTCTATCACACCAACTCTGCATCCACCTACAGAAGATGCATTATGTGCAGATCCTCACTAATGTCAAATTGCCAATGCTGAGTGTGTACTGCAGAAGACTTGGAAGACACATGGCTCACCAGATAGAGGATACAACAACTGTGTCAGTAGGCTCCAATGCACAGGCAAATGTGTAAGCCAATATTCATGCACTGTTCACAACGCCTGGGGTGGTTGTGGGATTTGTGTCTCATAAACACAATACACATAGGTAGACATAACACATGGGATTTGTGTACATCTGTTTAGGATGGAGTACATATGCATAATGGACTATGCATTGGACACATGTGGCACTTCAACACTGTCTCAGAATCCTGAAATCCATCAAGGAGACCTACAAATAAGACATGTTGGCATCAGGCCACAGGGCAGGGTACAATGTGTTGATTGTGAGCAGTCATTGACACATACAAGGCCCACACTTGCAAAACAAGATGACAGATTCTAAACACGCTGATGAAGATAACACAAATGGAACTTGGTGGATTTATAATGTGTCATATGTGAGTTTGCCCACAGTGCAGGCTCTTGTCTCAACACAACCAGGGATGTCATCATAATGACTCCACTCTACTGGTGCACCCACACCTTGGCCACTCAAAGTCTAATAGGTCAAGAAAGCACTGGACTAGTCAGCCCACAGAAAGCTTCTCAAACAGGAACATCTGCAGGGACTATAGTCTTTGTAGGAAAGGGGTTTGAAGACAGAGATTTCTGCTCACCTCACACACACCATGGGCTCAGGATATGTCACAGATTTACACACTGCCACAGGGTGATTTACCTACAGTGGAAGGTCAGCTGTGGCAAGCTTGTTCTTGGCAGGGGTCTACCATGTCATAATGACACTCAGACATGGCTCAAACATTTACAAGTCACAGAATACTCTGTTTACATCAGCCTGTGTACATGGGTGTGTCTAAAGTCATCTGCACGTAGTCAAACTTCATGTGTACCCAGTTGGAATGATGAGAAAGATGACTTGTTGATCATCACGATACAAAAGGGGATGATGGACGGAACGTTTGAGCCAATCAAACACTCACCCCCAGTCAACTGATCTGGGTTTAATCCATCATCATTCTTTAGCTCACTCCACCACCCCAGTTCAGACATGGCCATATGCAAATCAGTCTGACCCTGTGCCTCATGGGAACAGTCCAGCCCGAACTGCCAAGCCATGTCTTCCCTGGACCGGAAACAAGCATCCTAGGACCGATTTCTGGCATTCCAGCCGTCATCAGCCAGGCTTGCTTGAATCCAGTGGCAAAGTGAGCAAGGGACCCACGTCTGGGCATACCCCCGCCAACTTAGGGCGAACAAAGCGATACAAAAGGGGATGATGGACGGAACGTTTGAGCCAATCAAACACTCACCCCCAGTCAACTGATCTGGGTTTAATCCATCATCATTCTTTAGCTCACTCCACCACCCCAGTTCAGACATGGCCATATGCAAATCAGTCTGACCCTGTGCCTCATGGGAACAGTCCAGCCCGAACTGCCAAGCCATGTCTTCCCTGGACCGGAAACAAGCATCCTAGGACCGGTTTCTGGCATTCCAGCCGTCATCAGCCAGGCTTGCTTGAATCCAGTGGCAAAGTGAGCAAGGGACCCACGTCTGGGCATACCCCCGCCAACTTAGGGCGAACAAAGCGATACAAAAGGGGATGATGGACGGAACGTTTGAGCCAATCAAACACTCACCCCCAGTCAACTGATCTGGGTTTAATCCATCATCAGAAAGATGACTTGTTGATCATCACAGCGCTATTCTGCATGTCCATCCTAAACGTTTGCACTGTGAAAGGCTTTTACACTGTGTACAAATGTCAGCACTACCTATGTGAAAAAGTGTAAATCAAAGATGGTAGGTTGCAAAAAGCATGTCACCCTCATGGTCCAAAATGTTGTAGATCATGACAACCTGGATATGTAGACAATGAGGACTCAGATACAAACTGTAATAGGACACATATGCCATGGACCACATGCAGTCCATAACATCACTACATCATTGTAGTCCCATAACAAGATTTGCACATCAATGACAGTTGACTCATTATCGATATTTGTTATACAAAAAGCAAATGTACAAATAGCAAAAACTGCTTAATTCAGCATTTGGGAGTAATGGGCAAAAAAATTAGAACAATAAGGCCAATGGCCCGTTCATTTGAGGGAGTCTTTGAGGGTGTCATGCATAGTAATCCTCCCTTGCTTGCCTGCACTGAAAACACAAGGGGACATCTCCCCTTGGAGGGGCATCTTTAGGGGCATGCCAGGCACCGCAGTGACAGGACTAGGGGGTACTCGTTTGAATTTTGGGAGGGATGGGATCTAGGGTTGTGTCGGGCTCCACTGCAGTGGACTGGTCATATTGAGGGGGTGGGGGCTCCACTGCAGTGGACTGGTCAGATTGAGGGGGTGGGGGCTCCATTGCAGTGAACTGGTCAAATGGAGGGGGTGGGGGCTCCACTGCAGTGTCAGGAACAGACTGAAGGGGGGTGCTGTTGTAGGGGAAATGCTTGTGGAAGGGGGGAGGGCCTGACCTTCTTGGGGATGGTGTAACAGTGTGTGGGTGAAACTGTGATGGGGTGTGAGGTTTGACCTTTGGGAGGGGGGCCTGGGACCGGAAGGAAGTGGATTTTGGTGGGGAAGTGTGGGATGGTGGTGGGGTTTTGGACTTCTTTGATCTGGGGGATGTAGTTGTGGGGGGCTGGGTGTTCTTACTCTTAGGGGAGGGTGTGCGTGCAGAGGTGGATCTCCTCTCTGTGCCGGGGGGTTTCCTCTTCCCCTTGCTAGTGTGGTGTGATGGATCAGTGGGGAAGAGGCCAAGGTCACAGAGGAAGACAAGTTGGGAAGTAGTGGTTGCAGGAGAATCAAGGGTAGGGGTTTTGGAGGGAGAGGTAGCTGAGGAATGCGTAGTGGTTGTGATGGGTGTGTGATTTTCTTGGGAATCTCCCCTGTGTGTGATGTCAGTCCCCTGAGTGTGCGTGCGTGTGTGTTTTGACTTTGTTTTGGGTGGTTGTGTGCTGCTTGTGTCTGTTGGGGTGTGTGCATGTGCCTGTGTGAGTGTGCTTGGGTCAGGTAGGGTAGTATGGACTGTGGATGGGGCAGAGGAAGGAGGGGTGAGGGACTGCTGCAGGAGGGACACTGCTGCCATGGCCTGATTTGATCGCTGTAGGGCAGACATGTCTGATGAGATGCCCTCCATGTATTGCACCAATTGTGTCAAAAAACTGGTATGGGCATGGAGGACACTCAGCATGGATGTCTGCCCCACATGGATCTGTTTTAGCAAATCCACGGCCTCCACACTCAGGGCAGCAGGGGTAACCGATGCAGGGGGTGCGGTGCCTGGCCCGAAGGAGACATGCTCCCTAACACGGAAGGGTCCACGGACACTTGGAATGAGAGCAGCTGTGGGGGTGGAGATGGTGGTGGTGGTGGGGGCAGACTCTGATGTTGTGGGCTCTGTAATGGGAACACCCACCACCACAAGGGAGTCATCACTGGAGCTTGTTTGGTCCTCGGCAGATGTAGATATTTCCAACCTGCCCTCAGTGTGGCTCCCCTCACCCTCAGTGCCACTGGGTCCCTCCTCTTCCTCCACACTGGACCCAGTCTGGCTAGCCGCTTCCCCTTGGTCCGTGGAACTGTCTCCTCCAGTAGCCGTTGATGATGCTGTGAACAAGGATGAGAAAGAAATTCACATCAGTCATCTGCATAGACTTGACACATGAGTATCATCACAGCACATCACAGACCAAGGATATGCATCATTTATTGGCAGGTTTTAAATACTTACACATCTTTGAACATTCCACTTGTCAGTCTGCCAAGAAACTATGGTTCACAGACACATGATGGCATGTGAAACATTGGTTCGATGTATGTCAAATACCACAATGTCAACTAAAACACTATTTTGCAGGTGGTCTGATCTGTAATGCTTATGAGGGTCATGTGTCATTACATACATGTCTCATCTCCTGCAAGGGAGTCAGGAACTGACACAGCAAATGGTATGTCCACATTAGAAAATTTTAACTGTCAAACATACTTGCATCCACAGTCATCATGATGTTCTCCTATGTCTTGAACATCAATGCTCCAATGGTCTTTTTGCATGACAACTGTCAAGTACAAATACTGCATCCTCTAAAAAAATCATGTCCCACACTATGCCACTGTCCTGTCTGCTGAACAGTCTGTACGGAATCTTGTTACAGGAACGGTACATCTCAAGTTTACAGTCAGCACCGTGTCATAATCCTGTATTTACTGCTTCAGCTAACATCTTTATGTGTCAAGTATACATGTCCACTACGTGCTCAACACAATTTGAACCTTTTTACAAGCTCACATTGTTCTACTTTGCCATTGGAATATGTGAATAAAAATGTCTGTCTAAATGAACATTTTACAGCTCTCCATAAGAAGGTAATGCAGCATACACATAGATGTTCAAGCCACCAGAATGCACAGTCAAGGGATGATACAAACATCTCTTGTCTTGTGTATCTAAGCCAAAAGCCAGACATCAGAAGTATGTCCTTGACTTGTATATTGACCACCTGTGTCTTTCAAAGATTGGCACATGTACTCACTGTCAGCATGTCTGACCCATGGATTTTCACATTACAATGGTGAAAGTGTTGCCTGACACAAAAATCAGATGAGTCAGTGTCTCGGATGGCCTGAGTTGGCATACCTGTCCTTGGTCCATGTGATACATGTGATTACACAGAGCACTATGTATGGGACAATACATTTCGACCACTTATCAATATGATTTGTCTGAGGCATCAACATTGGTCTCACCTGCTGCACGGATGTATAGCATTGTTAATGCACACCTGTATGCACCAATAGCCCCATTTTTAATATATATTTATGTACAGGTCATACATCAGTGAATGTGCTGACACATGTCAGACAATTACATCACTCATGATGGTCAAATCCATGCACATGTTGTATATAGTCCTGAGCACATGGACATTTGACTACAGCCAATACACAGGACCTAAGTGACACAAATGTCACTAACGGAAAGGGACACACCTGGCCATCATATGTTAATGGGGCATAGTTACATTTTGGCCACAGTTGTGTTGACTTAGCAGACAGATGACCTGTGAGAAGAATATGAGGCTGAGGGAGTGCAACATGCATGTTAAACATAGTTCTGCAACATGGCACATACTCACCCCCTCCTTGCTACTGGCTGGCCTTCAACTGCCCATCCAGGTCAGGGAAGACCACCGTCAGTATCCGGAGCATGTGGGGGGTCAGGGTCTGTTGTCCACCCCTTTTGCGAGGAGGTGACAGTTTCAGCTGGACCCTTGCAATCCTCCGGGTCCGGACACGGAGGTCCTGCCACCTCTTCTGGCAGTGGCAGATGTGGCGTCTGAATACGCCCACGGACCTTACTGCCTGGACGATGGTTTGCCAAATTTCAGCCTTCTGATGGGCGTCGACCTGTAAGGATGACATGGTGACACACCATTACTCCATATGCTACATGTGTATGCATCACACACATGGACATATAGGTCATGGTCAGAATGGCAGATAATGTCTAAGGGTTAGCCAAGTATCATCATGAGCAGTTTTCCATCGTGAAAATCTCCCTCAGAAATATGAGAACAGTGCAGAAAAGTCAAACCCACTACACACACTTCTACATCACTGTACCTGTCCAGAACCTAAATCTACACACTGTAAGTCTTACATTAACTATGTTTGCATGCTTGCCCTTGGGGATCCCAATGCTAGTAGTGCATGTTTTTACACATGGCCAAATGAAAACGGCAGTGTAATTAACACTCACCTGCTCCCCTGGTTTGCCATACAGCTTGCTGTACTGTGGAAGGAGGCTGTTCAGCAGGGCCTGGTTCTCCTCCTCTGTGAAAGCAGGTGCTCTCTCCACAGTACGTGCCATTGTAGCTCCCAGAGGATGCTGAGACAGCAGCAGAGAGATCTTGAAATGCAGTAAAGTTGCATGTAGTGCAGGCAAGTGAAGTCTCTTGAGAACAGACAGACTTACATCTGTGCAGCAGAGGTGGACTCTGTTCCATGCATCCAAAGCGATAGGTCAGTCATTCGCATTATTCGAATTTGTCCAATCCATAACATTGGATGCATTGGACACGCCTACCGTGACGTTCAAAATATACGCATACTAACACCATTGAGTTTGATACATTGATGTTGTAAGGGAACCAATTCGGATTACACGCGATTCGTACACGAAGCGAAACGCACGTCTGTCACCATGACGATGAACAGCCAATGTGTGCGTCCGGATGCGGCTCACGCGTCCTTTGAATACTCACCCGCGTCTGTCACCATGACGACCAACAGCCAATGTGTGCTTCCGGCTCGGTTCGGATGCGGCTCACGCGTCCATTCAATACTCACCCACGTCTGTCACCATGGCAACCAACAGCCAATGTGTGCATCCGGCTCGGTTCGGATGCGGCTCATACATCCTTTGAATACTCACCTGCGTCTGTCACCATTACAGTAAACAGTCAGCAGGGCAGACAGTATAGCAATTCAGGAATGTTAGTCTGCATTACATGTGTGTGTACAGTAATTACCATGTCATATTTGACATAGTACTTGATAGCTCACACTCCCATGATGATCCAAGCTTGATGGGCACACAAAACATTGTTGTTGAGGAACATCACATCTGTGAGTGACCACTTCACAGATCACCCTCCTAGGCTTGGACACAGTCCCAGGGGATCATTGTGTTGACCCAGGTTATGTCCACACATGATCACTGCTTTCTTTGACTGTGTGTTAGAAAGTGCATAGTTTCAATTCATTGTGAGTAAATCCAAAGTATCTGAGTCTTGTACAACGCAGACACTTCATTGTTGATTTATTCTATGAAATTTATCTGACACATCAGCTTGTATTTGCCATGTGAGTTGCTGTTGTGTCTTTGTGTCACAGGCATATATGGATGCTTGTCAAATCTGACTGTGCCACACATTCTAATACTTTTTGGGTATGTGATAGTACATGTATGTCAGACATGACATCATGACAGTGTCCACTCTGTGACAGTGGTGTGCATGGTGACACGCTGTCTGTATCTAGTGTCCCACCTAGGTGGCATTACATGATCCAGGTCTATGTACCTTTCAACCATGTGCTAGTTGTGACAAACCTCTGTCTCTGATACTTTATTAGGTGTGTGTTGAGTATGTGATGTTTGATCACATGGACAGTGACAGACACCAGTGAGTAGTCACAGTACAGAACTGTAATTGGTGCACAACCATGTTAATGTGACATGTCTGGGAAGGGTCACATAGCTGTGCTCTGTGTCTGGGCTCAACCTTATGCATCTGACTTCATTGTGTCTTTATTTAATGTTGTATGTGTGTAATTGCATGTTCCTCACTACATTGGAAAGTGTCCTAAAATATGTTTTCACATGTAACATAGGTACCGCAGGACACCAGCTGTCCACAGACCCTTCCCGGACCTCCATACCATGAAAGAACGGGATAGCATCAGGCTGTACCGCTTCACCAGACCACTCATTGTGCAGTTGGCAGACCAGTTGGCCCCACATCTGCATCCTGGACACCCATATCCCTTTGTGCTGACCCCCAAGGTGAAGGTGATGGCGGCCCTACATTTCTTTGCCACAGGATCCTTCCAGCATACTGTGGCTACAGCTGGTGGGATGTCCCAGAGAATATTTAGCTATGTGCTTCGTGATGTGTTGGAGGCAATGTTACATTTTTTGAACCTGTACATCAAGTTCCCAACACCAGGACAGTTTGCCGACATCAAGAGTGACTTTTATGCTTTGGGCAGAATGCCACATGTCATTGGCTCCATTGATGGTACACATGTGGCTTTGGTCCCACCACAAGCAAATGAACAAACATACAGGAATCGTAAGCATTACCACTCCATAAATGCCCTGGTGGTATGTCTGCCTGACATGACGATCTCACATGTCTGTGCGCCTTTACCGGGATCAGCACACAGCGCCTACATTATGAGAAACAGTAGGATCCCACCAATGATGTCTCAGCTGCAAAATGAGCGTGCCTGGCTTGTTGGTCGGTAATGTTGTCTGTTTATGTTGTGTGTTGCTTGTATGTCATGTTGTACCCTGTTTTCAGACACATGAAGTATTTTCGGTTTAAATTTAGGAGAATCTGGATCGCCCAACATGCCGTGGTTGCTGACACCACTCAGGAACCCTGTCACCCCTGCTGAGTTTCCTTTTAATGAGGCACATGGGTGGACCAGGCGAGTGGTTGAGTGGACATTTGGGCTACTGAAAACCAGATTTCCCTACCTGGACCGTACAGGAGGAGCCCTCCAATATGCACCAGCAAAGGTGTGGAAGATCATCGTAGTGTGTTGCATGCTTCACAACCTGGCAGTGAGGAATGAGCTACCTCTCATCCAAGATAACGGGGAGCAGCAGCCTCCAGCAGGGGAGGATCCAGGCCTGGGGCATTTTGCTAGTGATGAGGAGGAGGAGGAGGATGTTCGGAGACAGCTCATCAACAACTTTTTCTCATGATTGTAAGTATGCAATGATGAGTTGACAATGCACTTTCTTTGCATGATATGTGTCTGTTGTACAATATCTTTGTATACATGTGGGTGCATGCTACTTAACATGAGCCTTGGAGTTGTTTGGTATCCATTGAGTTGGTATGTTCACCAGTACAGTGTTGACATGACTCCTAGTTAGTGTTCACATTTAAAAAATGTGAAGTATGAAATGTCTCTTGGAGATGTATGCAATTAATTTGGTATTTCAAGATTGTTCTATGTCTCTCCTTCACAGGGTCCTTTGGCCGGTGTATGGAGACATGTGACCTCCCAGACACACAATGCAGTTACAGATTGCAACTTTTCTTGGCATCAGGAATCTGTGCCACACACTCGACTCTGACATTTTTCAAAAGTCTTGGTTAATTTGGGCTAATTGTCACAGTGTGATTTGATTTCATTTGTTGTGGAGGCAACATGTTGTGCCTGTGTAATAAACCTGTGCTCCACATTGAGGTGTGCCTCATCTGTATCCTCACATCCAACATTCATTTACATACTGTATATGTGCCCTGATGTTTAGCTTATCTGACAATGATTAGTGTTTGTGCTTTGAAATGTTGCATCATTTTACAACACTGGAGGCAATGGGGATCTATGCCATGTACTATGTGTGTTGTGTTGACCTTGTTGTGTGTATCTCTCATATGGTTCAGGTTACATTTACTCACAAGACAGTAGGTAAATTCATGTACTTTTTTTCAGCCTATTCCTTGTGGTTTTTGATCATCTTTTCTATCAGAAAAACAGTGTTTCATTCACGACAGAAGCAAGTATTGTGCGAATATTAATTTATTGCAGTGCATGTGTGAAATTTGACAAGAAAGGGATAGTGCTGTAGACTTTTTTTAAGTCCAAAGTTCACAGAGGAGTTGGTAGAGGTAGTGGATGACATTTTCAGAGCCAGGTCCACAGTCATTTGAGTCGTTGATCCAACTTAGACCCTCCATCCCATGTGGGAGAGTTCAGTGATAGTCAACAAAGTGAATGGTTCGCACACAATGGAGGATATCAGGATCAGGTTGTCACTTCCTGGGGTGATGCATAGCCATCTGTCTCTCATTTGTCCTTCTTCGGACGACCCCTCCCACGCTTGGAGGGGGGACCCTCAGGTGCAGGCTGCCGCGGTGCAGGGGACTCTCCGCCAGAGTACTCATCCCTCCCTGTGGCAGTTGCAGATTTGGAAGCAACAGATGTAGTGGGCACACAGGAAGGTGGGGTCACGTTGTTAGCAATCTGGCGGAGGCAGGTGAGTATGTCCCTGTGCACCGCAGTCCGGTCATCAATTTTATCCATTTTGGACTCCATTCTTGCCATGTGTTGGTCCATTTTGGCATAATGGGCAGTCTGCTGTTGTTGCATGTCCCTGAGGATCCCAACTACCTGGCCAAAGTCTCCGGTGCATTCTCGATATGCATATAGAATGCGTGCCAACTGTGGGTCTGCTTGATCAGCAGCACCAGCTGCCTGACGGGACCTCTCCCCATAGCCCCTCACACCACCCCTACCCACACGAGCAGGACCTGTTGTTGCAGGCACAGACATACTGAGCTTCCTTCAGCATTGACACTGGTGTTGTCCGCCAACTCTAGAGTGCCCTGTGTTGCTGTGCTCTTGGTGTTTTGTTACCTTGGTGTGTCCGTGTGGGTAGTGGTCATCTGAGGGTTGACAGATGTTGCGGGAGTGGTCGCAGGGGGTGCTGGTGTTCAAGCTGCTGATGCTGCATGCTGACCCACACCGGAGGGGCCAGGTAGTTCATTGTCATCCGATGAGGGCTGCGGGACATCCACACCGGAGATCTCAGGGTCAACCAGACTCTGGGACTGGGTTTCCTGTTCTGTTCCTGCAGTGTCCCCACCAGGCCCTGTGGGTAGATGAGAGACACAATGTTTGTGGTGTTTTTGCACAGGTCATCATATCATACACATTACATTTGCTATTGTACATTATGATGAGTGTAGGTACATTAAATAGTCCTCTAACGTCACAGACCCAGGCCTATTTTTTCGGATAACATTGTGATATTAACAAGAAGTGTTTTGCTGAGCATGTCCAGCTCTGTGCATAAATGGGCATGTTTTGTTCATTTGACTGTACATAGACATTGACTGGCAAGTGACACCCTGTGCATGACACAGGTGTGATGGTATTTCCCACATCTGTGCTTTTCCTAAGATATACGCACTCTTCTTCTTACGATATGTATACAGATTTGTGCATGTGTGCTGGCGTTTGTGCATGTCGTTTGCAGTCAAATTGGTGTGGCTACCTACACACTCACAGTCCAGAATGTGTGGGAGCATTTTGTTTATGGTATTTTGATGAATGTGTTCCTAGTTCTCATCTCATTGCACACATGTGAATAACTGTCAGTAGCAAATAGTGTTACTGCTTTGCTTTGTACCTGATCACATCATGTATCTTGTCCTTGTCCTCCATGGACAGATGAGTTAACCAAGGCTGCTTTCATGCTTTTTAAGGCTCAGAGCTGTGAGGTACAGAGGTTTGTGTGCTTGTGTTATGCTGCTGGAACTTGTACCCCTCTTCCACCCAGACCAGCTTACTCCTCGTGGACAAAGTATCAATCACAGTGAGGGGAGTGTAGTGGCAAGGATGCTGACAACCAGGGCCGGACTGGCTACCGGGCGTTTTGGTCGGCTGCCAAGCAGGGGCCCGATTTTACTGCCGTGGGGGCTGATTTATGGTGATGGTGACCTGCATTTGCTTCTAAGTAAAGAAAGCAAAACAAATGGTTTTAAAGCATACTTTAAAACCATTTGGTTTTCCATTCTTTACTTAGAAATGCCCCGGCCCTGCTGACAACCCTGCATGATGTACGAGTTGAATGCAACTCCCAACAGTGCCTTGTGCACCCGACACCATGCAACAGTGTCAGCCATTTTGCTGTGGCCCTCCATTCACTGTCAGGTATCCATTGTCACTGATGAACAGGTTGCTTTGTGTGTGGGTAGTGATGTCTGCTATGACTGCATCTCACACCATGTCCTCCACACACCTTCCCAGCCAGCCCAGGGAGCACACCTGGGACTATGCATCCCCAGACAGTGAGTGGAAATGTACAGTGAAGATGGCTGAGAGTGGGGACTGGTGTGAGAAGCCCAGGGCCTGGATGTGACTTGTGGCCAATTCATACATAAGGCCCATGTGTCAGCCATCTTGCTAGTACATTTCCTTTCACTGTCATGGACTGCCTAGTCACAAGAGTGCAATTTGTTCTGGCTGAGAAGGTGTGTGTAGGGCAGGGCGTGATGGTAGTTGAAGTTATTGTAGATACTCCTCCTCCCACCCATAGCAAGTTGACCACCAGGAACCAGGCTTCCATGACAGTGAGTCAAACTTTACATTCCAGATGTCTGACAGTGGTGCCTGCTGTTTTTTTAGCACAACTCCCAACAGGGCCTTGTGCTCCCCACACCAGAGACCAGTGTCAACCATCTTGACAGTACTTTTCCACTGACTCTGAGGTAAGCACAGGTCCAGGTAGTCTTGTTGGGCTATGTGGGAGGAGGATTGTTTGCTGTGACTAAGACTCCCATCATGTCTTTAGCCACACCCACCTTCCCAGCAATCCCAACCTTCCTTCCTGTGACTCAGGAACAGGTATTATGATGTGCGAAGGAGGGTCAAGAAGCTGATTGGCAAAAACTATGTCCTGAGCCAGCGGACTGGCGGTGGCCCTCCTGCAACACCTGTGCACTTCACTTCCTGGGAGGAGAAGGTGCATGCCATCCTTCCACCGGAGGGCGTCCATGGAACATCAGGAGTACCAGAGCCTGGTGAGTACATACTCAAATAGCCAATATTGTCAGCAAATACACACCCACAGACATCACTGTCAAGGGGACAGTGATACAAATCACTGTTAGCAAAGCCAGAACAATATGAAGCAAATGAGCGTGTGATGTGTATGCCAGTTTGACAAACACAATACATGCAATCTCAGAGTAACATATAACTATGTCATGACATGTACCAACTTACCAAAAAAAACAGCAATGCTTGGTGCTCAAAACAGCAGCCACCACTGTCAGCCATCTTGCCAGCACAGTTTCACTCAATCATAGGGAAGCTGAGTCACAGGAAGGAAGGTTGGGATTGCTGGGAAGGTATGTGTGGCTAAAGGCATGATGGGAGTCGTAGTCACAGCTAACACTCCTCCTCCCACATAGCCCAACAAGACTACCTGGACCTGTGCTTACCTCAGAGTCAGTGGAAAAGTACTGTCAAGATGGTTGCCACTGTTCTCTGGTGTGGGGAACACAAGGCCCTGTTGGAAGTTGTGCTCAAACAAACACCAGGAACCACTGTCAGACATCTTGACAATACATTTCCATTCACTGTGAGGAAAGCATAGTACCAGGTGGTGTAGTTGGGCTATGTGGGAGGAGGATTATTAGCAGTGACTGCAAATACCATCATGCCCTGCCCTACACACACCTTCTCAGCCAGAACAAATAGCACTCTTGTGACTAGGCAGTCCCTGAGAGTGAAAGGAAATGTACTGGCAAGATGGCTGACACAGGGGCCTTATGTATGAATTGGCCGCAAGTCATATCCAGGCCTTGGGCTTCTCACACCAGTCCCCACTCTCAGCCATCTTCACAGTACATTTCGACTCACTGTCTGGGAATGCATAGTCCCAGGTGTGCTCCCTGGGCTGGCTGGGAAGGTGTGTGGAGGACAGGACATGGTGTGAGTTGCAGTCATAGCACACATCACTAACCACACACATGGTTTAAGTCCTACTTGAGGAACAGGTCACAAAGATTTCTGGTGAATAAAAACCTGTCAGCATCCTCCCCCATTCAGATAGGGATTCCACAAGGTTCAACCCTCTCCCCTTCACTATTCAACTTATATGTGGAACCACTAACGGATATACTCCGCCGTGCCAACATCTTTTTCCACATGTACGCTGATGACACTCAGATTTACATTAAGATTTCCTCTTTGGAGGAGATCATACCAATGAACAAGGCATTAAGGGCGACGATGCTATGGTTAACAAGCAATCAGCTTAAACTAAACGCAAAAAAACCAGAATTCCTCCTAATATCCCCCACCAAAAGCCCACCCATTATAAAAAGAATGGACCAACTTGATCACCGCACTCAACTGCATCCCGAACCTTGTAGAATTAACCAAATCTCTAGGAATCACTCTAGACCAGAGCCTAAACATGCAATCACACATCAACCCGTTGGCTAGAAATGCACGATTTCACCTGAGCTATATTAAGAAATTGAAACCATTCATCGAAGCAGCAGACCTCAAAATGGCAGTTCAGGCATTAGTAATCTCGAGGATTGAATACGGATGCACAACACTTTCTGGGCTCCCCAAAATTGCAACAGCTCTTCTAAAAGCCTGCCTCAACGTAGCAACAAGGCTTATAACAGGTTCAAAAAAATTCGACCACATCTCTCATCACCTGAAAGCGCTGAATTGGCTACCTTATGAAGCCAGAATTCAGCTCAAATTGGTGTGAATAACACACAATGCGCTACACTTCAATTCACCAAGATATCTAGCTCAGAAATTGGAGATTTTGGGGGAAGCAGACAATCCAAGAGCACCAGAGACCTAGTGGTGAAGCCACCAATTTTCCGGAATTTTTTTTTTTATGACAGTGCGTTCTCGGGTGCTGCACCGAGAATATGGAATTCGCTACCTCCAAGCATCAGAAGGTTACCCAACCCCGCAAATTCAAGAAAGAAACCAAGATCTTTCTAATGAGCAATTTCATACTGTAACCAATACAGAACAACCACATAAGATTTGCCTAAATCCTCTCGCTTAGAGACACAAGAGCTTTTTTGCTAAGATCCAATTTCACCTGTTTAATATGGGTACTTGCTTCCCTTGATGATATGGTTCCTGTAGACTTACATTCTGTGAATGTGCTAAAATCTTTCTTATTGAGTGAAGTGGCTGTGACAACTTTGAATTGGACTTTAATATGTTAAAATGCTATCCAGAGTATTGCACTAAAGGAAAAGTAATCATGGGCCATATGTAGGTAGCTAAATACCGGTCGGTAACGGCCGAAATTCGGTAAATCTCCCGTTACCGACCGGTATTTAGGCGATTGAGATGTAGGAGGCCAAAAAGAAGGAATCGGTAATTATGAATCGGTAAATACCGATTCATCATTACCGAATTCAAATCTACCCATTCGGAAATCACCGATTCCTTATTTACCGAATCGGTGAATAAGAATCGGTAAAAACGAAAAAAGAGATGTAGGTAAATTCGGTAATACCGAATTACATGAAATTCGGTATTTAAGAGTCGGTAATTAACACTGACTGAAAGCAGGTGGTAATCATCTACAGCGAATATAAGCGATCCCAAAATGCAACAGTGTGATCACTATGGCGGCTTTCTATGTGATTGCAAGGCGGCTACGTCTACAGGCAGCAGGAGTGAGGATCTGGAGAAGGGAGGAGCGCATTTACAGACAGCGCATCACAATCTTCCAACAGACTGAGGCTGAGATCCATGAAAGGTACAGGCTACACCCCCACACCATCCTGGACTTGATAAGGGACTTGCACCCACTCCTGGAGCACCCAACACCAAGGGCGCACACCATACCACCACATGTGCAGGTGCTCTGTAGCCTACATCTACTCGCATCTGGCAGTTACCAGGGGGTGATAGCTGCGGTAGGCGGGGTGTCTCAGAGTTGCCTGTCCCGTTTCTTCAGAAAGTTCCTGGATGCCATGATGCAGAGAATGCACCACTACATTAGCTTCCCAAACACACAGGCGGAACTGCTGAAAACCAAGACAGACTTTTACCAGATGGCACAGTTCCCGCATGTCATAGGCTGTATTGATGGCACACACATTCCAATCTGCCCACCAGCAGCCACTGAGCACATCTACAGGAACAGAAAGTCCACCCACTCCATAAATGTGCAGGTAATCTGCGATGCTGCCAACATCATCACTGACATCGTGGCCAAATTTCCTGGGAGCACCCACGACTCATACATCTTCCAGAACAGTGGGATCTACACACGCCTGGCTGCGGGAGAATTTGGAGAAGGATACCTGCTAGGTAAATCACTGTGACACTCACTCATACTTACTGCAGATGAATGTGTATTGGTGTATGTGACTAATGGCACTCTCATCCTCACCTAGGCGATAGTGCATATGCCGTGCGGTCATTTATCCTCACTCCCTACCTAAACCCATCAACCCTGAGTGAGAGACGATACAATGTGGCACACAAATCAACACGCAACGTTGTGGAGCGCACGTTTGGACTATTGAAAAGCAGGTTCCGCTGCCTCCACAAAAGCGGAGGCGCACGTCAGTACACACCCATCATCTGCTGCAAAATCATTGCAACTTGTGCAATGCTGCACAACCTTGCCACAAAGAAAGGTACAGAAGTGGAATTAACAGATTTTGAGGACAATGATGATGAATTAGCACAGCCAGAGCCCAACGCAGCAGGAGTGCCACCAGCAACAGATGGGAGACAGAGACGGGCAGAGATCACATGCAACTATTTTTAAGTAAGTAAGGAGACACAGCCAGTAGTTGTATGTAATGACGTAGTTTTAATTTCTGGGCACTACGCCACAACACAAACGGCCAAACATGGCATTCCAATTTCTGACATCCATAGTAGGAAGTCATGGGTTACTTCACCCAATTCTGTCCTGTTAGTGTGGGCTGCATCAGCGTCTGCGGCCACGCACAACAGTACTGGATGCCAGTACGTGACTGTCCTCACTGGCTGTGGAACCAGTGGCAGCCCCATGCCGTCTGCTGCTCCTCCGGGTGTCTGTTACAGGGGGTAATGCTGCTCCGACTGGTCGTGTCCTCGCTGTCCCCAACTTCCACAGCACCAGTAGTGGCAGACTGACTTGTCAGCAGCACCTCAAGAGCAGTGGTCACCTTTACCAGCCCCTAGTGACATCAGTGCTGCAGTGCGCCAGGCCCTCCTGCATGGCCACGGAGCGCCTGCAGAGCAGAGAAGTGGCAGTTGCTAGGCGGTTCACTGCCCTTGTATGGTGCTCCATTTTCTGCCTCTCCCTGCGCCGTGTAACTCTGTCCTCATCCATTTTGCTGCACAGCAGCATCACAGACTGGGACATGTCCCGCATGCCTGCAGCCATCTCCTTCATGCCCTCAGCCATTGTGCCTATGCCCTTGTCAATGTTGCTCATGTTGTCATTGAGGCGCCTCATTTGTCGCTGGACTGACTGTATTGCCTTTCCTTGTAGGCGCTGCACCTTCACCATGCTTGCCTCCAGCCCTCCGAAGACACCATGGCTCTCACCCTGTGGAGGTGGACTGCTCACACGAGCCCTGCGGCGGCGTCTGGCACCTGTGTGTGCTCCCTCAGTGGTGGACAGCACACCAGCATTGCTACCATCCACTGGCACAGTGGATGTTTCCCCCTCGAGTCTTCTGAGGAGGACTCAAACTCCATCAGTCTGGCAACAGCACGCCTCCTAGGTCTCAGCACTGCAGGTGGTGTTGATGCTGGTGAGGCTAGCAGTAGTGGCGAGGCTAGCTGTGGTGGTGAGGCTAGCAGTAGTGGTGAGGCTAGCTGTGGTGGTGAGGCTGACTGTGGTGGTGTTGTGTGCCCTGCACTCGTACTGGCCTTCTCAGTGATGTCCTTCCGGGGTGCCCTCTCTCCCTTGTCCTGAGCAGTCCTGCGCGATGTCTCGCCTGTGGACAGAAATTGTACATTAGCTCAGTGTACCTGCAGCCCTGCATAGCAAGAATAAATATACATTTCTGCCACACTATCTCATTGTCTTCTGCCTGCTTATCGCTGATGTGTGTCACATGCCTTGTTGTTCAGTGCGATTCCTGTCATGATAGGGGTTTCACTGACTACATCTCCCATAATGCATTGCTGGTTTGCACTAAAATCGGTTCTGGAGTGGGATTCACAGAGCCCAATTGGGGATTTGGGATAGGGGAGGGGGGCACAATGCTGTGCATGCTTCTTACCTCGTTTAGATGCAGCCCTGGCAGAGCTGTCTGCATCCCCGATCCCACAGACACTTTCTGGCTCTATCGTGGTCTCCACGAGCCGCTCGAGTTCAGTCAGGGCAGGTGCCCTGTTCCTTCCTCCTCCTGTCAGCCTGGCTTGTTTCTTGAGATCTGCCATCTTCTTCTTGGTGATGCTCCTGATGTCATACCACCGCTTCTTGAGCACATCAATGTCCCGGGGGTCACTCCAATGGCATTCACCTGTGACTGGATTTCAAGCCAGATTCTCCTTTTCACTGACTCTGCAACTTGCAGGGACTGCTTTCCAAACAGCTTTGCGTTTTGCTTCACCACCTCCTCCACAAGGACCTGCAGTTCCCTCTGACTGAATTTCAGTTTCCTCTTCCTTTCCCCTCCTTCTCTTTCTGTGTCCTGGGTGTCCATTGTGCAAGATTTGCAGGCGAGGTTCAGGCAGTGGCTCTGTTGCTCTCCTCTGCACTCCCAGCCTCTCCAGAAGGTTCTGATTGTGTGCACCTGCCTGGGTGTGGCCACTTCCTGGTTGGGAGGGGTGGTGGTTGCACAGGATTGGCTGATTCCTCAATTGATGTTTTTTTGAATTACCGATTCGGTATTTACCGATTCGGTATTTACCGATTCGGTAAAACCGATCGGTATTGTGGATTCGGTAAATATTTACCGAATTTTACCGATTCGGTATTGTTTACCGAATATTTACGTACATCGGGAATACCGATTCATAAATACCGATTCGGTAAAATTCGGTAATTAAGAATCGGTATTTCCAGATTACCTACATATGGCCCCATGTTCTGTACTGTGAAGCGCTCTGATACCCTTTGGGGTCAAGTTCGCGCTATTCAAAACACTCAATAAATAAATAAAGCAACCTGTTCATCAGTGACAATGGATGGCTGACAGTGAATGTTAGGGCCACAGCAAGATGGCTGACACTGTTGCATGGTGTCATGTGCACAAGGCATTGTTGGGAGTTGCATTCACCTCCTACATCATGCAGCGTTGTCAGCATCCTTGCCACTACACTCCCCTCACTGTGATTGATACTTTGTCCACGAGGAGTAAGCTGGTCTGGGTGGGAGGAGGGGTACAAGTTCCAGCAGCATAACACAAGCACAAAACCTCTGTACCTCACAGCTCTGAGCCTGATAAAGCAAGAAAGCAGCCTTGGTTAACTCATCTGTCCATGGAGGACAAGGATAATATATATGATGTGATTAGGCACAAAGCAAAGCAGTAACACTATTTGCTACTGACAGCTATTCACATGTGTGCAATGAGATGAGAACTAGGAACACATTCATCAAAATACCATAAACAATATGCTCACATACATTCCAGACTGAGAGTGTGTAGGTAGCCACACCAATTTGACTGCAAACGACATGCACTAATGCCAGCACACATGCACAAATCTGGAAACATATCGCAAGAGGTAGAGTACGTATATCATTGTAACAGCACAGATGTGGGAAATACCAACACACCTGTGTCATGCACAGGGCGTCACTTGACAGTCAATGTCTATGTTCAGTCAAATAAACAAATCATGCCCATTTATGCACAGAGCTGGACATGCTCAGCAAAACACTTCTTGTTCAAATCACAATGTTCTCTTAAAAAATAGGCCTGGGTCTGTGACGATAGAGGACTATCTAATGTACATACACTCATAATGTACAATAGCAAATGTAATGTGTATGATACGATGATCTGTGCAAAAACACCACAAACATTGTGTCTCTCATCTACCCACAGGGCCTGCTGGGGACACTGCAGGAACAGAACAGGAATCCCAGACCCAGACTCTGGTTGACCCTGAGCTCTCTGGTGTGGATGTCTCTCAGCCCTCATCGAATGACGATGAACTACCTGGCCCCTCCGGTGTGGGTCAGCATGCAGCACCAGCAGCTGTAATGCCAGCACCCCCTGCAACCACTCCAGCAACATCTGTCAACCTCCAGAGGACCACTACCCACACGGACACACCAAGGCAACAAAACACTGAGAGGACAGCATCACAGGGCACTCAGGAGTTGGTGGACAACAACACCACTGTCAACAATGAAGGAGGCTCAGTGTTGTCTGTGCCTGCAACAACAGGTCCTGCTCGTGTGGGAAGGGGTGGTGGGAGGGAGCGTGGGGAGAGGTCCCGTCAGGCAGCTGGTGCTGCTGAACAAGCTGACCCACAGATGGCATGTATTCTCAATGCATATCAAGAATGTACCGGAGACTTTGGCCAGGTAATTGGGATCCTCAAGGACATGCAACAGCAGCAGGCTGCCAATTATGCCAAAATGGACTCACACATGTCCAGAATGGACTCACACATGTCCAGAATGGACTCACACATTGCAAAAATAGATGATCTGTCTGTGGTGCACAGAGACATACTCACCTGCCTCGAGCAGATAGCCAACAACATGACCACACCTCCCTGTGTGCCCACTACATCTGTTGCTTCTACATCTGCAACTGACACAGGGAGGGAGGAGGACTCTGGCGGAGAGTCCCCTGCGCCGCGGCAGCCTGCACCTGAGGGTCCCCCAGAAAAATGTAAGAGGGGTCGTCCAAAGAGGGACAAATGAGAGACAGATGGCTATGCATCCCCCCAGGAAGTGACAACCTGCTCCTGATATCCTCCATTGTGTGAGAAGCGTTCACTTTGTTGACTGTCACTGAACTCTCCCACATGGGATGGAGGGTCTAAGTTGGACCAATGACTCAAATGACTGTGGACTTGGCTCTGAAAATTTCATCTACTGGCACTACCAACTCCTCTGTGAACTTTGGACTTCAAACTTTTGTACAGCACTATACCTTTCTTGTAAAATGTCACACATGCACTGTAATAAATTAATATTCACACAATACTTGCTTCTGTCGCGAATGAAACACTGTTTTCAGATAGAAATGATGATCAAAAAAACATGGAATGGAATGACAATGACATTGGCTGAAAAACAAGTACATTAATTTACCAACTGTCTTGTGAGTACATGTAACCTGACACAAATGAGAGATACACACATCAAGGTCATCACAACACACATAGTACATGGCATAGATCCTCATTGCCTACAGTAATGTAAAATGAAACAACATTTATGTGTACAAACACTAATCATTGTCAGATAAGCTGAACATCAGGGCACATATACAGTATGTAAATTAATGTTGGATGTGTGGAAACAGATGAGGCACACCTCAATGTGGAGCACAGGTTTATTACACAGGCACAACATGTTGCCTCCACAACAAATGCAATCAAATCACTCTGTGGCAATAAGCACAAATTAACCAAGACTTTTGAAAAATTTCAGAAACGAGTGTGTGGCACACATTCCTGATCCAAAGAAAAGTTGCAATCTGTAACTGCATTGTGTGTCTGGGAGGTCACATATCTTCATACACAAGCCAAAGGAACCTGTGAAGGAGAGACATAGAACAGTCTTGAAATACCAAATTATTTGCATCCATCTCCAAGAGACATTTCATACTTCAAATGTTTAAAATGTGAACACTAGCTAGGAGTCATGTCAACACTGTACTGGTGACCATACTAACTTAATGGACACCAAACAACTCCAAGGCTCATGTTATGTAGCATACACCCACACATATACAAAGATATTGTACAACAGACACATATCATGCAAAGAAAGTGCTTTGTCAACTCATCATTGCATACTTATAATCATAAGAAAAAGTTATTGATGAGCTGTCTCCGAACATCCTCCTCCTCCTCCTCCTCCTCCTCATTACTGGCAACATGTCCCAGGCCTGGATCCTCCCCTGCTGGAGGCTGCTGGTCCCCGTCATCTTGGATGAGAGGTAGCTCATTCCTCATTGCCAGGTTGTGAAGCATGCAACACACAATGATGATCTTACACACCTTCGATGGTGCATATTGGAGGGCTCCTCCTGTACGGTCCAGGTAGGGAAATCTTGTTTTCAGTAGCCCAAATGTCCGCTCAACCACTCGCCTGGTCCGCCCATGTGCCTCATTATAACGAAACTCAGCAGGGTTGACAGGGTTCCGGAGTGGTGTCAGCAACCACGGCATGTTGGGCGATCCAGATTCTCCTAAATTTAAACCGAAAATACTTCATGTGTCTGAAAACAGGGTACAACCTGACATACAAGCAACACACAACATAAACAGACAACATTACCGACCAACAAGCCAGGCACGCTCATTTTGCAGCTGAGACATCATTGGTGGGATCCTACTGTTTCTCATAATGTAGGCGCTGTGTGCTGATCCCGGGAAACGCGCACAGACATGTGAGATCATCATGTCAGGCAGACATACCACCAGGGCATTTATGGAGTGGTAATGATTACGATTCCTGTATGTTTGTTCATTGGCTTGAGGTGGGATCAAAGCCACATGTGTTCCATCAATGGAGTAAATGACATGTGGCATTCTGCCCAAAGCATAAAAGTCACTCTTGATGACTGCAAACTGTCCTGGTGTTGGGAACTTGATGTACAGGTTCAGAAAATGTAACATTGCCTCCAACACATCACAAAGCACATAGCTAAACATTGTCTGTGACATCCCACCAGCAGTAGCCACAGTATACTGGAAGGATCCTGTGGCAAAGAAATGTAGGGCCGCCATCACCTTCACCTTGGGGGTCAGCGCAAAGGGATATGGGCGTCCAGGTTGCAAATGTGGGGCCAACTGGTCTGCCAACTCCACAATGAGTGGTCTGGTGAAGCAGTATCGTCTGATGCTATCCCGTTCTTCCATGGTCTGGAGGTCGGGGAAGGGTCTGTGGACAGCTGGTGCCCTGCGGTACCTATGTTACAGGGAAAATATATTTTAGGACACTTTCCAATGTAGTGAGAAGCATGCAATTATACACATACAACATTAAATAAAGACACAATGAAGTCAGATGCGTAAGGTTGAGCCTAGGCCTAGACACAGAGCACAGCTATGTGACCCTTCCCAGACATGTCATATTAACATGGTTGTGCACCAATTACAGTTCTGTACAGTGACTACTCACTGGTGTCTGTCACTGTCTATGTGATCAAACATCACATACTCAACACACACCTAATAAAGTCACAGAGACAGAGGTTTGTCACAACTATCACATGGTTGAAAGGTACACAGACCTGGATCATGTCATCCACCTAGGTGGGACACTAGATACAGACAGCGTGTCACCATGCACACCACTGTCACAGTGTGGACACTGTCATGATGTCATGTCTGACATACATGTACTATCACATACCCCAAAATTTTGGAATGTGTGGCACAGTTATATTTGACAAGCATCCATGAATGCCTGTGACACAAAGACACAACAGCAACTCACATGGCAAATACAAGCTGATGTGTCAGATAAATATCATTTAAAAAATCAACAATGAAGTGTCTGCATTGTACAAGACTCAGATACTGTGGATTTACTCACAATAACTTGACACAATGCACTTTCTAACACACAGTCCAAGAAAGGAGTGATTATGTGTGGACCTAACCTGGGTTAACACAATGATCCCCTTGGACTGTGTCCAAGCCTAGGAGGGTGATCTGTGAAGTGGTCACTCACAGTTGTGATGTTCCTCACCAACAATGTTTTGTTGCCCATCAAGCTTGGATCATCATGGGAGTGTGAGCTATCAAGTACTATGTCCAATATGACATGTTAATCACTGTACACACACATGTAATGCAGCATAACATCAAGATTTGCTATACTGTCTGCCCTGCTGACTGATCAGTGTAGGGCGCCTGAGTGTCACCCCGAAACGTGTGGTTTGCATCCTTTGCCTGTTTACTGTAATGGTGAACGTTGCGGGTGAGTATTGAATGGATACGTGAGCCGCATACAAACCGAGCCGGATGCACACATTGGTTGTTGGTCGTCATGGTGACAGACGCGGGTGAGTATTCAAAGGACGCGTTATCCGCATCAGAACCTAGCCGGACGCACACATTGGCTGTTGGTCGTCATGGTGACAGACGCGGGTGGGTATTCAAAGGACGCATTATCCGCATCCAAACAGAGCCGGACGCACACATTGGCTGTTAGTCGTCATGGTGACAGGTGCGGTGGGTATTCAAAGGATGCGTTATCTGCATCCAAACAGAGCCGGACACACACATTGGCTGTTGGTCGTCATGGTGACAGACGTGCGTTTCGCTTCGCGTACGAATCGCGTGCAATCCAAATCGGTTAGCTCACACCACCAATGTATCAAACTCAATAGTGTTAGGATGCGTATTTTTTTAACGTCGCGGTAGGCGTGTCCAATGCGTGCAATGTCATGGATTGGACAAAAACGGATAATGCGATCGCCTCAGACCTATCGCTTTGGATGCATGGAACAGAGTCTGCCTCTACTGCACAGATATAAGTCTGTCTGTTCCCAAGAAACTTCACTTGCCTGCACTCCATGCAACTTTACTGCATTTCAACATCTCTCTGCTGCTGTCTCTGCATCCTCTGGGAGCTACAATGGCACGTACTGTGGAGAGGGCACCTGCTTTCACAGATGAGGAGAACCAGGCCCTGCTGGATAGCCTCCTTCCACAGTACAGCAAACAGTATGGCAAACCAGGGGAGCAGGTGAGTGTTAATTACACTGCCTTTTTCATTTGGCCATGTGTAAAAACATGCACTACTAGCAGTGGGATCCCCAAGGGCAAGCATGCAAACATAGATAATGTAAGTCTTACAGTGTGTAGATTTAGGTTCTGGACAGGTACAGTGATGTAGAAGTGTGTGTAGTGGGTTTGACTTTTCTGCACTGTTCTCATGTTTTTGAGGGAGATTTGCACACAGGACAACTGCCCATGATGATACTTGGCTACCCCTTACACATTATCTGGCATTCTGACCATCACCTATATGTCCATGTGTATGATGCACAAACATGTAGCATATGGAGCAATGGTGTGTCACCATGTCATCCTCACAGGTTGACGCCCATCAGAAGGCTGAAATATGGCAGACCATTGTCCGGGCAGTAAGATCCATGGGGGTATTTAGACGCAGCGTCTGCCACTGCCAGAAGAGGTGGCAGGACCTCCGTGGCTGGACACAGAGGATTGCAAGGGTCTAGCTGAAGCTGTCACCTCCTCGCAAAAGGGGTGGACGACGGACCCTGACCCCTCCACATGCTCCGGATACTGACGGTGGTCTTCCCTGACCTGGATAGGCAGTTGAAGGCCAGACAGCAGCAAGAAGGGGGTGAGTATGTGCCATGTTGCAGAACTAGGTTTAACATGCATGTTGCACTCCCTTAGCCTGATACACTTCTCACAGGTCGTCTGTCTGCTAAGACAACTCTTCTGTGGCCAAAATGTAACTATGCCCCATTAACATCTGATGGCCAGGTGTGTCCCTTTCCGTCGGTGACTTGTGTGTCACTTAGGTCCTGTGTATTGACTGTAGTCCAATGTTCTTGTGCTTAGCCTGATACACTTCTCACAGGCCGTCTGTCTGCTAAGACAACACTTCTGTGGCCAAAATGTAACTATGCCCCATTAACATGTGATGGCCAGGTGTGTCACTTAGGTCTTGTGTATTGGCTGTAGTCCAATGTTCTTGTGCTCAGGACTATATACAACATGTGCATGGAGTTGACCATCATGAGTGATGTAATTGTCTGACATGTGTCAGCACATTTACTGATGTATGACCTGTACTCAGTGTGGTACATACATATATGTTCAAAATGTTGCTATTGGTGCACACAGGTGTGCATAAACAATGCCATACATCCGTGTATCAGGTGAGACCAATGTGGATGCCTCAGACAATTCATGTTGATAAGTGGTCAAAATGTATTGTCCCATACATAGTGCTCTCTGTAATCACATGTATCACATGGACCAAGGACAGGTATGCCAACTCAGGCCATCGGAGACACTGACACATCAGATTTTTGTGTCAGGCAACACTTCCACCATTGTAATGTGAAAATCCATGGGTCAGACTTGGTGACAGTGAGTACATGTGCCAATCTTTGAAAGACACAGGTGGTCAATATAGAAAACAGGGACATACATCTAATGTATGGCTTTTGGCTCAGATACACATGACAAGACATGTGTGTATCATCCCTTGACTGTGCATACTGGTGGCCTGAACATCTATATGCATGCTGTATTGCTTTCTTCTTGAGAGCTGTAAAATGTTCATGTAGCCAGACATTTTTATTCACATACTCCGGTGGCTAAATAGAACAACGTGAGCTTGTAAAAGGGTTTAAATTGTGTCGAGTATGTAGTGGACATGTATACTTGACACATACAGATGTTACCGGAAGCAGTAAATACAGGATTGTGACACGGTGCTGACTGTAAACTTGAGATGTACCGGTCCTGTACCAAGAGTCCGTACAGAGGGATCAGCCAGACAGGCCAGTGGCATAGTGTGCAACATGAATTTTTGAGAGGATGCAGTATTTAGACTTGGCAGTTGTACTGCATGCAGACCATTAGAGCATTGACGTTCAAGACATAGGTACCCATTATGATTACTGGGGCTGGAAGTATGTTTAACAGTTGAAAATTTCAAATGTGTGCATACCATTTGCTGTGTCAGTTCCAGACTCCCTTGCAGGAGATGACACATGTATGTAATGACACATGACCCTCAGGAGCATTACAGATCAGACCAGCTGCCAAATAGTGTCATAGTTTACATGGTTTTTGTGGTATTTGACATACATCTAACCAATGTTTCACATGCCATCATGTGTCTGGGAACCACAGTTTACTGGCAGACTGACAAGTGCCATGTACACATATGTGTAATGATTTAAAACCTGCCGTGAAAAGGATGCATAGGCTTGCTCTGTGATGTGTTGTGATGATACTCATGTGTCAAGACTATGCAGATGACTGATGTGAATCTCTTTCTCATCCTTGTTCACAGCATCATCTTCGGCTACTGGAGGAGACAGTTCCACGGAACAAGGGGAAGCGGCTAGCCAGACAGGGTCAACTGTGGAGGAGGAGGAGGGACCCAGTGGCATGGAGGGTGAGTGGATCCACACTGAGGGCAGGTCGGAAACATCTACATCTGCCGAGGATCAAACAAGCTCCAGTGATGACTCCCTTGTGGTGGTGTGTGTTCCCATTTTGGAGCCCACAACATCAGAGTCTGCCCCCACCACCACCATCTCTACCCTCACAGCTGCTCCCATTCCAAGTGTCTGTGGACCCTCCTGTGTTAGGGAACATGTCTCCTTTGGGCCAGGCTCCGCACCCCCTGCATCTGTCACCCCTGCTGCCCTGAGTGTGGAGGCCGTGGATTTGCTAAAACAGATCCATGTGGGGCAGACATCCATGCTGAGTGTCCTCCATGCACATACCAGTCTTTTGACACAATTGGTGTCATACATGGAGGGAATCTCATCAGACATGTCGGCCCTACAGCGATCAAATCAGACCATGGCCTCCTCACCGATGGCAGCAGTGGCCCTCCTGCAGCAGTCCCTCACCCCTCCTTCCTCTGCCCCATCCACAGTCCACACTACCCTACCTGACCCAAGCACACTCACAGAGGCACATGCACACACACAAACAGACACAAGCAGCACACAATCACCCAAAACAAAATCAAAACACACACGCACGCTCAGGGGACTGACATCACACATACAGGGGAGAGGGCCAAAAAAATCACACAAACATCCACAACCACTCCGCATGCCTCAGCTACCTCTCCCTCCAAAACCCCTGCCCTTGACTCTCCTACAACCCCCTCTACCCAGCGGGTCATCCTCTGTGACCTTGGCCTCTTCCCCACTGATCCATCAGACCACACTAGCAAGGGGAAGAGGAAACCCCCTGGCACAGAGAGGAGATCCACCCCTGCATGCACACCCTCCTCTAAGAGCAAGAACACAAAGCCCCCCACACGTTCATCCCCCAGATCAAAGAAGTCCAAAACCCCACCACCATCCCACACTTTACCACCAAAATCCCCTTCCTCACGGTCCCAGGCCCCCCCTCCCAAAGATCACACCTCAGACCCCATCCCAGTTTCACACACACACCGTTACACTATCCCCAAGAAGGTCAGGCCCTCCCCCTACCACAAGCATTTCCCTCCAACAGCACCCTCCGTTCAGTCTGTTCCTGACACTGCAGTGGAGCCCCCACCCCCCTCAATCTGACCAGTCCACTACAGTGGAGCCCTCACCCCCTCAATCTGACCAGTCCACTGCAGTGTATCCCGACATAACACTAGATCCCATCCCTCCCAAAACCCAAACCGGTACCCCCTAGTCCTGTCCCTGCGGTGCCTGGCATGCCCCTAAAGATGCCCCTCTAAGGGGAGATGTCCCCTTGTGTTTGCAGTGCAGGCAAGCGAGGGAGGATTAATATGCATGACCCCCTCAAAGACTCTCTAAAATGGACTGGCCATTGGCCTTATTGTTCTTATTTATTTTTTCCATTTCTTCACAAATGTTGAATAAAGCAGTTTTTGTTATTTGTACATTTGCTTTTTGTGTAACAAATATTGTTAATGAGTCAATTGTCATTGATGTGCAAATCTTGTTGTGGGAATACATCACTAGTGATGTGATGGACTGCATGTGGTCCATGGCATATGTGTCCTATTACAGTATGTATCTGAGTCCTCATTGTCTACATTTGCAGGTTGTCATGATCCACAACATTTTGGTCCATGAGGGTGACATGCTTTTGACAACCTACCATCTTTTACTTACACTTTTGCACATAGGTCGTGCTGTCATTTGTACACATTGTACAAGTCTTTCAAAGTGCAACCGTCTAGGCTGGACATGCATGATAGCGCTGTGATGAGCAACAAGTCATCTGTCTCATCATTGCAACTGGGTACACATGAAGTTTGACTATGTGCAGATGACTTTGGACACACCCATGTACACAGGCTGATGGAAACAAAGTATTTTGTGACTTGTAAGTGTTGGAGCCATGTCTGAGTTTCGTTATGACACAGTAGACCCCTGACAAGAACAAGCTTGCCACAGTTGACCTTCCACTGTAGTGAAATCACCTCATGGCAGTGTGTTAATCTGTGACATATCCTGAGTCCATGGTGTGTGTGAGGTGAGCAGGAATCTCTGTCTTCAAACCCCCTTTCCTACCAAGACTATAGTCCCTGCAGATGTTCATGTTTGAGAAGCTTTCTGTGGGCTGAATAGTCCAGTGCTTTCTCAACCTATTAGACTTTGAGTGGCCAAGGTGTGGGTGCACCAGTAGAGTAGAGTCATTATGATGACATCCCTGGTTGTGCTGAGACAAGATCCTGCACTGTGAGCAAACTCACATGTGACACATTATAAATTCACCAAGTTCCAATTGTGTTAGCATCATCAGCGTGTTTAGAATCTGTCATCTTGTTTTGCAAGTGTGGTACTTGTATGTGTCAATGACTGCTCACAATCAGCACATTCTACCCTGCCCTGTAGCCTGATTGCAACATGTCTCATTTGTGGGTCTCCTTGACGGATTTCAGGATTCTGAGACAGTGTTAAAGTGCCAAATATGTCCTATGCATATTCCATGATGCACATGTACTCCATCCCAAACGGATGTACACATTTCCCATGTGTTATGTCTAGCTATGTGTATTGTGTTCGTGAGTCACAGATCCCACCACCACCCCTGGCATTGTCAACAGTGCAGGAATATTAGCTTACACATTTGCCTGTGCATTGGAGCATACAAACACAGTTGTTGTATCCTCTATCTGGTGAGCCATGTGTCTTCCAAGTCTTCTGCAGTACACACTCAGCATTGGCAATTTGACATTAGTGATGAGCTGCACATAATGCAGCTTTTGTAGCCAGATGCATAGTTGGTGTGATAGACATGCAAACAAGTTGACAGCGTAAATGGTCTGATCTTGAGTTGTGTGCAACGCACAAAGACCTCACATGGTGACTGTCTCATACATTGGTGTTGGTCCATGCTTTTCTACACAGCAAGTAGGAATGTGGTCTCCACATGTAGCGCTGACAGCTGTGACACTACCACTTCATGTTTGTTGTAGTGGGAGGCTCATGATTCTATTTTGTGTGTCTGTGGACTAGTGTGGTGTCGTGGGCGGTCTCCTCTGTGCTTCATTGTACACCAACTCATCACAATGTCATCCTTCTGTGAGTGTGTGCACTCCTGTTGCCCTGCAGGGTTTGAGTGTGTGTTGTGTTGGACAGATGCTGTGAATTTGTGTCCCATACATATGTGTGTCTGACACCTCTTGTTCAACCATCAAATGTGTGTGTCCTAATATGTGGCGTGCTGGGTGTACCTTCCTGATACCGAGATTGCCACATTGGTCATACACAACAGTACATGGGCCCTTGTTTGTATCGTGATCACAATGATGTGTGGTCAAGAATGGAGTCCTCGTCATACAGCCAGTGATCCACACTATCATGGGTGCCTGTGCAATGTCACCTGTCAAGGGAGGTTTAGATGAGGCACAGTGCTGCTGATCAATGTGGTTGGTGTTTAGACTAGCCAAATGTGACTTGCCTCCTGGAAAGGCCCCTACCTACAATGTTGCCTCACATTACCTCCATGCCCTAGGAGTAATGTTTGGGTATGTGAGATGACAGTGGTTCTTGCAAGGCACGTGACACAGTGCGCAATAGTGGGTGTGCTCAAAGGTATGGCCCCCATCCTCATTTAGCATCACAGAGGCTCAGCAGACAGGATACTGTCACCACAGTGCTGTGGCCTTGATGGTACTGCAGAAGAGAGTCAGTCTCTTGATGTACTTGTTGGTGTTCCACCAAGCTTGTTCCGCATGTGACTCTGGTGCACCCGCTCACCAAACAATGCCTGATTGCCCACATTCACTAGCCAAACTCTATATGGAATACTTTCTGATTGTACTCAACACGCATTTGTCTCAGTGGAGTTCAGCCCCCCATTGTGTGTGTTTGCCCAGGCTAGAGGTACTTCCACACTCACACACATGTTGTGTTTGTTCTGCAGTGTGTGGCTGGTTGGTTGTCTTTGTGCATCTTCACCCAAGTATTTCAACTGTCTTTGAAGGGCATTGAGTGGATGTTTTGTTTTGCTTCTCTATCTACTGGCCCTGGGACTCCTACAACTTCACTCTGCACATTCCTTAGGTTTAGCATTTAACGTTGCTGCCACAGTGTGGGACTGGATTTCATCAAAACTGTAGTTTCAGATTGAATCGTTTGTATTTGTGTCTGCTCGTGACAGAAATGTGTGTTTATGCATCTTGGATGGTCACATGTCATATTGTCCAATTGAAAATTGCTGGCAGTGTTAGCCCCCTAAAGCACTGATTGTCTGCACATGGCTGAGGGTGTGTAACACACACAACAATGTTTGCCTCAAAATTTCTGTTGTTGTTTGGCAAACAACCACTGCTTTATTATTACATTGCGTGTGGCTTTTGGCGCCCTAAATACATTGTTGCTTGACCATGCTGGGGGTGTGAGACCTACATTCACCTTTTTGTCACTACAGGGATGGTGGGGTTATACCCCAAAACCCCTATATGCTTGGAAATGCTGGGGGCTTGAACCCCACATTCACCTTTTTGTCACTACAGGGATGGTGGGGTTATACCCCAAAACCTGTATACGCTTGGAAATGCTGGGGGCTTGAACCCCACATTCACCTTTTTGTCACTAAAGAGATGGGGGTTTGTCAAGCATATCACTTTATGTGTCAAATTTGCATGCTGTTTGCACACAAAACACAAATTTGACATGACAACACTGGGGGAGTGATAGACATCCACCCCCTTATGGGGTGGACAATGGTGGTAGTGTTAGCCATCCATCCCCCTATGGGGCGGACAACATTGATAGTGTTATACATCCACCCCCCTATGGGGTGGACAATGGCGGTAGTGTTAAACATCCACCCCCCTATGGGGTGGACAATGGCGGTAGTGTTAAACATCCACCCCCCTATGGGGTGGACAATGGTGGTAGTGTTAGCCATCCACCCCCCTAAGGGGTGGACAATGCTGGTAGTGTTAAACATCCACCCCCCTATGGGGTGGACAATGGTGGAAGTGTTAAACATCCACCCCTATAGGTAGGGATTGCTGGTAGTGTTGAACATCCACCCCCTATGGGGTGGACAATCCTGGTAGTGTTAAACATCCACCCCCAATGGGGTGGACGATGGTGGTAGTGGTAAACATCCACCCCCCTATGGGGTGGATAATGGTGGTAGTGTTAGCCATCCACCCCCCTATGGGGTGGACAATGCTGGTAGTGTTAAAAATCCACCCCCCTATGGGGTGGACAATGGTGGTAGTGTTAAACATCCACCCCCCTACTGGGTGGACAATGGTGGTAGTGTTAGCCATCCACCCCCTTATGGGGTGGACAATGCTGGTAGTGTTAAACATCCACCCCCCTATGGGGTGGACAATGGTGGTAGTGTTAAACAGCCACCCCCTATAGGTAGGGAATGCTGGTAGTGTTGAACATCCACCCCCCTGTGGGGTGGACAATGCTGGTTGTGTTAAACATCGACCCCCCTATGGGGTGGACAATGGTGGTAGTGTTATCCATCCACCCCATATGGGGTGGACAATGCTGGTAGTGTTGAACATCCACCCCCTATGGGGTGGACAATGGTAGTAGTGTTAGCCATCCACCCCCCATGGGGTGGACAATGGTAGTAGTGTTAAACATCCACCCCCCTATGGGGTGGACAATGGTGGTAGTGTTAGCCATCCACCCCTCTATGGGGTGGACAATGCTGGTAGTGTTAAACATCTACCCCCCTATGGGGTGGACAATGGTGGTAGTGTTAGCCATCCACCCCCCTAAGGGGTGGACATTGGTGGTAGTGTTATCCATCCAGCCCCCTATGGTAGTGTTGAACATCCACCCCCCCTATGGGGTGGACAATGCTGGTAGAGTGAAACATCCACCCCCCTATGGGGTGGATAATGGGGTAGTGTTAGCCATCCACCCCCCTATGGGGTGGACAATGCTGGTAGTGTTAAACATCCACCCCCATGGGGTGGACAATGGTGGTAGTGGTAAACATCCACCCCCTATGGGGTGGACAATGGTGGTAGTGTTAGCCATCCACCCCCCTATGGGGTGGACAATGCTGGTAGTGTTAAACATCCACCTCCAATGGGGTGGACAATGGTAGCAGTGTTAGCCATCCACCCCCCTATGGGGTGGAAAATGCTGGTAGTGTTAAACATCCACCCCCCTATGGGGTGGACAATGGTGGTAGTGTTAAACATCCACCCCTCTATGGGGTGGACAATGGTGGTAGTGTTAGCCATCCACCTCTCTATGGGGTGGACAATGCTGGTAGTGTTAAACATCTACCCCCTATGGGGTGGACAATGGTGGTGGTGTTAAACAGCCTCCCCCCTATAGGTAGGAAATGCTGGTAGTGTTGAACATCCACCCCCCTATGTGGTGGACAATGCTGGTAGTGTTAAACATCCACCCCCCTATGGGGTGGACAATGGTGGTAGTGTTAGCCATCCATCCCCCTATGGGGTGGACAATTGTGGTAGTGTTAAACATCCACCCCCTATGGGGTGGACAATGGTAGCAGTGTTAGCCATCCACCCCCCTATGGGGTGGAAAATGCTGGTAGTGTTAAACATCCACCCCCCTATGGGGTGGACAATGGTGGTACTGTTAAACATCCACCCCTCTATGGGGTGGACAATGGTGGTAGTGTTAGCCATCCACCTCTCTATGGGGTGGACAATGCTGGTAGTGTTAAACATCTACCCCCTATGGGGTGGACAATGGTGGTATTGTTAAACATCCACCCCCCTATAGGTAGGGAATGCTGGTAGTGTTGAACATCCACCCCGCTATGGGGTGGACAATGCTGGTAGTGTTGAACATCCACCCCCCTACGGGGTGGACAATGTTGGTAGTGTTGGCCATCCACCCCCCTATGGGGTGGACAATGCTGGTAGTGATGAACATCCACCCCCCTATGGGGTGGACAATGCTAGTAGTGTGAAACATCCACCCCCCCTATGGGGTGGACAATGCTAGGAGTTTTTGCCATCCACCACCCCCCTTGCCTCTACATTGCTGCAAGAATTCCCACCACCCCAATATTGACTGTGTTCTGTCACAACCTATGTATTCCGTTGCCTTTCGCGGGGTCGTGACGTTTTTGTGTGTGGTGGGTGTCTGACTTAGCGTCTGTGACGAACGCGTTGGTTACGGTTGTTGAATTGACCGTAGGCGTACAGTATAGGGATGACATGCGCGATCATCTCGCACGTAGTGATCGTGTTGTGGTGCGAATCGCAGCTGAAATACAGCTCTTCCGGGTGCTCTGACGTGCTGGAGGGGGCGACCTGTTCGGCGCGTAGGAAGTACGCATCATATTTTGCCGGCCGGAAACTGCTTTGGAAATGCCTCCGGACGACTCCATTCAGCTTTTACGAAGCCTGTTCGTACGGAAAATGGTGCTGGATTTGGGGCGTACGTGTAGTTCGGGAATTGGAGACATTTGCGCATCGTACATCATCGTTTGGATGGACCGGCTCCCGGAACGAGTTGATCGGAAGGTAACGCAACGGGCGGCTCTCGGAGTGCCTTCCAAGCGAGATCGGAATCGGGTCCATAATGTTATATTTTGTGCAATATTATTTATATTGTAAATATAAATAATATTGTTAAGTAAATAAAGCATTTTGCAAAACAAAATATGTTTTTAACATTTATACATTTTTTCACTTTATTTGCAAACAGTACATTTTTTTAATATACATTGGTAATTTAATATATAATTTTTTTATTATAATAATAAATATTTGTTTTATAATATTTATTATTATAATTTAACATTTGAAAAAATATCTTAAACAATTTTTTATACATCACTATTATTAATTACTTTTTTTCAACATATTTTGTAACATATTTGTAATGTACATTGAGTTTAATAAGGAAAACTATAATTCTTTTTTAATTAAGGCAGCCATTTTTCAAAGTAAGTTATATTTTGTAGGCTATCTGTGTTGTTTTAGGTCATTTCTGAGGGGAGACGCTCGCGGTTGGAAGCTGCGTCGCATCGGTTAAGGTAAGTTTAATTTTATTTATTTAATCTTTAATTTAGGAGTAGTTTGGAGGTAGTTAAATAGAATATAGTGTATGTAGTGTTTGGAATTTGTGTTTTTGGTGAGGTTTAGGATTTAGTTTTGCGTTTGCGAAAGGCTGGTGTTAGAGTTTGATATATATGTTTAATTATGTTTAGAGTATGGTGTTAGTGGTATGTTTGTGTGTATTTTGAAATGATGTTACGGTATATTTCTGCGGGAGGGATTGTTTTTTTTTTCCAACAGGTTTTTATCGATTGGAAGTTGCAGTTGGGAGAAGTGTGTTTTTTTTTTCAAAGGAACTGTGTATTAGTTTCTAGTAAACTAATAATTATTTTACAGTTTCTTTATTTTTCGAGTATTCCTGGAGAGTTTCTTTTTTTCAATACATTTTTCGGGATTTTTATGGTTTCAAGTCTATGGAGCTATTCCCGGAGGATTATTTTTTATACAGTCGTATTTTTTCAGTTTGTTTTGGGATTTCTAACTAAGTTCTGGGCATTTTCTACATTTGGATTTATTTATGGCAGTTTGGACTACATTTCTTCAGCTACAAAAAAAGTAAGTAATTTAAAATTATTTATAATGGGAGGGAAATGTAATTTTTGTAATTGTTATTGCTATTTATATTATATAAAATATAATTATGTCAATTAATTTTTTTAAGATATTTTAAATTAATTGTCAAAATCATTATATTTTTGATAAAAAATGTTTATTTCACTAATTATTTTGGAATGACGATTTTTCTGTGTTTCTGTTTTATTTTTTTAAAGTAGGGTTTTAGCTATTGTTTCTAGATATTCTAGCCCTTTAGTGTTTGGGTAAAGTCTTACTTTATATTGTAAGTACTCGAACATTTGCTTTGTTTGTTTGGTTAGTTTTGGGCCTAGCTGTGTTACAGACTGTTCCATTCCTAGTTGTTGGTAGCTTTGTTCTTTTTGTATTGATTGTAATAATTTATGTAGGGTTGGTTGGGTTCTGCCTGTTGTGGCTTGGAAAGCGTTATGCCATCCTTCCACAGCATTATTAGTTTTTGCTTCTTTGTTTAGGGTACTGTTTTATACATTCCACCATGGAATGTGGTATTTGGTCTGTCTCCTGTGTCCAGATCTGTGTAGGGGACTTAGTTTTTGTTCATTTGTTTGGTAGTAGGGGATTTCTATTAATAAATTGTAGTGTTCTTCTACATCACTGATTTGGACGTATGCTAGTGCTATTAGCTTTTTAATTTCATATGCAAAATTGCTTATTTGTTGCATATTCCATGCTTAGGGGTCGATTCCGATCTCCCTCGGAAAGCCCTCCGTACGTCTCGGATCCGGAGGGCTTTCCGAGCGAGACGTGCTCTGGGAGTCTGAACGAGCGAGTACGATGCATCCGAATGCTTACGGACTCGGTTCGCTCGGACTCCCATTGGTCTCCATGGGAGCCTGTGTACAGACGTGTACACAGGCTCCCATAGCAGAAAAGGGGTGGGTGGGGAAAAGGGTACACCCTGTGGCGGGCATCCCATGGTGCCCGCCACACTGTGCATGCTTGGATCGGGGGGACCCATGGCACCCCCCTGTGATAGATTCGGAGGGCCCCAGGAAGTATGCTTCCGACAGCCGTTTCGTCTTGCTGAGACCGACGCGAAGCGGCTGTCCGAATCGTGCATCGTACTCGCTCAGTTGGAAATCGGGTCCATTGCGCGGCACGATTCGTCTATAAACGAGACGTAAAGAGCGGTTTGGGTCCAGAAATGATTCGGTCGGTGCGTACGCGATCTTTGCATTGTACTTGGTCGTTCGGACCTGTGTACGATTCGGTCGTAAACAAGGGCTACGAATCGGATCCGGTAAAGCCAAATCCTATTCGGAGGCCTTCTGAGCGAGGTCAGAATCTGGCCCTTAGTGTAGATTTTTGGAGGTGTCTCCATATGCATTGGTTAAAGTGGTAGTAGCAACATTGTATTGCTGTGTGAGGGTAGTTTTTTAGTATGGCTGGTATCATTGACTGTTCAAAGTCAATGATTATTTTTTTGAGGATAGTAATTATTAGTTTCTTCTTTTACTTTGGTTAAGAGTTCAATATAGGTGGGGGTTTGTTTGTTAGGTAACAGGGCATATATAAAAGAGATGTTTGTATTTTGATACAGTCCATGAATTGTATATAACTGGTAAAATGGTTTGGGACATATTTTAAAAGTTTCATGCATCATCCATGTCTCACAGTTCTGTAGTTTAAGTAAGTTTGAGGGAATTCCAAATATTATTATTCTTTTATCGTCATAAAGAAGAAATTGCTCTTCATTATGAGTTATAGTGAGTTCAGGTGGTATTTCTATTTCACTGAAAGTTTTGGGGTTAGGTGGGGTGGTAGTAGTTGATTTTTTTGTTCTAGCTATCATTCTTTTTAATGATGAGATTCAGGGCATTTGGCCAGTTACATGTTGTGGGACTCTGGGGAGTATGTCTTTTAGTATTTCAGTGGTAGGCTTTTGAGATGATGTTACAGTATATTTCTGCGGGAGGGATTGTTTTTTTTCCCAACAGGTTTGTTAGGGGGTGGTTATGTTCTCTAACATATATTGCAGTTGTTTATTTTGTTGTAGCCCTCCCATAACATTTGTTTGAATAATATTTGCTACATTTCCAGTTAACTTTGTCGCCTGTTTATTTTTCTTGGGTGTAAACATATCCCATATAACATAATAAAAAAATTCCTTTCTGGGAAGCAATGAATTGAGCCCCTTCAGTCATGGTGATGCTTCAAATGCTAAGAGAAATGTATATAAAAAATATTAAATGTATTTCTATTTTGTTTTATTGTTAAACACATTTACATTTACAAAATTATACTTATAATGTTGAATTTGTTGAATTTTTTTCACCGCTGATGGTTTGCTTTTGATGCTTGTCTTTTGTGTTACTTTATATTTGCTGCAGAAAAAAAGAGTAATTTTAATTAATTTGTTTAACTGTGTTTTCAGTTGGGGTGGGTTTCTGCTTAGCTTGTGCTTCTGTTTGGGATTTTTAGTAGTTATATTAGTTTAATTGTGATTTATACTTACTTTATTTGCAAGTTGATATTTTGAAGTTTTCTGTAGTTAGTTGAGTGTATTCTGTATTATCTGTAGAGGAGATATAATTAAAACAAATTATTAATTATTTTATTATTATAAAAAAGTGTTTTCTGAACAAATTTAACAGTTGTAATATTAATATGATATTTTACTTACTTTGTGAGGCTGAAATCAGAGTTTTCTATAATGTAGTCCAATGTTGCAGAAGCAATCCGGCAGAGTTTCCCCTTATTATTGGTTTTCTTGTTGTAGAATAAAATAATGTTTCATTTTCTTTTGTTTATATAGTGTTTAATTAATTGTTCTTTAAATCTTATTGGGTTATTTTAATTGCATGTATTTTTCATTGGTTGTTAGTTATTGTTTTAATTTATTTGGCAGTTTTTTCCTTATATGGGAAACGCTAATTAAGCTTTAGTTAGAGCTTTTTTTTTCTTTCTTTCTTTAAAAGCGTTATAGTATATTACTTGTAAATTATATTGTATTTAATGTCAAATACTATTTGTTTATTTTATATATAATGTTCGAGAGAGAATTAATTTGATGTATTTAATAATGTTCAAGTTATTATTTTTAAATATAATTAAAATATATGTTATTATATGTATTTAATATGTTTTGTGTGTTATTGATTTTGTTTATATTTTTTGGGGTATGTATTGTGTTATTATAAGTATTTTTAAGGTGTCAATATTTTATTTTTGGCGATAATTGTGTTGTCTATATTTTTGTTATCGATATTTGTGTAATTTGCTATGCTTGTTTAATGTTTTCGATATTAGTTATAACGATATTTTATGTGTCGATATCAGTGATATCGATGTTAATGTTTGACGATAATTTATTGTCGATATTTGTGTATTTTGTTAAATAAGCATACAATATCGATATTTATGTTATCGATATTTGTGTGTCGATAAATTGGTAGGTCGATTTTATGACTGTCGATGTTATGTCAGTGATTCGTCCCTGATATCTTTCTTTTTCTCTTGCATGAGCCGCTCGCTCCCAATTAATTAATTTTGGGAATATTATTTATGTACTGTACTATTTTTGTTTATATTTGCACATCTGGTTTTTTAACTGTTCTATAATCCTGTTTGCTAATGTGTTATACAGGGGTGTTTTTATGCCATATTTATTGTACCCTTGTATGGTTGTTTTTGTCAACTAAATAAAGATTTTAAAGCGAAAGAGAGGGTGGCAAGGGTATTTTTTGAGTTTAGGGTACGTATGGTTTTTCAGGTAGCAAGGGTATTTTAAGGGTTCAGGGTTGGTATGGGTTTTTGGGTGGCAAGGGAAATTTTAGGGTTTAGGGTGGGTATGGGTTTTTGGGTGGCAAGGATATTTTTGGGTTTAGGGTGTGTCTGGCTTTTGGGGTGGCAAGGGTAATTTTATGGTTTGGGGTGGGTGTGGGTATATGGGTGGCAAGGTTATTTTTAGGGTTTAGGGTAGGTATGGGTTTTTGGGTGGTAAGGGTATTTTTAGGGTTTAGGGTGGGTATGGGTTTTTGGATGCCAAGCGTATTTTTAGGGTTTAGGGTGGGTATGGGTATTTGGATCACAAGGGTATTTTTAGGGTTTAGGGTTGGTATAGGTTTATGGAAGAAGGGTATTTTTAGGGTTTAGGGTGGGTATGGGTTTTTGGGTGGCATGCGCAATTTCAGGGTTTAGAGTAGGTATAGGTTTTTTGGTAGAAAGGGAATATATATATATATATATATATATATATATATATATATATTCACTGAAAAAAACAAAGGTTTTATAGTTAGGCTGACATTTCACTCGCACAAAACCAGAGAATTTTAGCAGTTATAGTTAGCTGAGCTAACTATAACTTGCGCCCCCTGCAATGCACTGCTGATGACCTCACATATTACATCACTCATGAGATGGCCAGTGACATCACTGATGACATCACTGATGACATCTCAAATGACATCACTGATGACATCCAAAATTACATCACTGATGACATAATCCAGAGAAACACTGACAAACCCTCTTACACCCTCATCAAACATGTCATACACCCACTCACACACAATCACTAACAAACTAATTGACAGAACCCATACACTCACACATCTTGTCACTCATCCATACAGCCAGTAACATATCAACTCACCCAAAGAGCCACTAATGAACCCACTAATTCACAAATAAAGCCACTCATACACCTACTCACTTACCAATACAGCCAGTCACAGATTCAGTCATAGAGACATAGACACACTTATATACCCACTCATACACCTATACAGCTACTGACACAGTAAATGAGTAAACCATATACCTACCCAAACATCTACTCATTCACCAATAGATTCACTCACACAGCCACTAACTCACCCATAAAATTACTCACACAGCCTCTCAGTTACATATACATATACTCATACATATACTCACTCACCTATACAGTGACTTAGAGAACCACATGCTTTCCCATGCAACCTGTCTCACAGTCACTTACTCACCCATGCAACCACTCAAACACACATTTGCTCACACATACAGCCACTCATACACTCACTCACTCACCCATACACCCACTTACACACCCATTGATCCACAGAGACAGCCACTCATCTACCCTGTAACTCGCCCATACAGACACTTATGTATCTGCTCAAACACTCATTCAGCCACCCATGCACCCTCTGATTCACCATTTACAACCACTGATACACCATCTCAGTCAACTATACAGATACTCACACAGCCACTCACTTACTCATACACACACTGACACATCCACTCGCTCACCTATACAAAAACTCACATACCCCCACTATCTCATGTATACAGTCTCTTACATACCCAGTCACTCTTCTATATACCACTTACACACCCACTCACTTACCCATACAGGTACTTCCACAGCGACTTACCTTAGTATATATGTTTAACACTCAGTAAATTTTTGAAAACACTCACAATCACTAGATGATGTCATCAGTGATGTCATTTCAGATGTCATCAGTGATGTCACTGATCATGCCATATAATATGTGAGGTCATAAGCAGTGCATTTCGGGGGGCACACGTTATAGTTAACTCAGCTAACTATAACTGCTGAATTTCTCTGGTTTTGGACGAGCGAAATGTCATATAATTAGATATTGATTCTATGATTAGATAATTGATTTAACTTATATTTCTAGTATTTTTTTTAAAATCTGTGTTTGAACCCTACTTCCGGTCTTCAGGATGACGACGAGAATTGCAATGACTCTGGTAACTGCGACGATCGAGCCTTTTTTAAGAAGTGTAAAAGAAATATATGCACATATATATGCACATATTTTACAGTATTTTAGACACTACGGGTTTACTACTGAACTGTTTAAAGTCATTTTTATAGGCAGTTTGTATAAAAACAATAATTTAAACTGATTTTCTGTGTTCGGGAGTACTCCGAGAATTGAGATGACATCGTGAACTCCGTGATAGCGCCTTTTTGAGAGATGTAAAACACATATATGCACACATTTTACAGTATTTTAGACCCTAGGGTTTTATTAGTGCACTGTTTAAAAACATAATTTTCCAGGGGTTTGTATAGAAACCATCTTTAAAACTGATTTTCCATTTCGTAATGATGCTGGGTGCCGCAATGACATCGGCAGCCGTGATCACCGCAAAGAAGTCGCGAAATGACAAAACAAAAGCAGACATTTAATAGCCACCACCACATACAAAACTTAGAACTGCAAAATAGATCATAACCAACACACTAAACATATTACTATCTAAAAGGATCTATAATAGCATGTATAAATCCCTTAATATCGCTATAACACAGTGTATAGCTCTTTCAGTGGAATCTGTGACTGCATGCTTCACTGTATCAGTAAGACTCTCATTCATTGTATAAGTATTTCAATGGCCCTGTGAGATGGTGCATCAGTCTATCAATAGTCCTGTAACGAACTGTGTGACTATCTCAGTGCATCTATGAGTGGGTGCATCAGTGTCTCAACGTGTCTGTGACTCGTTGCATGACTCTCTCAGTCAATCTGTGAGTAGGTGCATGAGTGCCTTTGTGCATTTGTAAGTAAGTATATAACTGTCTGATTAGATCTGTGAGCAGATACATGAGTGTCTAAGTGCATGTCTGAGTGGCTGAGTGAATGGGTGCATGAGTGTCTGAGTGGGGCTGTGACTGAATCTCTCAGTGGCTCTATGGGAGTGTGAGTGTCTGAGTGGTTCTGTGAGAGGGTGCGTGGGGCTCCAAGTGCAAAAGTGGGTGGATACGTGAGTCTCTGAGTGCATGAGTGACTGGTTGCATAAGTCTCTGAGTGGGTATGTGAGTGGGTGTGTGAGTGACTGTATGGGTGTGTGAGATGGGTGTGTGAGTGTCTGAGTGGGTCTGTGAGTAGGTGTATGAGTGTCTGAGTGGATCTGTGAGTGGGTATCCAAGTGTCTCAATGGGTCTGGGAGCAAGAGCATAAGTCTCTGAGTGGGTGAGCAAATGGGTGCATGCCTGAGTGGGTCTGTGACTCAGGCATGCACATCACACATCACACATTCATCTGTGAGTGGATGTGTGAGTCTTTGAGAGGGAGAATGAGTGGGTGCATGTACATCTGAGTAAGTCTGTGAGTGGGTGTGTGAGTCTCTGAATGTATGAGTGGGTGACTGAGTGAATAACTCTCTGAGAGGATTTGTTACTGAGTGTGTGAGTGACTGTATGGGTGTGTCAGTAGGTGTATAAGTATCTGAGTGGATCTGTGAGTGGGTGTATGAGTGTCTCACTGAGTCCGCAGTGGGTGTGTGAGTGTCTCTGTGAGTACATACATGAGTGGGTCTGTAAATGGGTGCGTAAATCTCTGACTGGGTCTGTACATGGGTGCGTGGCTCTCTGAGTGAGTCTGTAAGTGGGTGTATTGGTATCTGAGTGGTTCTGTGAGTGGGTGCATGAGTGCTCAGGTGGGTCTCTGAGTGGGTGTAAGAGTCTCTAAGTGGGTATGAGACTGTGCATATATGTCTGTGAGTGGGTCTCTATGTAGGTGAGTGAGTCTCTGAGTGGGTCTGTACATGGCTGCGTCACTCTCTGAGCGAGTCTGTAAGTGGGTGCATGAGTACCTAAATGAGTATGTGAGTGGGTGCATGAGTATCTGAGTGGGTATGTGAATGGGTGTATAAGTGTCTGAGTGATTTTGTGAGTGCGTACATGAGTCTGTGACTGTGACCAGCGATGATGTGTATGTAGATATAGGTACTTTTTGTTTCATATTTCCACCAATATTCGCAATTTAGTTGCGATAGTCGCGATGTCCCCACGAAGGTACATGGGGGCGAGTCGTCATCGCTAATATCACGAACGATTAGAATATCAATTTTTGGACACATAACTTGTGTCACTGTTACCCCCATTTTTCAAATATGGGTCAGAGCATCTCCAACCTGACCCCATATCTAAAGCTTTGACCCAAATTTTCAGCCCCAGGAACCATTCCCTATACATAAATCAGCTTTCGCATCTTTCTGTTCAGGTTGCGTCCAGCCAATCACAGCATTCCTGTTGGCACGCTTTCGCGATTTACCTCGAACACTTTGAGAATTAACCACGATCACCGGGAAATCGCCGCAAGATTCTATTCAGGTTGTGTCCAGCCAATCAGAGCTATCCCGCTGGTGCACACTTTCACGATTTACCTCAAACACATCACGATTTATCCACGATCACATTGAAACCCCTGTGAAATATCCATGGCCAGAGCTATCACTATATTGTTCAGATTTAACTTCACAAACACTACTGAACGGATTTGCACCAAATAACAAAAAGCACAATCTGTGTAACAACATCCACCTTTCTGCCATATTTGATATGATTCTGTCCAGCGGTTCAGGCTGTAGTTTCGACAACACGTTCCTATGGGAATTAACATTACAAACACACCCTTATTTCGCACCCCTATTTCTCGGGCCCCACTGCACGGATCATCCCCAAACTTTCCATGACACACAGAACCTACTTTCACATTTTGTTTGGAAAATTTTATGAAGATTGGTCAAACAACGTCAAAGTTATAGGCAAGTCAAAAATGCTTTTCCTATGGAAACTCGGTCCTAACTATAACTACCTACTGGCGACCGCCAGTAGATAATATATATGAGGTATAGTAGGTAGTTATAGTTAGGACCATATTTCCACACAAAAAGCATTTCTTGACTTGCCTATGTCTTTGGTGCCGTTTGACAAATCTTCACAAACTTTCCCTTGTTAATTTCCATAGAGATTTTTGACACAACTACAGCTCAGACCACTGGATGGAATTACACTAAATGTGGTAGAAAGGTAGTTCTTGGTCCAGAAAGAAACCTTTTTGTTATTTAGTGTAAATCCATTCAGTAGTTGTTGAGATTAACTCTGGGTGTTAAAATCCGCTCCGCTCGCGGAGTTTGCGGATTTTCGGCAACTCCGCGTTCCGCGTAGAATGCGAAGTTACCGAAAACTCCGCAATCCACGGCGGAGCGGAGTTTTTTTCTTGTTCGCGCTTTCAAAATGCGTTTTCGTGCGCGCGGTAGCGACTTACTGGGATCCCTGCGTTCGCCGACGAGATTTCCTATCCGTTCGCGTGCGCCACGAGATTTTGGTAGCCGGCCACGCGATCCCGCAAGAGTGTGCGATCGCGAACAGGTCATTCGGACGCACCATCAATCAATCAATCAATCACAGAATTTGTAGAGCGCACTACTTACCCGCGAGGGTCTCACGGCGCTGGGGAGAAAAAAGGGGGGGGTGCTGCTACTGGTCGAACAACCAGGTCTTGAGTAGCCTCTGAAGGTCAGCAGGTCTTGGGTCTGTCATAGGCTTAGTGGAAGGGTGTTCCAGGTCTTGGCGGCGAGGTGGGAGAAGGATCTGCCGCCGGTGGTAGTTCTTCGAATGCGAGGGACGGTGGCGAGGGAGAGGTCGGCGGAGCGGAGCTGGCGGTTGGGGACGTAGAAGAGGAGTCGTCTGTTGAGGTAGGCTGGGCCAGTCTTGTGGAGTGCCTTGTGTGCGTGGATGAGGAGTTTGAAGGAGATTCTCCTGTCGACGGGGAGCCAGTGCAGGTTCCTCAGGTGGGGGTGATGTGGCTGTGGCGTGGTACATCGAGGATCAGGCGTGCGGAGGCGTTTTGTATGCATTGCAGTCGCTTGATGAGCTTGGCCGGGGCTCCCGCGTAGAGGGCGTTCCCATAGTCAAGTCTGCTACTGACGAGGGCCTGGGTGACTGTTCTTCTTGTATCTGTCGGGATCCACCTGTAGATCTTGCGAAGCATGCGGAGGTTGTTGAAGCAGGAGGAGGAGACTGCGTTGACTTGCTTGGCCATGGAGAGCGTTGAGTCGAGGATGACTCCCAGGTTGCGTGCATGGTCGGTGGGTGTCGGGGCTGCTCCTAGTGTCGTTGGCCACCAGGAGTCGTCCCAGGCTGAGGGGTTGGAGCCGAGGATGAGGACCGCTGTCTTGTCCGTGTTCAGTTTTAGTCGGCTGATCTTCATCCAATCGGCGACGGCCTTCATTCCTTCATGGAGGTTGGATTTGGCGGCGAGGGGGTCCTTGGTGAGGGAGAGGATCAGTTGAGTGTCGTCGGCGTAGGAGATTATGTTGAGGTCGTGCTGTCTGGCGATGCGTGCGAGCGGGGCCATGTAGATGTTGAACAGTGTTGGGCTGAGGGATGATCCCTAGGGTACGCCGCAGATGATCTCGGAGGCTTCGGATCGGAATGGTGGGAGGCGGACTCTCTGGGTTCTGCCGGCGAGGAAGGAGGTGGCCCATTCCAGGGCCTTGTCTCGGATCCCTGCGTCGTGGAGGCGTGCGCGTAGAGTGCGGTGGCAGACAGTGTCGAAGGCGGCAGAGAGGTCCAGCAGGATGAGGGCTGCGGTCTCACCGTTGTCCAGCAGGATCCTGATGTCGTCGGTGGCGGCGATGAGGGCAGTCTCAGTGCTGTGGTTGCTGCGGAACCCCGATTGGGATGGGTCCAGGATGCTGTTTTCTTCGAGGTATCGGGTTAGCTGTTTGTTGACGATCTTCTCGATGACCTTGGCTGGGAACGGAAGCAGGGAGATGGGCCGGAAGTTCTTGAGGTCTCTCGGGTCCGCCTTGGGTTTTTTGAGTAGGGCGTTGATCTCTGCGTGTTTCCAGCTCTCTGGGAAGGTCGCGGTCTCGAAGGAGAGATTGATGACGTTGCACAGGTGGGGTGCGATGGAGCTGCTGGCTTTGTGGAAGATGTGGTGCGGGAAAGGGTCTGACGGGGAGCCGGAGTGTATTGTGCTCATGGTCTTGATGGTGTCATCGATGTTCACGCTGGCCCAGGCTGGCAGGGGGTCATGGTCGATGGTGTGCGGCGGGTCTGGTGCATCGATCTTAGTTGGGGCTGTCTGGGTGTTGAAGCTGTCGTGGATGTCGGCGATCTTGCGGTGGAAGAAGGTGGCAAGGGAATCGCACAGGGCTTGCGACGGCGGGATGTCGTTGGTGTTGGAGCTGGGGTTGGAGAGTTCCTTGACGATGTTGAAGAGCTCCTTGCTGTTGTGTGCGTTGTTGTCGAGGCGGTCTTTGAAGGAGATTCTCTTGGCGGACTTGATGAGGTGGTGGTGGTTACGGATGGCGTCTTTGTGGGCTGCGTGGCTGTCCGGTGTCTTATCACTGTGCCATTTCTTCTCTAGTTTCCGGCAGGTACGCTTGGAAGCTAGGAGTTCGAGGTGAACCAGCTGGCTCTTTTGGTGGTGTCACTGTAGGTGAGTTTTTTCAGCGGGGCGAGGGTGTTGGCACAGTCGTCCATCCATCGTCTGAGGTTGCAGGCAGCGTCGTCGGTGTTGGATGGGTCGGAGGGAGGGCTGAGAGCGAGGTTTGCCCATAGTTGGTCTTCGGTGACTTTGCTCCAGCAGCGGCGTGGGATCTGTTGGGTGCGGTGGTGTGTGGTGGGTTTCTGGAAGGTGAAATGGATGCAGCGGTGGTCGGTCCAGAGGAGTTCCGTGGTGTGGCTGAAGGAGACGTGGGAGCTTGAGGAGAAGATGGGGTCAAGCGTGTGGCCGGCGGAATGGGTCGGTGTTGTGACGAGCTGGCTCAGACCGAGGTTGGCGAGGTTGTCGATCAGGGTGGTGGAGTTGCTGTCGTTGTTGTTCTCCAGGTGAAAGTTCAGGTCTCCGAGGAGGATGTAGTCGGTAGAGGTCAGGGCGTGCGTGCTGATGAAGTCGGCGATGGAGTCGCTGAACTGGGGTCGGGGCCCAGGGGGTCTGTAGACAAGGGTGCCTCTAAGGGGGTGTTGGGGTCCGTGTGGATCTGGAAGTGCATGTGTTCGGCGGTGCTGAGAGTGTCGTCGGTGCTGGTCGAGACCCTGATGGTGTTCTTGTGGACGATGGCGATTCCTCCTCCTACTGCGTTGATGCGGTCTCTACGGGTGATCTTATAGCCGTCTGGGATGGCTATGGCGATGTCGGGGGTGGAGGAGTCGTTCATCCAGGTCTCTGTCAGGAAGGCGACGTCTGGTGATGATGTGTCGAGCAGGTCCCAGAGCTCGACGGCGTGTTTGCGTGCGGAGCGGGTGTTCAGTAGGATGCATCGGAGGTGGTTGAGGTACTTCTTGGGGGCGCCTCGGTGGCTCTGAGGCTGGTGTAGCTGCAGTTCCGGCAGGTGAAGGGACCATGGGTGCGTTTCGGGGCGGCCTTGAAGCAGTTGTGCGTCCATCCGGGGTTGAGAGCGTGGAGTGTGGTGGCATCGTATCGGCGTCGGTCCTTGAGGCTGGAGCGCGGGGCGCACGGCCCAGGGGTTCTGGCACTGGGCGCGGTCCAGGCGCGGACGGGCGCAGACGGGCTTGCCTTAGACGCCCCCGCTGCGCACGTCCGCTGCACGGCCGCGCAGCGGCCACCATATATGGGGAGGTGGGAGGGAGGAGCAGCTGGGAGGTGGGACGCAGGGGCAGGGAATGGGCAGTCAGGGGGCGGGGCCGCAGGGACGCAGCGGCGGGGAGTGGAGAGAGGCAACGAGGGGTACAGAAGGCAAAATGGGCACAGGGAAATGGGGGCAACGAGGGGAAACAGAAGGCAAGAAGGACACAGAAAATGGTGGCAGCGAGGGGAACAGAAGGCAAAATGGACACAGATAAATGGGGCAATGAGGGGAACAGAAGGCAAAATGGACACAGTGAAATGGGGGCAGCGAGGGGAACAGAATGTAAAATGGACACAGTGAAATGGGGGCAGCGAGGGGAACAGAATACAAAATGGACGCAGAGAAATGGGGGCAGCGAGGGGAACAGAAGGCAAAATGGACACAGATAAATGGGGGCAACGAGGGAAACAGAAGGCAAAATGGGCACAGGGAAATGGGGGCAGCGAGGGGAACAGAAGGCAAAAAGGACACAGAGAAATGTGGGCAACGAGGGGAAACAGAAGGCAAAACGGGCACAGGGAAATGGGGGCAGCGAGGGGAACAGAAGGCAAAAAGGACACAGAGAAATGGGGGCAACGAGGGGAACAGAAGGCAAAAGGACACAGAGAAATGTGGGCAACGAGGGGAAACAGAAGGCAAAACGGGCACCGAGGCCACAAGCAGAGGGCGAGCTTACCAGCAGCAGCAGCGGGCAGGACACCACAGGCGGAGCTGTGTGGCGGGGGAGCGACCTACCTGGCAAGGTCAAGGGTCACTCTCCTCACCGCGCAGCGGCCGCCAAATATGGGGAGGTGGGAGGGAGGAGCAGCTGGGAGGCGGGAGGCAGGGGCAGCGAATGGGCAGTCAGGGGGCGGGGCCGCAGGGACGCAGTGGCGGGGAGTGGAGAGAGGCAACGAAGGGTACAGAAGGCAAAATGGGCACAGGGAAATGGGGGCAACGAGGGGAAACAGAAGGCAAGAAGGACACAGAAAATGGTGGCAGCGAGGGGAACAGAAGGCAAAATGGACACAGATAAATGGGGCAACGAGGGAACAGAAGGCAAAATGGACACAGTGAAATGGGGGCAGCGAGGGGAACAGAATGCAAAATGGACACAGTGAAATGGGGCAGCGAGGGGAACAGAATGCAAAATGGACGCAGAGAAATGGGGGCAGCGAGGGGAACAGACGGCAAAATGGACACAGATAAATGGGGGCAACGAGGGGAAACAGAAGGCAAAATGGGCACAGGGAAATGGGGGCAGCGAGGGGAACAGAAGGCAAAAAGGACACAGAGAAATGGGGGCAACGAGGGGAACAGAAGGCAAAAAGGACACAGAGAAATGTGGGCAACGAGGGGAAACAGAAGGCAAAACAGGCACCGAGGCCACAAGCAGAGGGGCGAGCTTACCAGCAGCAGCAGCGGGCAGGACACCACAGGCGGAGCTGTGTGGCGGGGGAGCGACCTACCTGGCAAGGTCAAGGGTCGCTCTCCTCACTGCGCAGCGGCCGCCATATATGGGGAGGTGGGAGGGAGGAGCAGCTGGGAGGCGGGAGGCAGGGGCAGCGAATGGGCAGTCAGGGGGGCGGGGCCGCAGGGGACGCAGTGGCGGGAGTGGAGAGAGGCAACGAGGGGTACAGAAGGCAAAATGGGCACAGGGAAATGGGGGCAACAAGGGGAAACAGAAGGCAAGAAGGACACAGAAAATGGTGGCAGCGAGGGGAACAGAAGGCAAAATGGACACAGATAAATGGGGCAACGAGGGGAACAGAAGGCAAAATGGACACAGTGAAATGGGGGCAGCGAGGGGAACAGAATGCAAAATGGACACAGTGAAATGGGGGCAGCGAGGGGAACAGAATGCAAAATGGACGCAGAGAAATGGGGGCAGCGAGGGGAACAGAAGGCAAAATGGACACAGATAAATGGGGGCAACGAGGGGAAACAGAAGGCAAAATGGGCACAGGGAAATGGGGGCAGCGAGGGGAACAGAAGGCAAAAAGGACACAGAGAAATGTGGGCAACGAGGGGAACAGAAGGCAAAAAGGACACAGAGAAATGTGGGCAACGAGGGGAAACAGAAGGCAAAACGGGCATCGAGGCCACAAGCAGAGGGACGAGCTTACCAGCAGCAGCAGCGGGCAGGACACCACAGGCGGAGCTGTGTGGCGGGGGAGCGACCTACCTGGCAAGGTCAAGACATCCGGCGGAAGTTCCGTGAAGATCGCGATGCCGAACACGCAGAATTTGCAATCTGGAGAAGAATATCTCTCGAGCAGCATAAAACCTTCTCGAAAATGATGATTTGGATGAAAAAAACTCCTCAGATTGACATTTGGCTGTACTTTTTTGTGCAAGGAGTCCTTTTTCTTTTTTTACTTTTTTTTTAAGGGGAAGGAAGTGCCCCAGAGTCTCCAACTTCCTGTTCCTGTCCAACAGGCTCCTCCCAGTGTTTTGTCCATGTCCTGTTCACTTTTCATTTGGATTTGGAGCTGGAAGGATCACTCTTTGTGCCTGCTGCATCATATATCATTGGATTTGAGGACTTTTGGATTTGAGATTTTACATGTAAGTTGGAGAATTGGTGTTGTTTGTTTGATTGGGGCATTGCACCTAAATTTTTGGTACTTTTCATCGTTTTTTAGAATTTATTGTTGTGGGTGGTCTGTAGTTTCAGTAGGGGCCTAGTTGTTTTTCTTTGTATGTAATGTTTCTACTAGTTTTGTTTTCATAAAGGAAACATGTTGCAAAGTTCACTACATTTTCTCCAACTTTTGCAATGAATTTGCAATATTTATTTAATTCACTAGTCTAGTAGTCTGGCCCAATAAATAGGTCTTTTAGCCAGTAGGCCCAGAGCTACTCATGGGTGCATGAAACAACTGTTTCTGTGGTGTCTGTTGAATTTAAACATCATTTAGGGCATGGATGGCATTGGATTGAATTGCAAAAAGTCTTTTTTTGGGGTATTTCACTTTTTTGGTGTGTGTTAAATAAATGCCTTTGTTGGATGTGTGTGTGTGGTGTGGTTGTTGTGTAACTTGCAAACCTTTTTTAGCCCTGTGGATTTTCGTTTTTGCAATTTTGCATTAAAGCTGTGTTGTTTAGCATGCCTCCTTTGTCTGGCCATATATAGGCCCGCTTGAGTTAATTGTTTTACAGGCCTCTTGCTTGTTGTGACTGTGAGTGACCATATGGGTGGTGGCCATTTTGTGGTGGTAGTTTAGCAGTGTGCTGCTTTTGCCATATAGGCCTGCATGTCTTTCCTTTGTTCCTCTTGGCTTATGCTTCTTGTTGTTGTGGCCTGGCCATGTGGCTTGCGGCCATTTTGTGAAGCCAGGCAGTGTACTTTTGCCATAGGCCTACATTGTCTGTCTTCCCTTTCTTGTTGTTGTGGGTGGCCTGGCCATGTGGCTGGCAGCCATTTTGTGGAGCCAGCCAGTGTGCTTTTGCCATAGGCCTGCATTGTCTGTCTTCCCTTTCTTGTTGTTGTTGGTGGCCTGGCCATGTGGCTGGCGGCCATTTTGTGAAGCCAGGCAGTGTGCTTTTGCCATAGGCCTGCATTGTCTGTCTTCCCTTTCTTGTTGTTGTGGGTGGCCTGGCCATGTGGCTGGCAGCCATTTTGTGGAGCCAGCCAGTGTGCTTTTGCCATAGGCCTGCATTGTCTGTCTTCCCTTTCTTGTTGTTGTGGGTGGCCTGGCAATGTGGCTGGTGGCCATTTTGTGAAGCCAGGCAGTGTGCTTTTGCCATAGGCCTGCATTGTCTGTCTTCCCTTTCTTGTTGTTGTGGGTGGCCTGGCCATGTGCCTGGTGGCCATTTTTGTGGAGCCAGCCAGTGTGCTTTTGCCATAGAACTGCAAGCTTGTGGCCTAGTCTGCCAATAGGCCTTTCAGCCAGTAGGCCCAGAGCTACTCATGGGTGCATGAAACAACTGTTTCTGTGGTGTCTGTTGAATTTAAACATCATTTGGGGCATGGATGGCATTGGATTGGATTGCAAAATGTGTTTTTTGTGGGTATTTCCCTTTTTTAGATATGTGTTAAATAAATGCCTTTGTTGGATGTGTGTGTGGTGTGGTTGTACTTGTGTTGTGTAACTTTCCAACCTTTTTTAGCCCTGTGGATTTTCGTTTTTGCATTTTTGCTTTAAAGCTGTGTTGTTTAGCAAGCATGCCTCCTTTGTCTGGCCAGGCCTGCTTGAGTTCATTGTTTTCCAGGCCTCCTGCTTGTTGTGACTGTGAGTGACCGTGTGGCTGGTGGCCATTTTGTGGTGGTAGTTTAGTAGTGTGCTACTTTTGCCATATAGGCCTACATGTCTTTCCTTTGTTCCTCTTGGCTTACTGCTTCCATCCCCTTTGCCAGCTGCAGCTCCCTGATTGACATGATGCGCAAATTAATGCCAAACAGGTTCCACTTCTATTACATTTGTATTTTTGTTTTTGTTCTTCTTCTTCTTTACTATCCTTCCTAAGTGTACACAGTATACCATGAAAGCCCTTGTTGTCAAAGTCTCACAAATGGCTACACTGTTGTTATGTTTTTTTAATAACTGAGTTAATAAAATTGAATAATATAACACTAACAAGTGTGACCACCACATACTAAGTTATATATTATATTTGTTTGTTTGTACTAGTATTAATTGAACCACAACAACAAATGCAACATTTCACTGATGTTCTTCTGGCTTCTTTCCTTTTAGGTGCACAAAAGACAGAGGAGGAGGTGTCATCATCATCACCCGTTGTACTGCCAGACAGAAGTCCTGCTGCGCACGACGTCACGTGACTTGTGACCACAGACATCTCTGCAACTTGTGCAACTGCGTCCTGCTGACATCTGAAGAAGATGGCCCCAAAGAAAGGTACCAGGTCCTCCAGTACCAAGAAAGTTGCCAGTGAGAAGAAGGAACAGAAGAAGGAAAAAGTGGCCGCCCAGGATGTTTTTTGGGAAACAAAAAATGTATCCTGCATCAGCGGTGTCCGGGGAGCAAGCTGGGAGCAGCACCTCCGCATCCGTTGTCCCACCCCACCAATCTAGGCCCAAGCCCATGAGAGTCGCAGAGGCAGCCAGTCTAATTGCGCAAACGCCAACGAGCAGTGATGTTGAAATTGAGTTATTGTTATCGCACAGTAGTACCCAATCAACGCAGGAGGAAACTCAGCAGATAAGTGGGCAACAACAGCCGCAACAACAGCCGCAACCACCGCCCACAATAGTAGTTGTTCCTCCCGAAGCAGGGGCAGTTCAGGAAATCGAGCTTCCTGCAGAGGAAGAAGAGCAAGCCACTCTTTCAGAAGATCCATTGTCTTCCAGATCCCCAGCAAGGAAAAGGAGGGTTAGTCCATCAACTTCTTCTTCAAGCCCCCCTTCTGATGATCTAGATGCCACGTGGAAGCCACCAGCTCAGTCTGAGAGTGAGGCACGCCACAAGACAAGGCTAGGGAAAAGGAAGGTTCCAGAAAGCCTTAGAGTTATGGAGGTAGATATAGAAGAGGAGGATGATGACGAGCCAGTCATCATGAACATCACTCCCGCCCCAGTGGAGATGGAGACCAACATTATTATTACCCCATCCCAAATTGCTGTGAGGGATGTGGCATGGATACCACCAACACAGGTAACACCAACACCACCTCCAGCTTCCATATTTGCATTTGCAAAGGCCCGGCAGGGACCTACATCCAGCACAATCACCACCTCAGTAGGTAGTGGTACTGCACAGAGTCAAATTCCAGGCACACCCTCCAGTTCATCCGGCATTGCAAGTGGCACCTCCAGCAGCGCAAGAAAGTTCACCTCCCCAGTTTGGGAATTCTTTTCGGTTAGCAGTAAGGAGGAGAACGTTGCCAAATGCTCAATTTGTCGACATAGTGTTAGTCGGGGTAAGCTTGGTACAAACTATGGTACCGGAGGCCAAACAACCCATCTGAAAAAACACCACTTAATCCAGTGGGAGGAACACCTTAAAGGCCAAAAAAGTAAAACTGCACCCATTGCTGTTGGTGGGGATGAAGAAGTAGAAGAAGATATGATCGCGGTGGAAGGTGAACAAGAGGGAGACATTTTCTCTGGTACACAAAGTGGCCTGTCCCTAGCAGTGCAGTGGTACCACTACCGCCCACATCGTCATCATCCTCAGCAACATCTCAGTGGCACCATAGTAAGAGTCAGGCTGAGCCTGAGACACCAAGGCAACAGAGTACCGCAATAAAATCTGGGTTCAAGAAGTCACCTGCATCAGCAGCACCAGAAAGGAAAAAAATCCAGCCTACCATTGTCAGCATGCTTAGGTCGGAGGGGCAGTATGAACGCAACCACCCAACGGCACGTTTGTACAATGTGAAGCTGACGAAAATGTTAGCGCTGGACCTTCTCCCTTTTTCTTTTGTGGAAGGGGTGGGTTTTCTGGAATTTGTGACAGCCATCTGCCCAAAATGGAAGGTTCCCAGCCGGTCCTATTTCGCCAGAGTTGCTGTTACAGCATTACATCACGACGTGCTGGAATTGCTTGGACAAACTTTGCAGCAGAGTGCTGTTCACAATATACACCTGACAACAGACATGTGGACCAGTTGCCAAGCCACTGATTACATGTGCATCACTGCACACTGGATCTCTTTTGTGGGGGTTAGAGAAAAGATATCTGCAGCAGGTGTTGTTGACACTGCTGAGATTTTTAATGCCACTCGTAAACATGCAACTGTAGCCATGTTCGCCATGGAGAAATCTCATACTGCTGCAAACATTTTGGAAGAGTTTAACAGCAAGGTCTTTAAATGGCTGCACCCAAGAGGGCTTAACATTGGTTTTGTTGCCACGGACAATGGCAGTAATATTGTTAAGGCCATGGGCGATGGTGGCTATTTCAGGGTCCTGTGTTTGGCGCACTGCATTAACATCATTGTTCAAGACTTTCTGAAAAAAGAATACAGAGTCAGCAACTTACTGACCACCTGCAGAAGAATATGCACACATTTCAGCCATTCTTTTAAAGCCCGGAAGCAGCTGAGGATAATTCAATGTGAGCATAGAATGCCAGTCAAAGCACTCATCCAGGAGGTGCCAACACGTTGGAACTCAACTTATTACATGCTTGAACGTCTGTTTGAGCAGTACAGGCCAATCAATGACTATGTCATGCAAAGACTAGGGGATGCTACTGTGAAAGGCATGACCGTTGAGATGGACCAATGGGGCCTAGCTAAATGCCTGACAGAGATGCTACTTCCTTTCGAGCTCTTCACACGTGAAGTCAGCAAGGAGGACTGTACTATGGGCCAAGCTATCCCATTGTTGCACATACTAGAGCAACAGCTGAAGGCAATGTCTGACACGTACGCAGGTGTGGGGGAAAAAAAAGAAGCATATGAGTTGGTTGAGAGCTTAGCCCTTCGCTTAGCTGAAAATACAAGGGTGCAAACTAAGATTGTGTCAGACAAACATTACATTTCTGCCACAATTCTGGATCCATGGTACAAATCAGCACTGAACACTAAGACATTAATTCCTTTTTCAGAAGTGGATGTTGCCCAGTACAAAACTTAGATAGCTGAGGCAGTCAGTGACTTGGAAAAAGAACGGCTGGTAATTAAAGGCCCGCTACTCCAACCCACAACAAGTACTGCAGCAGGGCATCCGGCATCAAGTTTACCTTCAGAGCCTGAGGGCAGTGCGTTTGGCTCACAGCAGTCACCAACACTATCAACAACAGCAAGAACAGGATCATCAGCCCCAGTAAAATCAGCACAGAATTGGTATCTACAGCAAGGGCTTGTTAGGTCCAGTGCTGATGCAAAGGCAAAAGAGGCCCAGCAAAGTGCAGCACCCCTGAGCATTGAGCGGATGGTCCAGGCCCATCTGGATGACCCAACAGAGGTCTACATTGATCAAAACCCATTGGTGTATTGGTATGGGAAAAGGTGCCTATGGCCAGTCCTCAGCACGCTGGCGATAAACTATCTGGCTTGCCCTATCGCAAGTGTCTCTTCTGAGCGTGTTTTCAGTGCTGCTGGTGCCATTGTAACAGTGAAAAGGACCAGTCTCTCGCCCAAAAACGTGGAGAGGTTAACCATGATCAAACTGAATCAGCACTTTATACCACCGGAGTACAAAATACATGAATCACAGCAGGAAGATGAGGACAGCGACTTAGGTGACGGAAGTAGTGTGTTAGATGACCTACTTCTGGTTGAACCACCAGAGTTTGAGGACGAGCTCTACTTCCCTGACACCTAGGCTTTCAACTTGTTACGTTCTTTCTTCCTTATTTACTTTTATTATTTGTGTGTGTCTCTGTCTTTCTGGTTCGAATCACAACAAATCCATCACCACCGTCTTCTCTTTTTATTGCCATATTGGAGTTGCAGCTGTGTGCTTTTAAGTCCACTCCTCCGAGTCCTGCTCCATCCTCCTGACTCGCCCTAAATCCATTTCCCTCAAGCCAGACATTGGATGGAGAATAGTACAAGAAATGTTGCCTCGTCGAGTCCCTCCAAAAGAAGTGGAACATGATGACTATAGCTATCTTCCTTTCTGAGCTGAGAGAGACTGCCCCTTAACTTAAGATGAGAATGAACAGGTAATGATGGCATGCATTGGACGCTGACTCTGAGTGATTGGTGTTTGTATTGTTGTTGTTGTTTGTTGTGCATAAAGTGAAGTCAAAGTGTACTAGTATTTAATCTATACACTAAAAGTGACTCAAGTCAATGTTTCCCTTCTTGTTGTTTAATAACAAAATTGTACTTCTACTGCAGGCCGATCTATTGCATTTTTGAATATGGAATCTGGACTCACTCAGTACACTACAGACTGAGTTGGACAACACCATGATGATGACCACATAGTATCTTCGCAGTCAGTCAGTTGGATTGGAGATGATTGATGGAATAACTCAGGGCGTTTCAAATCACGAAGTGGCGTAAATGGTAAACAAGTCAACAACAACCACAGCAGACCTACATGTCTGTGTAGTAGTGGTGGAGTCGAGTAGTCACGACTCACGAGTGTAGTAGTGGTATGACTTTCAGCCGTGCATTGATTTAGTTAGTTACTTTGGAAAATGCTATGTTGCTGTATATGTGTGCGTTGTGACTGTCTGGCTCAGTCAAAATCTAAGCTAAGTTCAGGTTGGGTCGGCGCCGTGGGCCTGCTCTGTCCTGTTGCTGTTGTATGTTAATGCTGGAAACATACAACAGAGTAGACATGATGTAGCCATGCCGCCTCTGAAAGTGTTTGCACTCCTCCGTAATTCATGCTTTTTTTTTCTCCTTGATTTTTCAATATCCCTTTTGTTTTTCCATCTACACTTACAGGCCGGCCTTTACCCTGTGCTAAACAGAGAAAAACAACTCACACTCATCTACCAATCCGCATCCGCCAGACAGGCAGTGGTGGCACCCAATATTGACGGACGCAGCGTCCATGAAAGGGAGGACCAAGAGGAATGCCGAGATGCAACTCCCTAATTTGACCAGGATAACATACAGTAACTTTAGTATCATTCATCATCTTTTAAATAATTTGATTTATTTTTTCTCTCCAATTATTACGACTGTGTGTTTGTTGTTGTTGTTATTATGTTTGCTCTTTGCTTATAATTGATCTCTACAGATATTTTTTAATTTTCTTTGCTAGCTTTAAAAGGAAGCCCGGTACAACAGAACATAAAATGTATGTAATTTGGGTCTCTCTGAGGGCAGACAGGCAAGGCAAATAGCATAATAATAATTAATAATATACTGCTGCCCTGTACTGGCTACTAGTCCAGTTAGTAAGTACTACTTATCATCATTAACCATCAAGTCATCATCATGCATGCATTTCCTTTTTCTCCCTTAACAGATATATGATGGTCGTCTGGCAAGATTGTGTGTGTTGTTCAGTTGTTGTTGTCCATGTGTAGTGTTTGTCTTTGTCAAGCCTTTCCCTCAAATACCCCTTCCCAACCATTCATCAAACCCTAACCCTCTTCCCCTGGGCTGTGTGATTTATATTGAGGTGTGACTAAATTAAATTTACACCAATAATTGATCACACACTTGCTGGGGCGGATGTGGTGAAAGCAACACTAATTCAATTTCACTCAAGGCAGGGCGAGGATCTTCTTCTGCTTGCCAATGCCCACCCATGTTCAGTATATTTGCAAGTCAATTTTTTTTCCAAAGGAACATAATCCATCATAATTAATTGCCGTCATCGATTGGATTTATCATCCCCCTCCTAAGTTACAGCACTAAAGGTTATGCTTGTGTCGAGTGCCTCAAGTCAACTACAGTTGTAACTTGTTGTACTAGGCTATCCCCACCACCATTATGTCTTATTTTACTTCGTTCTACTACTCCTTCCATAGTCTCTCTCAGGCGACTGACTGTCTCATTTTATTTTTTTGCAAATGCTACTGCCAGTGTATACTGTACTACCACCACGACCATGGCATCTTGGGAAACCAAACCATCATCACCATGCAGCCATCGCTGTGCCTAAGTTTAAGCATCAATCACAGGTAAGAGAAGAAGTTTGGGGGAGGCATAATTAATAATGGAAATTAATTCATTAATTCACACACCCACACACTTGAGTCCAGTTGGAGATTGCATAGACTAGGAGGAGATACTGACAGTACTAGTAGGACAAGTCACTCAGTGAGGGGGCCGCAGCTATCTGTTCGTGTGTTACAAAATAGGCAGATTATTTAAATCAAAAACTGGCTGCTGCCCTGCAGCAGCAAAGGAAGGAAACCGTGTGATGTAAAAGAGTAACCCCCCCACAAAACATTTACAGCGTATGCAAAGTTTAAGTATAAATATAATTTAATCCCCTAACAAAATAAACTAATGTAAAAAAATCCCACCTGACCCACCCTTCTCCCTAACCCCAACCAATGTCCAAAAAGTCCAACCAATGTCCTTAAATTCAAAAATAAAATTGTCCATAAATATATAAACCCCAACTTTTCCCCAACGAACGCCCAATGCCCACCCACCAAAAAAAGGAATGAAAAAGGGGCAATCCAACAGGATCTCTATCGGCGGGCTCGCAGTCGCCGGTTAGTAGCCAGGACCTCCTTTAGCTGCTCCTCTAGGCGCACCATTCGGAGGAGCATGCAGCGCTGGAAAAGTCTACAATTGCATCCCCAGGGGGGGAAAGCAGTGTTGGATACAGAAGTGCGGCGGGCGGCTGCCTGACCGCGGCGCTGTACCACTCGAGGGGCCTGGCTGGGGCCCGGGGCATTGGAGGAGGCTGCAGCTGCTGCCGCCTCCTCCTCCGCCAGAACCACCAGCCACCGATATTCCGTGAGGATGGCCTCAAGCTTCCGGCGCCGGGCCATGGCTGCCAACTCCTTCCTGTCTGGTCTTTTTGGTTGGGAAGGAGTAGCTATATCAAAAAAGAAAAAAGTCTATTGTAACCAATACTGTTAGCAAAACAGTAACACAAAATTAATTCTACACATAGTGGCACAGTAGCACTAGCAAGCACAGTACATAACATTTGTGGTATCTATCTCCCACTTCCTCGGCCTCTAACATTTGTGGGAGTATCAGGCATTATAATAGCACTATGGACTCGAGTTCTCTCTTGTTTAGCAAAATTAAGTAACCTTGTTGTAGCCGGCATGCCAGCTCAGTCGGCTTGCGCCCAAGAAGACAAACATACTCGTGACGCAGTCTGCAGACTCACGTTATTTTTATTTACTACTGTCTGCAGATGGGGAAGCTGACTACACAATCATCTTATTTTTCTATTATGGGTGGCACTGGCCATACTCTGTTATTACATCAAGGGCAACTGCTCAATTTCGCTTTCACTCTGCCCTGATTACTACAACAAGGCAGATGATATCTGATCCAAATGATCATTGCTTATATATGGGACGACATGAGTAACTTTGTTTTGATTGATTGTGTAACCATGCAGCCGATAGGCCACCCATGGCAGGCTGACACAGTCGAAAATAAATTAACATAGGTAGGGAGTGGGCCTCGGAGTCGGAGGGAGGCGCTTGATAAGTAACAACATACATACACAATATATATGCTGTGCTTGCAAACTACTGCGAGTCAAGGGAGTATTCTGAAAATACAACTTCTATTCTCCTTGGCTTTGCTACTCTGGCGCGGTTTATTTTCTTTTACATTCTCTTCAAAGACTCTTCATCCAGTGATAGTCTCCACCTATGCTATGATGAATACCATCCAGGCATCCATCCATTCAAAGTAAACATGTCTATCATTCTTCTTAATCTCTCAACAAACCTTAGTTTGTTTCACCAACAAACATTTTTTTAAAATTTTAAACCACCACCCATGCGTCCTTCCTTCCTTGCTTGCCTTTGAGTTTGACCCATGAAACACCCCGGAGGATTCTTGCTATCACCCATACAGTTTCACCCACCCAGGCAGGCATCTTTTCTTTCACCTTCCACCCATCCTGCTTCAAGCACCCATGCATCTGATTCCTATCAGCAACCTATACATGCATCACACGTTTCCTTCTCTGCCAGTCATATATATTACATCTCGCCAGTCCTTCCTCCTTCCATCCTTCTTTCCCCTTTCGTTCAACCCATCCATCAAGGTCATCTGATCTGACTCTTAGTCTCCTCCATAAAACTTTCCCAGCTGAGTTGAAGTCAGATAGAAGAGGCCATTAGTTACTCAACTACTACTCCTGCCGCTAATGCTATTGCTCTAATTCTAAGTAAAGGGTGTCTTCTTCAACCAATGTTCACAACAACTTAGTCTCTCTCAACATACAGTGTACACCCTTGCAGCGAGTGCGTAACTATTGTCAATAAGTAATGAATATAAGTATAACTTATCACTGCCCACCACTGCTGCTGCCGCATCCACCCCTGTGGCAGCTGCCGCATCCACTGCTCCCTCCTGGCTGGCGTCGCCTGCCCCGCCGCTGACCCCGGCACTGGTGTTCGGTACACCTAGAAAAAACATTACACATTTTTTAGATGCCATATACACCTCCCCCTATTTATTCGTTTTCACTAGCAAGATTGAAAAAAAGTTAAAATACACATACATATACCACATACATCACTAGTACAAATCTGGTACTAGAGTAGAGTAGACACTAGTAGTAGTATGTCCTATCCTATCAAAAATAGTAAAATTTCAGGTTGGGCATTTTGTTGGTGGGAATTGTCGAAAAGCCTCTCTAGATTAAGAAGAGGACAAACCAAAGGACTGCACGCAGTGGCTAGAGCTATTGGTGAATCTGAGTTTTAAAACCTTTTAAATAAAAATAAAGAGTGGCCAACTGGGCAAGCTTAGCTACAGACAGACTAATATAGTAGTAGAGTAGTACATAGAGTCAGAGCAGAGGCAGTTAGAGGCAGCGATAACAAGAATTTAGAAACAAATAGTCTAGATCGAAGAAGATTTGGTTAAAAATAGAATTAGGAAATGGAAATAATAGTTTGGAAAATAAGGTGCAGTAAAAGTTAGGGAAATATAATGATTAATATTAACAACTGGAGGACTTACTGGGGCCAGCAGCAGAGCCCTCGATAGAGGAGCGGTCCTGGCCCTCGGAGGCGTCCTGCGATTCTTGCCCAGCTCCCGCCGACTCTGAACCCGTCTTCTTGCCCCTGGGTGCTGATCATGTAAGATATAATAAAGAAAGAGACAATCATTGATGATTGGTATGAAACAAATAAAATATTTAAAAAACGCTCAGAAAACCATTTTTGGAAACAGCAATTGCAATAAAATTGACCTATCTAATCTGATCGACTAGTAGTATCGCGGGATTCGCGGACTGTCTAGTTAATATTTATGAGCACTAATCCAGTGTTCCATTCTGATTCCAGAATCCTAAGCCTAAGTTAAAATACGTACCACCTGACCTAGCCCACCTATTCCAGACGGGCCAATTGTTCACTAAGTCTGCATTTCCATTTATTTTAGTCCTCAAAATGCATAGATGGAGGACGCATGCATACATTTTTGCATACACCAAATTGTTGGTTGGTTGCTGCTGATGTTCTGCTAAGTCTATTACTCACTCACTAACAAACTACAGGTTCTACTAAGGACTGGAATAAGCAGCACTCAGCAGCACGTGACGTGACAGAGGATGCGTCACGCAGACCGCTAAAAAATTACCAACTAATACTAAGTATTTATTTATTTATTTAAGAGTTTTATATAGCGCTAGCCAGACCCGAGGGTATCAGAGCGCTTTACAACATGTATCAAAAATGCAATCAAACATAAGAAGTGACAGTAATAGAACATATTGATTCGTGACGAGTACAATTCAAACACAAAGAGTAACAAATAGAACTCAATGATTCGTGACGAATCCAGATCGGTGAGGGGGGACAACGGAGTGAGACGAGAGGTAGGAGAAGTACAGGTCCTCTTAGCAAAGTGATTGTATACTGCAGTGGGCGAGATTCGTAACTAAACTATCTATCAATCCACCACTATCTTAGTGACAGGAGGACAAAGGAAGGACTAGAGTGTCTCTAGCATTACCTAACTTAAGTTCTCTAAAGTAAACTCTCTTACATAATCAGCCTAAGCGAGCGCAAAGTTGCAAACAGGTAAGATTAGTAGCACCGCCGAGCACCAGTGTCTAGAAGAATAACAATCACAGAAGATTTTTAAACGTAATTTACCTACCTGAAATGTAAGCAGCAACATTCTTGCTATTGGAAAAAAATTATATTCGCAATAACAACAGTAACAGTCTACAGAACACACAATACTACTAGTATTATACTATTAGCTATTCACCAAGCCCCACGACCTCGACACCTAGCAGGTCCAGCAGGTCCTGCTCCCGGTCCAAGATGTCAGACCACCGGTGGGTCAGCTGGTTATGGGTGCGCCGGACCCCAGAGCAGCGAAACACTGCCCGGCGCACCCTCGCCCACCGGCGGTGACACTCCTGGGTAGCGTACCCGGAGCCAGGCCTGCCGCCTGCTGCCAAGGTCAAGGGGAGGTGGCGCTGCACAAAAAAACCAAGGGCGGCCACCTCCGCCTCCCTGAAAAGGGCCCGGGCCTGCACCCCTTCCGGGCGCAGTCTGCCACAAGGGAGGCGGCTCTTCTTGGGCGCAGCCGCCTTACCCTTGGACTTGGAGCTGGTGCCCTTAGCCATGGTTCTGGGGTGGGCGGGGGCGGAAAAGAAAATGTTGGAGTAAAAAATAAAGTCAGGAGAAGAAGTAGGAGAGTAAAAAAGGAAGTAATATAAAACAGTAGAAAAAAGTAAACAAAACGCAGTAAAAGTAGAAATAAAACGCAAAATATACACTTAAGGTCAGAGAGGGATAGAAAATAAGTAAAAAAGATCAGAAAAACAGTGTAAAAAACAAAGGATTGAAAAGATTATAGAGGAATTGAAAAACAGGCCCCAGAACCATGCAAAGAATAGGAAAACAAGATGGCCGCGCCCATTGGCGACCGCGTGGTGAAGTTCGTGCGATATTTCCCCCGAACATGCAATCCGCGTTGCCGAACGTCAAAAACATCTCGCAAAAATACGCGAGCACATGCGAGCATGTGGAAACAAGCAACTCTGCATGCTCGCGTAACCCCGCGTGGCCTCGCGGAGTTTTTCTACCGCTTTGCGTAGCCTCGCATACCGCGGCTACGCGAACTTCGCCCAGGGTTAGTTGAGATATGAAAAGAAATGAAAATGTGGATATCTAGGGACGCGGATCCTCCGACATTTCCCATGCTGAAATCTGATTGGCTGCCCACACTTCAACCAGGAAGAGTTGGCAGCCATCTTGGGCCTTGGCTTTGGCCGAGTACCTCAAGAAATGTTTAAAAAAAAGAACAGGGGGCAGGATAGTTAGTAATACCCTGATCCCTTAACTCTGGTCCTGGGGTCCCAGAAGGACCCCCGCCAGGGCAAAAGAGTCTTTTTTTTTAAATTTTCACTGAAAATCATGGCAGATCTGCAACTCCTGTGAACATTTTTTTTAAAAACAAGTGCGCGCTCCCATGCTTGTTCCAGGTCCTGGGGGCATTGTTAATTATATGTGTATATTATATGTAGGAGAGGAAGCCTGCAGCAGGGATAGGCCACAAACAAGAGCATGCCTACTGGAGTGATAGATGTGAGCCGGACAGTGCACTTGACAACCATTCAGGGAAACAGAAAATAGATTGGGGCCTCATTAATCACGGATGCAGAAAACCAGGGGTTACAGTGTCACTGTGGGGCAATTTCTTTCACCGCTGGCCAAAGATAGATCAAAGCGCTGACTCAGGGCGAGATAAGACAATCTGAGTTCTGCTGAGTACTCCATAGCTCTGGGAGATATGTGCTGACAATCTAGCACAAGAGCTTTGCCAGCCCACATCACACCTCTGACTTCAACCCGACATGCACTGCTATCTCACGGACACCTGCTAAGCTAGCAGTATTTTGAATGTATCCATACTACTGTTTTACAATTTCTTTGGCACTTTTGTATGGCCCGAACTTGACCTTGTGGCATTGGAGAGCTTCATATGTTCACCAGATTACCTTACATGTGTAACTTAATATGCACACTAAAAAGTTCCTCATTGGAATGTACATTATTTACAGAGCTTAGAAATAGAACACATGCAGGATGAAGCGCTAAACATATAAACGAGTCATTAGATATATTGTGGGTATGTATGAAAGCAGTGAGAACAAAATATAATCTGTATGTTTCCGAGGGGCTAGAGCAGGGAGCATGGCCAGGTAAGGGGCGTTATTTAAGGGTAGAGTCTGCTGGCAACATGGGTGAACCGACGTAAGGGTTCCAGTGCCTGAGTCATGGATGATGACCGTGTTTGTGAGTGGCAAGTAGCATACTAGTTTAGTTATTGTGTGATCCTCGCTGGAAACACTTGGAGCACCGCTCATTGCCTTTGTATAATCTCTGCTCAACTACTGCCACCACAGTGATCTTGGTCTTTGTGAAATGGCGGAGAACAACATTCTGGTGTGTCTCCTATGGAGCAGAGGTAAGGGGGCTCCAGAGAGCCAGGCTATACACATCTTTCACTGTTGTTTCTTAGTCCGCATGGCCTATGATAATATCCTTTCGGGTTTGCAATATACACCTGTGTCTGTGTGTGGGGGTGTAATAAGGAGATGTCGTCAGATAGATGGACGGGCTTCAAGATCTCACGGATGGTCACAGAGTCTTAGCGCTGCGATGTACATGTATACACAGCACCACAAAGACACATTGCAGTATGCGTGTTTGCTTGTGAGGGGATGCATGTGTAAATCAAGGCAAAGGGATGTTAGAGAGAGAGAGAAGCACAGCGAGGAGGGAGAATATCGAGGGAGGCAGTGAGAGATAATGGCAGCTATCCGAAAAAACCCATTATCCAGACATGCTTCAATAACACCCCCCGACAATTCTCCGCCATGAAAAACTCACTTTTGCTCCCTCCCATCCCATATTTTTATATAAGTCTGTGCCGACCATTGTCATTATTGTACTGCACTGCACTTTGTCATCAGTAGCAAGGCTTATTGATGCTGCCTTCGAGGGGCACAAAACTGCGCAATAATAACTAGAGCGAAAGCCATGGGCTGTCCTGCATGCCCTGTCATCCGATGGCAAAGTGCATCAAAAAACATAAAAACAATAGATCCGTAAGGTGGCTCAGTGAGTTCAACAATCACAGCTGAAAGATGCGGTGATCGCAGGATCAAGAGGTCAAATTTGAGCAAGATCATGTCTGCATTCCATGCGTCTGAGTAAATTGGGTAAGAGTAGCACCATTAAATTGGCTAATAGTAATACTTTATTTAATTAAAGTGCCTATAAACAACAGACGTGCACTACGAAAAAGCAATTTATTGCTATAGCATTTGCAACAAAGACAAATCAGGACATCAAGCAAAGCAAGAGAGTGATGAAAAAACCCAATAAAATGGTTAAGAGTAGCAACATTAAATTAGGTAATAGTAATACTTTATTTATTTAAAGTGCCTAGAAAGCGACAGATGTGCGCTACGAAAAAGCAATTTATTATACGAGCCAATAGCATTTGAAACAAAGAAAAACAGGACATCAAGGAAAGCAAGAGAGTGAAGAAAAACCCACTAAAATTGCCATTTTGTGTTCTGACAGCACAATTTCAACCCAGAAGGCGAGATTGAATTATTGAATAATTAATATTCTGGCAATGGGGATTGCTGACTGTTGGAAATGTGATCTGGATAACATGAGTGTGTGTGTGAGTGCCTGTATGGTTGAGTGACTGCATGAGTGAATGGATATGTGAGTAGTTGTATGGGTCTATGAATGGGTGAGTGAGTGGGAGTATGAGAGGTTATATGGGGGTGTGAGTGGTTCTGTGGATGATGTCATCAGTGATGTCATTTGAGATGTCATCAGTGACGTCATCAGTGATGTCACTGACTATGTCATTAGTGGTATAATGTGTGAGGTCAGAAGCAGCATTGCAGAGGCATAAATTATAGTTAGCTCAGGTAACTATAACTGCTGAGTTTCACTGGTTTTGTACGAGTGAAATTTGAGCCTAACTGCAACGTCCCTTTAACCTTTGTTTTTTCCAGTGAGTTTCTAAGGATTTTTTTTATTCTATTTCCTAACTATAACGTCACTGTAACCTTTGGTTTTATCAGTGAATTTCTAAGGTTTTTAAAATGTTGTTTCCTAACTATAACGTCCCTGTAACCTTTGGTTTTTCTAACTGAATTTCTCAGGTTTTTAAATTGTATTTCCTAATGGTAACCTGTAACCTTTGCAAGTGAGTTTGTGAGTGAGTGCATAAGTGTCTCAGTGGGTGTGTGAGTAAGTGCGTGAGTGTCTCAATGGGTGTGTGAGTGTTTGTCTGGGTCTGAGAGTGGCTGCATAAGTGTCTCACTGAGTGTGTGAGTGGGTCTGTGAGTAGGTGTGTGAGTATCTGAATGGGTGTCTGAGTGAGTGCATGAGTGTCTTAATTAGTGTCTCAGTGGGTCTGTGAGTGGGTGTGAGAGTGTCTGAATAGGTTAACGAGCGCCTCCATGAGTGTGTGAGTCAGTCTGTGAGTGAGTGCATGAGTGTCTGACTGGGTCTGTGAGTGGGTGCGTTAGTCTCTGAGTCGGTCCCTAAGTGGGTGTGTGAGTCTCTGAGTGGGTCTGTGAGTGGCTGTGTGAGTGGCTATATGGGTCTGTGAGTGGGTGCATGAGTGTCTGAGTGGGTCTGTGAGTGGGTATGCATGTCTGAGCGGGTGTGTAAATGGTTGTATATGTGTCTGAATGGGCCTGTGAGTGGTTGTGTGAGTGGCTGTATGGGACTGTAAGTGGGTACATGAGTACCTGAGTGAGTTGTCTGAGTGGGTCTCAGAGTGGGTGTGTGAGTGTAAAAGTAGGTCTGTGAGCAGGTGTATCAGTCTCTGAGTGGGTCTCTCAGTGGGTGTGAGAGTGCCTGAGTGTGTGAGCCAGTGTCTAAGTGTCTGTGTGGTGTGTCAGTAGCTGTGTTAGTGACTCAGCCATAAAGGAACCACACCCCTTTCTTTTATCCAATAAGATTCCACAGTTTTGCACAAAATATCTACCCAAGTGGAGTACTTTCTACTGGTTAATTACTAAGTGCTACCTCCTTTGGTAAATATCTAGTACATATTGTGCACTACAGCTGAGTAATGGAGCAAGAGGAAATGTCACTAGTGACCTTGTGTACATTTGGGCAGTGTGATTGTTCCTGGTGCATCTTTATCCAGAAATATGTGATAACATGAATATTTCTATAGAGAAGGCAGTGAGTCTACAAAGACGAAAATCTCTACCAAACAAGGATCTTTCCTCTTAACTATATGAAGTAAGTGCTTCTTTGTTTGGTAGAAATGTCCTCATATCGCTGAGCATCAAGAAGTCCTCGCCAAAATCAGTGGGAAACACACTGGGGACCGCTTGTTAAGCTGTCCATCATCCTAGCAAAAGGCAGAAAGACCTTTGCATACTACTAAGGTGGGCGGGCCAAATGGGCAAAGCTTATTTGTTAGTTATTAGTTGTTGAATTTACAAAGTGCATGAATCACCCCCGGAGGGGTATCTCCGCGCTATAGGTAGCATAGCAGACAGTACAAACCAAGAGACCTACATTCAGAAGAGTTCTGTTTTAAGAAGTTTCCTAAAGGGAAAATAATCAGAACATTTTCGAAGATGAACCGGTAGCTGATTCCAGTACTGGGGGGCCAAATAGAAAAAGGCTTTACCACCTGTACGGGCTTTCCTGAAACGAGGAATGACAAGCAGGGATTTTTCTCCTGAGCGAAGGAATCTATTTGGCTGGTAAGGGATACGTTTTTCTGTTAAATAAGCGGGACATCTGCCATTCAAAGCTTTGTGCACAATACAACAAATCTTGAATTTGACTCTCTTGCATATTGGCAGCCAATGTAGTTGACGCAGGAGGGGAGGAAGGCAGTACTATTTGGTATATTCCTAACAAGATGGGCAGCAGTGTTTTGTACCACCTGGAGTCTATTCAAATAAGAATCCCTTGCTGCAATCAAAAGGGCAGTGCAATAGTCCAGACGGCTAGTCACAAGTGCCTGAATGAGTGTTTTATGCACAAAGAGGAAGGAGAGAGAAAACTCTGCGCAGGAGGCTCAGCATATTAAAACAAGAGCAGACTGTAGCCATCACCTGATCCTTCATGGTGAGTTTCTGGTCAAGACGGACGGCCAAGTTCTTAACTACTGCCTTAGGGGTGGGGGCAGTTCCCATCTCAGAGGGCCACCTTTCGGGTATACAGAGCGAAAGGGCATCCTCGAAGAGCATGATCTCTGTTTTCCCAGCATTCAGCTGAAGAAAATTTTCCATCATCCAAGAAGCGATTCCTCTCATACCCTCAGAGAAACGAGACTGGTATTTCTGTCGAATGAAAGTAGGAGCTGAGTATCGTCAGCATATGAGATTGGAATAAAGCCGAATTCTCTAAGTATTTTAGCAGGGAGGGCCACATAAATGTTAAATAGAGTGGGACTAAGACAGGATCCCTGAGGTACTCCCTTGTTAAGTTCCATTGTTCGAGACCGAAAGGATCCAAGTGATTTGCACATTTCTATACTCGTAGTAATTTAAAGGGAGAATCATGGACTCTGCTCTCAACAAGACAACAAGGAACCCACTCATCATAGTCGCACACAGATTGCGCTCCAATAGATCAACGATGTATTCATCTCCATGAAGCATCTCAGATCATTTTTCAATATGGAATTGCAGAGAGAACACATTTGCTTTGCCAGGAGTTAGGATAATTTGTCCTTTACAGAAGAGAAGCTACAAAGGGGGCACCTGCTATGTTTTGATTTGTAAGTGCCTCCTGTTGAGGTTTAATTTCTGTGAAATGAGCACTAGGGTCAAAGCAGCCCCCCAAAATGTTAATAGGGAGGGGCCAATTTCGGCCCCGGGGACCCCATACCCTGGAGCTTGGCCAACACTTAATGGGGAAGGGGTTCCAGCTTTGCTGTTGCACACAGTGAGCTGCTGGAAATACAGCTCACTGTGTGCAAGAGCAATAGTTTCACCACTTTTCCTGCCCCCATGTCTGAGGGCAGGGAAAGAGATGAAAACTCCTCTTCCAGCAAGGGGAAGCTGCTGTAAATGCAGCTCACGGTGTGCAAGAGCAATAGTTTCACCTCTTTCCCTGCCCGCATCTCTGTGGGCAGGGAAAGAGATGAAAACTCTGCTTCCAGCAAACTGGAGCTGTTTGACAGCTCCCGCTTGCTGGAAGCAGAATATTTACTCTGACTTGGCGGGAGCTGTCACAGCTTCCGCCAAGTCGGCACAAAAAGCTATGTCCCAGGGGTAGATACCCCAAGACATAGCAGGAGCCAGCCGTGGGGGGTGGAGGTCCCCAGGGACATTAATGGCCCCAGGAGGGAGGCTGTGCATGGGCCGACCCCGGGTAGGTGATGGTCTCTGGGGCCGTATATGGCCCAGGAGGGGGGGCCCCTTCTCAGTGGTGTATATTTCATAGGCCCCAGGGAGTTGGTGGTCTCCAGGGCTCAGGGGAGTCCCCATCGCCCCCACAAATTTTTTCTTTTTTGCCCCAGGGAGGTGGTGGTTTCCGGGGCTCCAAGAGCCTTAGGAGGGGGGCCCCATGTGCCCCACTCCTTTTAAAATAAAAATGCCCCCGGGACCTGGCCCACTCGGGGGCATTTTTCAAATCAAGCATGGGAGCCCATGCTTGATGTTTTGAAAATTCACGGTGATATACATGAATATTTGCAAATTGCACCTTGAATTTTAAAAAAAGCATGTTTGCCCTGCCGGGGTCCCTCTGGAACCCCAGGGCCAAGGCTAGGGGGTTAGGGTATTCGTACCCTGCTCCCTTCATTTTTCTGTGGGTTTTTGGGGACTCAGCTGAAGCCAAGTTCCAAGATGGCTCCAAACACATCCTGGTTGAAGTGTTGGTAGCCAATCAGCACTCTGCAGCTCTCTGCACGAGCTTGCCATTATTCACAAAGGCTTCATGGTCGTAGGTATACAAATTTGGATTTTCTTTCATTTCTCCCAAACTACTAAATGAATTTACACCAAATTACTGAAAGTGTAATCTGCGACCAAAAGCTACCCTTCTGCCAACTTTGGTGTAATTCTGTCCAGTGGTTAAGGCTGCAGGCGTGTCAAAAGACTCAATGGGAATTAACACGGGAACGCACACTTTTTTTTTACCCCCCTTTTTCTTTGCCCCGGCTTGACGGATCACCCCGAAACTTTCCCCGCACAACTAGAGTTACCGGTTCACTTTCTATGGAAAATTTTGTGACAATTCGTCAAACGATGCCAAAGTTATAGGCAAGTTAAAAAATGCTTTTCCTATGGAAACATGGTCCTAACTATAACTACCTACTGGCAATTGCCAGTAGGCAATGTATATACATATATTCACTATAAAAAACAAAGGTTACAGGGGCGTTATAGTTAGGCTCAGATTTCGCTCATACAAAACAAGTGAAATTCAGCAGTTGTAGTTACCTGAGCTAACTATAACTTGCTCCACCTCAATGCACTACTTATAACCTCACATATTACATTAATCATGACATGGTCAGTGACATCACTGATGACATCACTGTAAGTGCCTCCATCCTTTTTATCAATAAAGTTCCAGGGAGGTGGTGGTCCCCTGGGGCTCAATGACCCTCAGAAGGGGGGCCCGTGCCCTACCTCCTTTGTAAAAAAAATACCCCCAGGACCTGGCCCACCTGGGGGCTGTATTCAAAACAAGCGCTGGAGCCGGTGTTTTTTTCCATGGATTTGTGGCTCTGTCACATTTTTGTAGCAAACCTTTTCATAAAAACATATTTTTGGCCTTGTTTGGATTACAGGGGGACCCCACCACCACACCTAGGGGGTCAAGGTATTCCTGCCCCGCCCCTTTCTCTTTTATGTAAATGTTTTTAGTGGCACTAGGCTGAAGCCGAGTCCCAAAATGGCTGCCAACACTTTCTGGTTGAAGTGTTGGCAGCCAATCAGATCTCACCATGAGATCTGTGCTTAAGCTCCACCCAGATATCTTTATTTGCTTTCACTTAAATTTCCCAACAACTACTGAACAGATTTATGCCGGATAACTGAAAGCTTAATCGATGAACCAAAATCTACCTTCCTGCCAAATTTGGTGTAATTCTGTCCAGTGGTTCGGGCCGTAGTCATGTTTATAGCTCCAATGGAATTAACAAGGGAAATCATATTTTTTCACCCCCCTTTTTTCTCAGCCCCCACTCGATGGATCACCCCAAAACCTTCCATGCACAACAAGACTCACTATAACACCTTTTTGGGAAAATATCTTGAAGATTCATCAAATGGCACCAAAGATATAGGCAAGTCAAAAACGCTTTTTCTATTGAAACATGGTCCTAACTATAACTAGCTACTGGCAACTGCCAGTAGTCAATATATACATAAAAAAGGTTTATACGTACCTGTAAAATACATATATTTTTGTGGTAAAGGCATTCATGGTAAAGGCATATTTGTTGTCAAAATATTTGCCGTACAACGTTCGTGGTTAAGACTAATTCGTTGTTAAGGTGTCGTTGTAAACACTGTCATTATTCCGGCAGTTGTTGTTCTATCATTTATCCCTCTGAAATGCAATGTGCTTTTCACTAACTAATGAATGCCTTTGGTCTGCACCTGCAGAGGTAAAAACATGCAGAAAACAAACTTTCATGTTAGTATTGACTGTCTCGACTGCAAGTTTAAGACCAACAATCAAGCTAACTTAATAGTTGTCTTTAAATGCATATATAATTCTACAACCTACATAAAAAACAATAAATTAAATCTTTAATAAAGGATTCAAACTATTTTATACTGTACTCGTATATGCTGCACAGTAAAGTAATACATATCTTATTAAACAAAAGCGACAATTCGCCACAATTTAAAAAGAAAGCATTGAACCCACATATGATTCATTCTCACCAATCCCTGGCAAATGCAATGCATTAAATGCATTTTAGCACACCACCTTGCTAACTAAACCTATAGAAAATTAATATCAGCAATCCAGATGTTTCTGAAAAGGAAAAATATTAACATGCACACACATATATTTCAGAACAAACAATACATGCACTTTCTATACCTTTGGTGCACCATAACTCATTGGTAATATTGCATCTCACTAGCGCATAAGGCCAAAGGCAAATATATATATGGCCTGACCAAATGTAAAAGGATGGAGCAAAATTTATGCTACTCCACAATCAAGGGCAATACTGAACCATACACTTCGGGAGAGGGGTTGAAAGGATAAAAGAGATGCGTTTTGTGCCCATTACGGAGGAAGGACACTTGGTAAATAGAAAGTAAGCATGGAACACATTGATGCCAAAGAGGTTTTATCGCCTCTAAAATTATTTGAAATATGAAATGCTTTTCATCCACTTCACAAGGCTTAACTATCATTGTTCATTTAAAAAGTATTTTCTAAATAACAGAATACAAATAATCTCTCTGGTCCAACATAAATCACATAAATTCATATTTTGACAATATGTCTGACACAGGATCCTGTTAGGAGCGGTTTCCTCTAGAAGGCAGAGAATTGAAGTGAGATATACACACAACTAGTATTCTACAGAAATGTTTGAATTAGTGGTTCTTCTAAGTCACGGAATTAATAAGAAAAACGTTTAGATGTGCCAGGTGCAATTATGCACCTGAGACCAAGCACAAAATCTGCATCATCTTGTATTCACAAAGATACCTGATGCAAACAAGTAATCATAATTATTTGCCGCAAGTAATTAATATGCACACGTAATGTACAGTGCCAAACATATATTAGTTTCACCACAAAACATTTTCACCTGCCTTTGTGAAAGGAGCACATATGGATCAAATGGTTCGACCTGAAATGAGTGCTGTAAACATGACAGAAAGAAACAAGACCTAAATAGACAGGACCATGGCCCTATACTTTACATGAAAAAGGAAATTAAACCATTGGAGATAAGAAGAGCTATTGAACTTTTCTAACTCCATCATTTGTAGTGTCCAAGCATAAAGGGTCTCTTTCACAAATCTATTTGCATGTGTAAAACCTTGGCAAGAATCTTCTCCTATGGGTGGGGAGTGGTTGTTGCAGAGTGGGAATGCCCTAGAAGTTAATGAACACCGACAATTGTCCTTGTTTGTGGGTATTCCAAATCATTTTCCGACTTATTTTAATCCTGGAAAACGTCAGAGAGTGACCCCTGTTAAGGGCATAATTGCATCACTTTCCAGAAGAAGAATAGTTCCCAAAATTGACGAGACCTTTCTCATGGAAACATCTTTTTCCTGTGGAGGAAAAAATACAGAAGGAAGTGAGCAAATGCTAAAATATAGCAAAAGGAATTCGCAAAGCTTTTTCAGGATTATACAATTGAAAGCTGCGAATGGCATGGTCAGGAAAATATGGATAGGATGACTAGGGCTGCTAATGGAGCATTTGTGGGCGCAGTTTAGGCCAAGTGGAAGCTATTTGACACATCATTTTCCAATGTTACTGGTACAAGAAGGACAAAAACAGGCTTATCAATCGTTTATTGAAATCCAGGTAGTACATCTGCAATCAGAGTCCTTCTGCATTTGCGATTCTTCTCTGACACTCCTGAAAGCATACACAGAAAATCCATTATTATACAGGCCAAGAACCAAAAGAATAAGAAACCGTAATGAAATGATAGTGCATTTGCTATTTGAACAATTTTCAGAAAACACAACAAAAACGCAATTCTTCCAATATATAGCGAAGAGGGGCTTTCCATAGTAGAACTAGCAGGCTATAGAAATTCAAATAAAAAACTAAAAATAGAGATTGACCAATGTTAGATACAGCAACATTGGAAGTTTATGAATCAAATGACAACATTTCAGGATCAGGGAAAATTCTCAACATGGGGCATTGCTAACCCTTTAGACCTAGGTCCGCTCGCTCCTTATCATTGAATGGATAGATCATTTCCTAATCCAATCCTTAATGTGGTCCACATCACATTTTATCCATTAAACCCAAAAAGAGAAAAATCTGGCCCTGCTCCTTGAACAAGTGACACTTTCGGCACCCAAGTATCTCCTCCTCCCCATCCTCAACCAAATAGACCTAACCACTAACATTGGCACCTCTCTCACTTCCATTTATGCAAAGCATTTTTTGGGGTGCAAACCTTCTGATTTGCAGAATCAAACGGTTTTCTGCTGCACAATGTACAAAAGCCCTTTTAAGAGTCAGAAACGTCTTTCTGGCACATAAAAAGGCTTTTGCTAACCTTTCTGAATCACATATTTGTGATTTCGCAAAGGCATGTTTCAATGGTTTGTGACCACAATAGAACTCTAAAAACACTGTTTTGCAAAGTCTTCCTCATTGTGATTTATGTTGACAGTCTGAGAACAGTAGGCAGTATTTCATTGGAGACTGCTGGCTAGCTTCTACCAAAACATTTATGTAAAAGCAGCACCTGTCCCTTTAATGCACGTGGCATGCTTTAAACAATGCTCCCCATTTTGGAAAGGAAATGCATGGCAGAGGTTTGCTTTTCCTTGCAGGCTTCTATTCCTGCATTTGCAGCTGTTCATGTGGAGTTCATAAATTCCCAGTTACCTAATTAATATTCATTAGTCACAGCATTTTGCTACCCGCTCCAAATGCATAATTTGTGATAAATCCTATTAGTACATAGGTCACATTGGAAAATGCATTTCCATTCACAAACCAATATGTGGGCAAAGGGCACATTCTCTGTTAGCGATTAGGAATAATGCACCAGGCCCCAAAATGACTGCAGCAGTTTTGTCCCTGACATTTCTGACTGCTTAGTTCTACTTTGATTAAAACATCTTGAGTACAAAACAAGCCAGCCAAAGAACGGAAAATATCAGTGTGGGATCCAATTGGTTTTTCTACAATGCTACAAACCAAACTAAATAATCTAAAAAGAGACTGTAAAGAAGCAATAACCACTGCCAAATTCAAAAGTACTCACAACTAGAGTGTCACTTCCTCTACTCAACCCCATCTATGTCAATAAAACCCCCTCTTCTACAACATTAACCCTTTCACCCATCACCAAATGCAGCAAGTTCTTCTACTACATCACAAACAAAATTGATTTTGCAAAGGGCAAATTTTCATCAAACTAAAACCCAAATCTTAGCCCCAAAACTAACAACACCTAAAACGTATTTTGTGCTGCCAGTAGTCACTACAGGCGCACCTGCTGGAATTGTAAAACACCTTAAAGCCTCAAGGTATAACCTTGGCAATCTTTCTCCCATCTTCATCAAAAGCAAATTCCATCTCTTTGAGCAAACATGGTTTCCCTTGATGAACAATTTAATTTTCAACTAATTTGCTAATGATTGGCCAAATCACCTTAATCTTAAAAAAATACACCCTTGAGCCCAAAATCTTGTCTATATTTTGTTTTATTTATTGCCATATGGCACAAAACCTACCAAGTGAGTTTACAAACATAGCTAAGATATACAAAGCAATATATGGACACAGATTTGTTCAAACGAAAAGGTAATGAAAAGCAGTTACTCATCAGCGAGCAGGACTCAACTGTATAGAGCACATCGGTGCAGCAAAGGCTTAACTACTCATAGTAGTCATAGTTGCTTTCCAATGAGAAGTAGCAGGGTATCAAGCACTGTACAGTCATAACTAAAAACAAAAAATCATAGATCTAGATTGAACAACGACATCATAGAGTCAACTTTAAGTTGTAATTAACTTACAGTGCAGTAAGGTTACATAGCACTCAAGGCAGATATTGGAGAAGGTGCTTGATGAACGTATTTGCTGTAAAACGCACTAGGATGGTGAAAAAGAAGCATATCTGTTACGCAGATTTTTTTTTAAATAACATTTTTTGTGGATTCCCCAGTCACACCTGGGACATCCACACCTTTAATATTTGTTGGGGGCCATGGAGGAAGCCCAAGGGCCCAGTGGCCCCAAAGGCTCCCTGCAAGCAGCCCCATGCAATGGGTCCCGGCAGGAGCCAGACACCACAAGCCCCTAATGACATATCCAATGTTTGGGGCTGTATGTGAATCCCCAAGGCCCCCGCAGCCCTGTGGGCACCACTGCCAGCACCCATCCCAGGTGCTAGCAGGAGCCTGCATTGCTGCCATCCAGCGGGAGCAGCTTTTCTTTCTGCTCCTGCAAGGTGGGAGCAATTCTGTGTGTACCTGCCCAATAGCATGGGCAAGGAGAAACGTCCGTGCTCCCACCTGGCTGGAGCAGCTATCTGCTCCCATGTAATGGGAGCACAAGAAGCCTTCTCTGCCCTTGTTCTTGGGCAGGGAAAAGATGGTGCCGCAGGTGATGAGACCCCAGAGCCATACCATGGCTCAGGAACTCATGCCACATACCCCTCCCCATTATTAAAATAACTGCCCCTGGGATGGGGTTTCCAGGGTCTCTTTGAGGCGTGGGGAGGGTGGTGACACACCCCTGCCCATTATTAAAATAGCAGCCCGAAAGATCGGGTCCCCGGGCCCCAATAAAGCTTGGGGAGGGAGCCGGACTCTCTCTCCATTATAACCCCAGGCGATGGAGCCAGTATTTTTTCCTCCATAAAAACACCCTGTGGGTTTATTAAAAAAAGGCAGGAGATGGTCACTTTTTAAAATCAGAACCACGGATACTCCACGGAAGTGAATGTTAATTTCTCAAAAACTACTGTGGTGGCATAAGTTCTAGTTAGCTCAGGTAACTATTGCTGCTGAATTTCTCTGGTTTTGTGCATGTACAATCTGAGCCTAAATATAACGTCCCTGTAACCTTTGTTTTTTTGTGAATTTCTACGTTTTTTTCTAATTCTATTTCCTAACTATAACATCCCTATAACCTTTGGTTTTTTTCAGTGAATTTCTAGAGTTTTTTAATGTTATTTCCTAACTATAATGTCCCTGCAACCTTTGTTTTCTTTTGTGAATTTGTAATTTTTTTTGTTTTATTTTTTGTAACTGTAATCAGTAACTTTAGAGGATGGGTGTGTGAATGAATGTATGGGTTGTTTAGTGGGCATGAGTGGCTTTATGAGAGTGTGAGTGGGTGTGTAATAGACTGTATAAGTCTATGAGTGGGTGTGTAGTGGTTTTGTGGGTGTGTGACTGGTGCATACGTGTCTCTATTGGTGAGTGTAAATGGATATGTGTGCAGTGTATGGGTCTGTGAGTGGTTTTATGAGTTGGCCTATGAGTATTTGTGTGGGAGGTTGTCTGTGAGGGGTGTGTGAGTGTCTGAGTGGGCCTGTGAGTGGGTGTGTGAGTGTCCGAGTGGGTCAGTGAGTAGGTGTGTGAGTGGGTCTGTAAGTGAGTGTGTGAATGGGTCTGTGAGTGGGTGTGAGAATGTCTGCATGGGTCTGCGAGTGTGTGTGTTGGCCTGTGAGTGGGTGTGTGAGTGTATGAGTGTGAATGAGTTTGTGAGTGGATATGTGAGTGGGTGTGTGAGTGTGTGAATGGGTCAGTGAGGGGGTGTGTGAGTATCTGTGTGGGTCTGTAAGTCAGTGTGTCAGTGGGTCTGTAAGTGGGTGTGTGAGTGTCTGTGTGGTTCTGTGACTGGGTGTGTGAGTACCTGTGTGGGTCTATGAATGTGTGAGTGCCTACATGGGCATGTGAATGGGTCTGTAAGTGTCTGCATGGGTCTGTGAGTAGGTGAGTTTATACCTGCATAGGTCTGTGCGTGGGTGTGTGAGTGCCTTCATGCATCGGTGAGTGGGTCTGAGAGTGCCTGCATGGCTCTGTGAGTGGGTGTGTGAATGCCTGCATATGTCTGTGAGTGGCTGCGTGACTGCCGTGGCAGGTGTATAAATGGGTGTGAGAGTTCCTGTGTGGGAGTCTGAGCGGCTCTGAAATTGTTTTTTTTCAAAGTATGTCAAGACTCTTGGATTTGCCATGGATTTAAATAGGGGCTATGCTGAGCCTTGCGAGGGATCTGCCAAGTCCCAAAGTGGAAAATCCCCACAATATAATTCAATTTTGTACCCAGGTCCCTCTCACACTCCTCTAACACACCCCTGGGGTTAGGGTACCTCTACCTTGACCCCTTAAATCATTTTCCAGAAAACATTAAGTCCACAGGACCGTTCCCATATACTTAAAATGGTGGCCACAACCTCCCGGTGAGGTTGTGGTCAGCCAATCACGGCGTTGCTGGTGGCGCGTATCCACCGCTGGGGATCCGCGGAGGGCCCACCTCCCCAGATATGCAATTTTGGTTTTGATTTAATAACTCTGCAACTACTGAACGGATTCACTCCAAATCACAAAAGGGCGCTTTCTTCACCAACAGCTACCTCTCTGCTAAATTTGGTGTAATTCCAACTTATAGTTTGGGCTTCAGTTGTGTTCAAAATCCCTATGGGAAATTGTATGGGAAACTCACATTTTTTTACCCCCCTTCTTCTTGGCCCGCTTGACAGATCACACCAAAACTTTCCATGCAGAACTAGACATACTGTGCCACTTGTTTTGTAAAATTTCGTGAAGATTTGTCAAACAGTTCCAAAGTTATAAGCAAGTCAAAAAATGTTTTCCTATGGAAACTAGGAACTAACTGACTTATGTCAGTATTTCTATAGGAAAGGCATTTTTTTTTCTTTAAAAGCTTTGCGGTCTTTAACGAATTTGCTAAAAACTTTCCAGAAAATATCCATACACTTGGGCTCCTTCATAGAAAGTTTTGAATTGATTCCTCCAGAGTGGGCCAAGAAAAAGGGGGTGTACCTAAAGTACAATGTCCCATGTTAATTCCAATTGGAAACTTTGCTCTCCAATTCAGAAACAGCGGTTGAACAGAAATAGACCAAATTTGGCAAAAACTCAAAACTTTCCTCAGAAAGCGTGATTTTTGTGATTTAGTTTAAATCGATTCTTTCATTTTCAAGAAGTTACCATTTAAAAAGGTGCTTGGAGTGGGCATGAAGAGGTTAATGTTCATAAAAGTTAGAGACATCTGTACCTTTGGTGTCAAAAAATGCTCTGATTGGCCAATTTAAAGTAGATGGGCTCAGCATGGAGAATATGTTGTGGTAGTCATTACAGGACTTAGGGACTCAGTCCCCAAGTCCTGAAGAAAACAAGGAAAGGCCATAAAAGGGGACTGAGTTGGGCACACTCTGACTCACAGAGCCATGTGGGGGTATATATATATATATATATATATATATATATATATATATAAATATATATATATATATATTATCGCTCCAGGTACACCCGCTTGGTGCACTCACGAACGGGTGCTTGCAAAATGCGGAGGTGCACCCACATATCAATCAACGCTCCAATTTCCCTCCAAACCATAGAAAGATTTCCAAAGGAAGACAGCACTCACGGGGGCAGGTTCTGTTAATTTATTACACGGACCACAGGCACTCAAAACAGACACGTTTCGGCAACGGCCTTCTTCGATGTTTACCGAGACGCCGGGTCATCCTGCTTATAAACGTCATCACTGACACGTTTCCGTTAGCACCATAAACATAAACAACAGACAATAATGTGCAATCACAAAAGTGTCAAAAAGAGGTGCCATCATGGAGTGTCCCAAATCGTGGCTACGTGCAACACAATGGTAGATTGGCATCTAGATAAATATCTAATCTAGAGCAGAAGCAAATACTCCAAGACTTCTATCGTGTCTATTACCATAGATCGCAAATACCAACATGCAGACATCTCATAAAATATCGAGTAATAAAACACAAACAGAGCCACACGTTGGGGGGGGGGCAGAAATGTTACCTCAATAACGCCCTAAATGGGCATAATCATAATTATAGCAGGCCTCCCATCCTCAATTCCACCCTAATGGGCCCATATCATAGAGACACTCATTTCATGTGTTAAGTTAACAATCACGGAAACTCATGATGCAGATCATAAATTAATTAAAACAGCAATGTGTATAATACATGTCACATTGATTAGCTAGGCATTATATAAATTAATCATTGCTAGATCAGAAAAGGAAGAAGAGGAAAAAAGAAGAAGAAAACAGAAGAAAACAAAAGAAAACAACATGCTGTGAAGACGATATTAATCTAATATTAATATTTACATTAACTGCATACAGAAATCAAGCAAGGAGCAGAGCCCTCAATCTCCCAAATGCACAGCCAGTTCCTCACTACTATTGAGACCCTGGGGTGATTTCGTCTGGAGATCAATTATAAAACGGGATTCCAACCGTCGTAACCTCATGATTCTATCTCCACCTCGTGGATTTAGTGGCACATGATCCAGACAAAAATAACTTAACAAATCCCTGTTGCGTTGATGTTTCATATTGAAATGACGTGCAACTGGGTAATGATCTTGTCCATAGTCATCTTATCAAGGAAACCCCTAGATCAGCTTTTGGTTCATTGAATGGGTTTTTCCCATGTGGGAAATGTAAAGCCTGTAAAGGAAGTAAGAGAGTCCTATCTTATGAAATTCCAGTTATAGGAATCCGTAGAAGTATTAGGAAATTCCTGACCTGTACTACCCCCTATACAGTATATTGCCTAATCTGTCCGTGCGGCATACGATATATAGGCAGCACGATTCATCCCACCAAAGTTAGGATTTTAGAACATATGAGGGCTATTGCCAACGGGGATGAAACGTACCCAGTTGCACGTCATTTCAATATGAAACATCAATGCAACAGGGATTTGTTAAGTTATTTTTGTCTGGATCATGTGCCACTAAATCCACGAGGTGGAGATAGAATCATGAGGTTACGACGGTTGGAATCACTGATGACATCTCAAATGACATCACTGAAGACATCACTGATGACATCATCCATGTGAAAATTTCATGCATCTTCTCACACCCTAATATAACTTTTGATACACCCACTCTAAATTACAGACTACCATTCTCAAAACCATAGACACACCAACACCAATAACTACATACCCACTCACTGATTCTTAGGTCTACACACACATCCACTCACTCACTCACCCGTACAGTCACTCATACTTATGGTCACTCAGTACAGGACTATCATATGCACTCATACACCTATATAGACACTCACACACCGCCACTCATCCATAGAGGTACTCACACACCTAGTCAGTCATGGAAATAATTAATCACACTGTCATTTACTCAGATATACAGTTATACACACACCAGCTCAATTACTCATACAAATACTAGCACATTCTTACGCTCTTATACAATCAATGATACAAGCACACACTCATCCATACAGCCACTCTCACAATAACACACTCTCATTTGTAGCCAATTATGTACTCCAACACACATATATACTACTTTTCACATATGTAGTTACTCACACATGTACCACTGAGATATACATTCACTCACTAACACACCCACAAACACAAACTCACCCACCCATACAGTCCATCACAGATGCACTCTTGAAACCATGCACCCAGTGAATCACCCACTCACACATCTATGCTCAGAGTCACACACACCCCACCCACACAAACACTCAGGCACCCATACAGATACTCAGACAACAAATCAATAACCCATATAGACACTCATGTAGCTATTTGCAAACCCATGCAGTCGCTTACACACCAACAGACACACGGATACAGACATTCACACAGTTTACTCACTAACCCATGCATTCAGAAAGATATGCTTAATCACTCACTTATAGAGTCTGTCACGCACCTACTAAATCATATATTCAGACACTTATACACCCACTCATTCTTCAATACGCCTTTCCCTATATATTAAACATATGCAAAGTTTACAGAAACACACAGTCACTGGATGATGTCATCAGTGATGTCATTTGAGATGTCATCAGTGATGTCATCAGTGATGTCCCTGACCATGTCATGAGTGATGTAATATGTGACGTCATCAGCAGTGCATTGCGGGGGCGCGAGTTATAGTTAGCTGAACTAACTATAACGGGGGAATTTCTATGGTGTTGTACGAGTGAAATGTCCAACTAACTATAACTGTCCCTAAAACCTATGGTTTTTTCAGTGAATATATATATATATATATACATATATATATATATATATATGGGTATTGCAGTACTAGTGCCTGTTACCGCAGTAAAAGATTCAGCACTACTGTGATGCAACTGTATCGGTATTGCAGTACCTCTCTACCATGGTACAGCAGTGCTGATAGATGATTTTTTTTTAAAACAATGAGAAGGTTCTGTGAAGGCCCTGTGGCCAATCGCCTTTGGACAGGATGTAGAGCTACAGTAACAGTTGGCTACATTTTGTATCCCCCACTGTCCCAAGTGGAGTTGCTATTTTGTCTTTGTTAAGATTAATTAGCAAAGTTTTCATACATAAACTATTATTTGAAATTGTTAGACACTAAGGCCCTTATTACGGGTTCAGCGGTCCATTGGACCGCTGAACCCTTGGTGGCGGACCACCAGACTAGCGGTCCACCCACCGCATTAGGCCTGTGCCGGGTGGACCGCCATGGGACCACTGCTGCCGCGAGGGATCTGCGATCCCTGGCAGTGGTGCAGCGGGCTGAGGCCCCATATATGCTAGCAGTGCTGCTGCAGCACCGCCAAGCATATTAGGAGTTTCCTCATGCCACACATTTCATGGCGGTGTGACCACCATGAAAGGTATGGTGGTGAGGGGGCCCTACAGGGCCCCCTGTTTCCTCTGCGCCATGGGGTGCATGCACCCCCAGTTCCTGCAGGGCATGGACTTCATAGTCCATGCCCTGCAGGAACTGCCTTTGATGCTTCCATTGCAGGGCCTTTTTCAAAGGCACCACAGTGGGACAGCCGAAGAACCGCCCGCCAGAGTAAAAATAAGTCGTACTCTGGCAAGCGGTCTTTAATGGCTTTGGAGGTCTTGGAGCAAGGCAGCAGCATGGCAGCCCCGCTCCGAGACCACCAAAGTCATAATGAGGCCCTAAGGCAGTGAGCTTGAATGTTGCCTTTCGCCCACACCCAATCACTCTATATTGATTGTACTGAGCAGCCCAAACACTTCCCTATTAAATTTGAATTAGTCTTTCGCAATTGCTGCATACTGAAAATGATTAAAGCCTGTGATTACATGAACACAGACAACTTATCACATCCTATCCTTTTGCACAATGACTCAAACTAACATTTGAATAACACTCTTGCTGACAACAGGCACCAAGCACAGCACTAAAAACCATTGCGCTTTTTCAATACATATAAATGAACAACATATAAAAACTCTTACAACAGAACTCACTACATAAATCATAAGCACACATACATTTAACTCCAGTTCTATCAACTTCAAAACTTTATAACACTTCAACCATACTTCAAAAAATAACATAAGATACAAAATACCTACAATTTCTTCTAATAGCGTTCTACTACTCTACCCTCTTTCTACTTTCACTAACTTTTTAGTACTGTACAATTGCAAGATTAGTAGCAATATACTGAACAAATTCTTACTCAAGTACAAATAAATACACACGTGACTATTAGAGTTCAAATATATTGTACAATTGAATAAAAATAGTATACACAATTCTCTTTAAATAACTGTTCAACAAACTATCAAGTACTATATGCAACATAAACAATAGGCTACAACTAATGGCACTCTCAATGTTTTTGTAAGAGTTATGCACTTGTGTCAATCTCTGTGGTGGCCCTGAAAACTGTTTAAAGTCTACATAATTGGATATGGTGTCTATTGAGACATCCCACTGCAATTATGTGCATTATTTATAATACAGATACAAACAGATGAAAGTCTGATAAGTAGCCCAGGTGTAATTGCAAATTTTTGTTACACTTAAAAATTGCGGTGTGCGTGAAATAAAGTTGGAAACTTCAGTGAAAGCTGCACATGTGGTGTTCCCTCGTGTACAAAAGGCATGCAAGAAACCTACTCAATGTACTTTCCTTACAGCGACTAAAGTAAGGGAGGAAGCGTTGCTCCTGTTGTGCGGCAAAAGTCTAGTTTCACAGTTCTCACAAGACATTTTCTGTTTGAACCTGACCCCTGCAGGCAAAAATTATGTACAAAAGCTGCAGCATAAGCGTGAGAAGATTTAAGTGAAATTATGCTTGCATGGTATAGCTTTTGCCCAGTCTATTTATAACTCAATGAAATGTTAATACAAGAGTAGTCAGTCAAAATCACTTTATTTCGCCAGTTGATAAAAAACGGCATAAAAAGTATTCTACATACAATAAAATCATGATATGCAGTTAAAAACAATCCTACAAAGTAAGTACAATAAAACCTATACAACAATTAAAATATAGTGCAAAGGGAGCAGGGTTTTCAATTCATTTATTACAAATAGTGTTTGCGTCTCTTTCCAAAACCATGGCCCAGGAAGAAATGCATCAGGTATGTCTAGAGGTGATCGCCCTCCTTTTTTAGCCAGGCGAGGGACACAAAAAACCAGATGGCGGACAAGATACCAATCGAGGTTCCGAGGGAATTACCAACCACCTCAGAATTACCAACCACCTCAACATTACCAGCTAGGGCAGAATCAGTACCAGGACGACAACCAATACCTGGTAACGAGACACGGCCAATATTGGCGAGAATAAGTGATATACCTATTTTTAATCTTAGTGATCAGACCACGGACCCCTTCACTGAATCGCTCCTTACAAAAGGTCTATCTTTTGTTCCACGCACTGGAGCCAATAGATTTGAAATCTTTCAAGACCTTCTTGTATTTTTTCGCAAAATAAGACTCCATGTGTATTTTGAGGGACAAACTGATTACACAGAACATACGAACAATAGGTCAGGTCTTTCACCAACGTCCACATTTCTTCCCACATTAGAACAAGTGGGACCAGAAATAGCAATTTTTGAACATGTAGTGTTCAATAAAATGAAAGCCGTTATGAAATACATCCCTACACCAACATACAATATAACCAAAGAGGAACATATAGCCTTGCATAACTTAATTCAAAATAAAGACATTACAATCAAATGTTGCGATAAAGGTGGTGGCATTGTCCTATTGGACACTAATCAATATGTCACTAACATGCAACTTATGCTTTCTAATAAAGAACATACCAGTTAAAGTGGACCCTACCAAGAGAATTTCTAAACTAATCCGGGAGACCACCACACAAGCCTTTAACAACAATTCCATCTGTGAGAAAGAATGGCAATATCTTAATGTAGACAAACCCAAAATGGCAGCGATTTACGGGGTTCCCAAGATTCATAAGAACTGCACAAATCCTCCTTACCGACCCATAGTGACCACCATTGGGTCCACGACTGAACCTCTTTCCAAATATGTGGATGCAATATTGAGATCTCATGTCCCTAAAATTAAATCTTACATACGGGACACCAGAGCTATTATTAACAAAGTGGAACATCTCACATTCAATGACATGCGACAAGTTATGGTAACCATGGACATAGAAGCCCTCTATAGTAATATCCCCCAGCTTGGGGCAATAGAGGCGGTCACATGGTTTATTGAAACCTTTAAAATCGATTGCCCCAAGACTTTTGTCATTGAATGTCTCACTATTGTCCTACAAGAGAATGCTTTTGAGTTCAATGGATCCCTATTTAAACAACCCAAGGGAGTCAGTATGGGGGCTTCTTGTGCCCCGACAGTGGCCAACATATATATGGCCTATTTTGAACTCAAATTTGTCTATATTGAGATTGCTCCATTCAGTGAATCCATAAAAAACTGGTCCAGATACATAGACAACGTCTTTTTCATCTGGACAGCTGACTTAGATGAGCTTACTGAGTTCATCACTTGGCTAAATCTTTGTGATGACAATATTTTCTTTACAGCGAATTACAGCAACAGCTACGTAGAGTTTTTAGATATTGTGATCAAGGTAAATGGGCAAAAATTGGAAGTTGATCTTTTTACGAAACCAACAGCCCGCAACACGTTGCTGCATTTTAATAGTTATCACCCGAAGACACAAGAAACCAGTATACCTTTTGGACAGTTCCTGCGGTTGCGCAGGAATTGCACCAATTTAATAGACTTCGACACTAGAGCAGTTGAGATGAAAGCAAAGTTCATAGCCAGAGGCTATCCCAATCGTTTAGTGCGTGACTCATATAAGAGAGTGCGATACTACGATAGACAGCACTTGCTAACTCCAAAAACACCTAAGGAAAATAATAGATTAGTATTTGTCACACGTCGTTCTACAATAAATGATAAAATCCGTCATATTGTGAATTTGAATTGGCATATTTTAAATGCCACAAGAGACAGAACCACATCTATACCCAAACCCCTTTTTGCCCACTGCAAGAATAAAAATCTCAAGGACTTGATAGTACGGTCTCGCATGACCAATATCTTAAAGGAACCCATACAAACCACTCTTTGTGGCACTGTACCTCTGGTAGGGAACTATAAATGTATGTCGTGTGTGGCATGTCAATTTGCAATAGAAACAAAAGCATACACGATAAATGGAACCAGTTTTTCACTTCATTCCCTAACAAACTGCAAGACCACAAACATTGTTTACTTAATTTTATGTCCCTGTAACCAGGGATATGTGGGAGAGACCTCAAGAACTATGACAACACGGCTTACTGAACATAGGTCTGCCATCAGAACCAGAAAAACTAATGCTCCATTGGTAAAACATTATATAGATGCAAACCACTCTACCGAGGAGATTAAATGGCTTATCCTTGAGAAAATCCATACAAAAGGCCCCTCAAGTACTGAAATACGAAAGCGCAGGGAAGTCTTTTGGATTTTTACTTTAGATACATACTTGAAAGGCATGAATAGTGAAATTCCTTGGGACCAAGCAATTAGATTCAATAATGCCTGACTACACATTCTGGCAGAACTTGTTACTGCACGGACTGTACAGCCTGAGATTGTGTGATCCGTCTGACATATAATATCTATTTTCACACACATAATGAATACTGAATTTCATTATCATAAATTGATTACTTCAGGCCCCAGATCCCCTTTGAGGTCTTATACTGCTAATGAGAACGAGCATCCAAAAACTACCAACATGGCTGCCGTATTTACCCATATAATCTGTGGATTAGGATAGTCCGGTTTCTCATATACATATTTTTTTGCCCCCCCGTCATCTTCCCCTCTCGTGGTTTATCAGGGCCCTCTTAGGAACCCAAATAAGACTTCATATCCCTATTCGACATCAACATAGCGTTAATATGAACGTCACAGTTACCTAAACTATGAGTCGTATCATTTTTTCCGGTTACTTTATTCACTGTTTACACACTACCAACATGGCCGCCACAAGTAGACTAACTGATGGCGTCACTATGTACCTCCTAAAGTAATCCAATCAGGAGCCAGTTGCCCGATGAGCGCGGGAATGCGGTAATATATAAATATCAGGTATAAGATGCAACAGTAACTTCCGGGTTCCCGGTATTTGCAATATACCAACGCGCACACTGAGAGCAGCTCGGACGAGCCTCCAGATAGACGGCGATGGATGCATGAAATCAGCGCGTACCCATACAGACTTTCCAACCAAGTGACCCTCAGTTCTGGAGAAGGCTCGCGGTTTGAGTGCACGCCATGTAATTTTTAAACTACGGGTAAGAGACATCCACCTTAACAAACAGCCGTTTTATATTTGTCCTAGTCCAAGAACAGGGATACTATGTAAAAACTTGAGACCAGCAACTTTTATAAAATACATAAGGACGTACATCACTCATTTTGAAGTATTAAAGTAATTATAACCCACTAATGTCGGTTCTCTAGCGCTTTGACATATTGTTCCAAATTGCTAATTCTAGAGATGTCATAAGCATACGGTAACAACATATATAACTTTTGCAGGGAATCACCATCATTCTACAATCAAATGAGAGATATCCATATGACCCTTTTTACGGGTAAGATTGATTAACCCCTACACATTTCAATTATTGGTCTCAATGCCATATATACGACGAGTTATTAAAATCATTTTATGTTTTCCCCCCATTCCGCCGTTCTATCTTCGCCCTAGAGAAGTTAATTAAGAAGAATCAGTTCAGGAGTCCTGATTTCCATATCAAGCTTTTTTAGAAGAAGGAAAAAACAGCTTTATTTATTAACTGTACTGACCATAAAAGGTAATAGTTAGATCTGTACCCATAGAATATGTCTGTTTTCTGACACTATTTGGGTAGGCACTTCTGTATAGATATTTTATATCTGTGCGATATGGCGGTCACACGTATGGGTGAATATTATCACTTTCTATTTTTCAATTTTTCTTTTTTAGATCACTCGTTCTCTTCCTTTAATTTCACATTTTACTTTTTAAATCTAGTGCTAACTCTCCTTGTGACAATGTAATCACTAAGAATGAACACTAATGTGTATAAAGTATGAATTTAAGTAGGACTTACATTTTGTAACCCCGACGATTTTAAATCCTTTCTTTCAGACTCTATATCATACATGGCTACCTGATGAAGTCGTCATGCCGAAACGCGCGTAGGATTCTATCTTCTTAGCCATGGCACATAGGAATGCCTTTGTTTACCCTATGCATTTTCAGATATATAAAAGATTATAATGCTTTGAATAAATTGTACTGTCAATATAGAGAAAAGAACTGATACAAAATACAATCCACATACAGTTTAATTGGTTTGACCAGTCCAATTTACTATGTTTTATCGCTAAATACATTGAAGAATTACAGCTATTTGACAAAAGTGGCGATACTAGATAGACAAGTATGAGTGCATATGTGTGTCTGAAGTACATAGATTAGCATTTTTCTATATAAAAAAATCTTGTGAAGGATATAATAATGAAAGTACAAATTTGATTTTTAGATAACAATTTCATGTTTTCTTCTTTTTAATATATGCTACTCTAAAATAAACTAAAAATTGGAAAAAAAGAATGAATTAACATCTATACATGGGAAAAAAGAATAAAAAGTGAATTTTTTGATAAGAAATACTTGTTGGGTGTTTACATATGGTTCATTGCATAATTGTTAGTCCACCAATTATTATGTTTCCTAATTGTTTTTTCACATATGCGTCTCTTAATGGCACATTGAAAAAACTGGGCCAAACAATAACAAGCAAATGGATTGGCCAGCTGTTTTAAAAGATAAAGGGCCGGTTGACATTGCCTCAGTCCATATGTATGCAGGATTGGGCAAACAAATCTCTTCCTCTCCTCACTATAAAATTTACAAAAAAATAACAAGTGAAGATCACATTGAATAGATGAGGATTCACATGGGCAAAGGGATAAGGCGTTCACAGAGTATGTATTGGCAGTTTAGCCAAGCATTAAAGGTATGTAATTCATTCGAGACCTCATTAAGAGGAACCTATGGTGGGGATTAGTCACACAGGATAAAGAATTAAAGCCAGGTGAATTTATTTCAGGGTCTAGATGATATTGCCTCACCCTTAGTTTTGAGCAGTTGGCTACCTATCTCTTTTCTTTCTGCTTTTCAATTACAAGTTTTTTTCAGTTCTAGCCTAGAGATAGTGTTACAAGACATTGGGTCATCAAATAACTTAGAATGGCCAATAGTATACAGGCTTTTCTTAACAAATTGCAATCATTTTATTCTGCGTGCCCCATCAAGCTTTAGGCAATCCAGGAGGATTAGCTGTGTTAACTTCAAAGTTTCCCTCCTCCATACTGAATGCCACAGAAGAGAGGGGGCAGCATAAATTTGGTCTGAGATAAAAGGGACATCCAGTTCAGTATGGCAATTATAGGAGGAGCAGGATTGGGGAACCCCCATCAGGCATTTCCAGAATTTGTTCTCTATTGATTGGAGACTTGATACAGTTGCTACTCCCCACACTGCTGCTCCATATGTTGCCACTGACAATGTTTTCACTTTATATATCTTTTTTATAGTTTCTATAGGTTCGGACCCCAATTTCTTAATAAAGCTGAAGATTGCCCCTGCGGTTCTTTCCATCATAAGGCCTCTGTTCGCCACCATATTGTAGCATGTATTTTTGAGTTGAAGAGTACCCCCAAGTAGCAGAAAGAATCCACTACTTCCAGTTTCCTCCCTTCTATACTCCAGCTAGGAAGGTTTCTCAATCTAGGTCCTGCCACAAGCACAAATGATTTGGTTTCATTAACTTTCAGGTCTAGGTTATTCATAAATCTTGCATAAGAGTCTATAAGCGTCTGTAGCACATTGCCAGTCTGAGCCAGCAATACTGCATCATCTGCATAAAGAAGAAGTGGCACCGGAGTAGAATTTACGTTGGGAACATCGCTGGTGGATCCCACCAATGCAGCTTCCACACCATTAGTGTAGAGGGAGAATAAAAAGGGCGTGAGCCCGCATCCCTGCCTGACACCACGGATGAGGGGGAAGGGTCTGGAACACTCACCCTCTCTCCCCATGCGCACGCAGGCCACGACTGAGGAGTACAACTCCCGGATAAAATTAGTTATAGATTTGTTTATGCCCATGTCATCCATTATGGACCATAGCTTCATATGGGCCACTCGGTCGAAAACGGGCGACAGGTCCATAAAAGCCATGTAAAGATGGCCCTCTTTAGCTGCCGTGTATTTTGCAATCAGCAGGTATAAGTTTAGACACTGGTCCACTGTCCCCTTGTTCTTTCTAAATCCATATTGAGTTTGCATTAATATCTTATTTTCCTCAGCCTAGTCCTCTAACCTATTTAATAAAAGATGGCCCATTAGTTTTGCCGTACTATCTAACAGTGATATTGCGCGATAAGTTTTTGCTAGCGCTTTGTCCCCCTTTTTATAAATCGGTATAATCACAGACTTTTTCCAGGTGGGGACATGTTTCCAATACAACGTTAAACATTAGTGAGCAACGGGGCCCAGAGCTCCTGATTCGTTTAGAAGAAGTCTATTGGGAACCTATAAGGCCCTCAAACTTCTGCATTCATTCAGCGCTATTTTCATTTCGTCCAAAGTGAAGGATAGTTTGGGTCCGTCCATTTGAGATTGGCAGGGTACTAGCACTGCAGTGCTCTCTCCCTCTCTGCCAAATACCCCCGTGAAGTAGCTCACCCCGTCATCCTCCGACACCTGCTGATCTAAAGTGGGGTCTGTCTCATCTTTGAGGAACGGGGCATTGATTATGATCCAAAAGTCCCTACTTTTTTTTAGGGTAGCTGCTTTTATTAGATTGTCTCATGCCTCCTCTTTTAAAGCCCTTACTCTGTTCTCTCTTTCTGTTTTATAGATGAAACGTAGATTTTACCAGCGAGATATCTCTTGGGTTTGTTTAGAGGGCGGTACAGAGATTTTTGAATGCTTTAGTACAACGGTCATTAAACCAGCATACTGAACTCCTGTCCTTATTTTTACAAGGGCGTGAAAGATTTGCATTGATTTTTGATAAAATTTGCTCAAAGGCTATAGGGGATTCCTCTGGATGTGAACATAGGTCCAAGCAGATTGGAATTTCCTGGAACATGGTGTCCACAACACTATGGGTAAATGTTGGTATGTCCAGCTTATCCCACTTCAAGATAATGCTGTTTTTCCTTACAATTGATGGCTTAGGGACTCGTTCCACCTGGATGGGAGCCTCTATACCCCACGGTATTTGACAACTAATGGCTGCATGATCACTAAATGGGTGAATTGTTGTCTTGATGGTGGAAAACTGATCTTATATATTCAGAGGCCAAAATAAAGTTGATCGTTGTCATATAGGATCGAGCAAAAAAGGTATAATCTAAGTGGCATCTACTGGATTTATTATCTCCAAATTGTGGATCACTAATAGTCTATTTAGGGCAGTGCCATAGCCATTATGGGTGAAGTTACGGATCGGCTCCCCTTGATCATCCATCACGCCACAAACAGGAAACTCTGCCCTATTACATGTATGGGTGTTAAAATCCTCCATTCATAAAATTTCTAGATAGGTACGATGGCATTCCTGCAAGTGGGCTATATCTTTCTCAATTAATTCTATCACCCCAGCCATGTCTCCCGAAAAATTATTGTTATATAAGTTAATTAAGCACCATTGCCTTCCATGCCGGCCTTCACATAGGAGAATGTGGTTGCATGATGATGTGTTTATAAACTTTTTTACCTTAGGGTCACTGTGACGAAGCGCTACCTCCCCGAGCTGATGCTCCGACCATGGGACCGGAACCGGGCTCCCCTTACCTATCTCCCTGTCCCCTCCTTTGTTTCCAGGCTCCTACTGTCGAGGACAGCTGGCTCTACTCCTTTAAGAGCGTACCTCCATCGCACTCGTTCACCGGTCACATGACCGCATCAGGAGACCCGGCCTGGTTAAAGCTGGAAGAGGCGGTACAGGAAGCGCGTTCATCGGGAAGCCCCAGGACGGAGAAAGAGGAGCTGGATGAGACCAAGCGGCAAGCGGAAACTTTCTTCATCACCCCGGGATTGACACTACTGCCAAGGACCGAGGACGCAGCAGAAACGGCGCCGGTACCAGGAGAGGAGGACGCCTTCGCCCGACGCGACCCTGAGAGGGAGCCGGACCCAATCCGGTACCGCGGAGAAGCCCGCCGCGTCCCTTGAGGGACGTTGCTTCACAAGGTACGGGCACGGATAGGAACCGCGTGGGGGAGGGACGCCGTTAGCACAAAACCCGGCGTAGGTGGAGGGAGGTGAATGCCTGAGAGCCGCTCTTGCTGGCGAAAGCTGCGCGTAAGCAAAACAAGCACTGGTGCTGGTACTGGGTGTATACTCCCTGCACTCCCTGACCCCAATCACAGTTAAAGCAGACAGGACCTCCTCCTTATGGGGTGTTTTTCTTTTTTTTTGTTTCTTTTATGTATTGACCACTGGCGATCCTCTGTGAGCTACCCTGGGATACCGTGACACCAGACGGTTGAAGGCCCCACCCCTTTCTCCTCTCTGAGGGAAGAGAGTGAGAGACGAAGACGAACATCACCTCAAGACCCCAAAGAACTTGCTTTTGTCCCGCATTGCACAAACTTGCATATCATAAACCCTGTTACTGTTAATAAAGGCCTCTATCCCTTACAACGCTGTCCCTGTTTGCTTCTCCACCGCGTCACAGTCACCTTTACAAGCTATTAAAGTCACAAGCCCCCATCATGCGCGTCCTGCTCTAGACGGGACTGCAGGCGTCTGATAAGTACTGAACCCATCTATATTGATCATTGTAAGTTCCCATGTTTCTTGTAAACACAGGATATCATAATTTGATACAAGTCGTAGCCATTCATGATCCTGAGATTTCTGCCTATATCCTGATTGGTTCCACAAGATGTGTTTTTCAAATTGTGCAACTCTGGGTTCGGGTTAGGAGTTATAGTACTACTGGGTACAATATTAGAGGGCTGAGACCCAGTTTGAGTAGAGAGTCACTCACAGGCTTCAAGATCAGTTAATGGGTCATATCTGGTTTTCGTTGGGACTACTGGCCAATCATCAAAAGGTCGATTTTGGTTTTTATTTAGGGGAGCCCTGGCTTGTGGAGTATTGGTAAGCCCTAATGGTTTGTAGAAAAAACCAAATGGTAATGCAAAAATCTGGGATTCGGATTGAGAGGCATTTGGCAATACTTTCAGAAGGTGCTCCACCAATATGTAGTTATTAAAGTTTATTACCAAACAATCCCACCCAATGGATTTTGTGCCATGGCCCACCCAATTTACCCGCCTAGCCATTATAATGTGGGTGTAAAGCCTAAAATCCCCCATAGTATATTTAGAGAGCCAATGCAGGGCCTTATCCATCAGCTGGGTTGTTGACACATACTGGTACTGTTTGAGTTCGGGGTGTTAGCTAGAATAATAACATATGGGCATGCTGCCAGGGGTAAGTCCAGGCATTCACCTTGCGATATGGGCTTTGGTCTTACTATTGCCTTGGAGCTGTCCGTAGTTGTGTGAACGTTACTGCCACCAATCACGGTTAGGTCCGGGCCTCTCCTGTTCCCGTCTCCCCCCTCCTGGCGTAAATAACAAGTGTGTGCCATGGTTATTAAAGTCGCCCACAAATTGGGAGTTCAAGGTGGGGTTGCCTGAATACGGTCTGTTTTGATCTCTAGTTCTCATCATCTGTATGTAGACTATACCCACAGGGACCCCCTGTAGAACATTTTGAGGGTCACAAGGATCAGTGTCACCATCCAATAGCCGTGGGTGGTCTAGTTGGACATGTCTTTGATCTTTATCCAGAAGCAGCTGGAAGCTTTCTTCTATCTTCTTTAGCCTATCTAAAATTGGCTGTAACGCGGTGCGAATGATTTGATCCATTTTTTGACAAATGACATCCTCTAAGGGGGGAGGGGGTGGTGCTGGTATGACAGTTATATTTAGAATGTCCCTTCCCGCTTGGTTTATCACCGTATTTTTGCAAGGTTTAATGGCCTTTAGATTTGTACTGCGAGCACCATTGGTACCTAGCTCTCCCCCTCTTCCTCTTTCCCGGGGGTTCGCTTACCTGGCTGCATTCGATTCCAGTAAAGTTAGACTCTGTAGGGCTCTCTCTCCCAGCCATCAAACTTGGGGATGGTCTACTGTCTGGAACCCTCCTGGGAGTCATGGGGGCCCTTCTCCGTGTCCTCATAGATGGTGATAGGTATTCTTACCTCTTTCAGTGAGAGATGCCGTTCGGTAATCTCGATCTCTTTGGAAAGGACATCTGCCGCTCTAATCAGGAAGGAGTCCAAAGTGGTTATAATCTCCCCTCCCGGTTCGGTGGTTTCGTTTTTCCCCTTGCCCATATTCTCAGAGCAAGTCCGATGCCTCAGAGCCCAGGTGAAAGGGGGGGTGGCCCAGCCTCCTCCGGGCGATGAAGGGCGTGGACTGGCAGGGCACAGACGCGTCCCGTGCTGTGGGGCACTGTCGCGCTTAAGAGCATGTAGAATGGAGCGGTGGGCGGCAGGAATTGGAGTCCCCCAGCAGGAGCAAGCAGGCACTTCCCGTCACAGCCTCAGATCAGCCTCCAGTCAGTTCCCACAATCAACGCGGCTACACACGCCACGGGGCACCGTCGCACTTAAGAGCGCGCAGAATGGAGCGGTGGGCAGCGGAAATTGGAGTCCCTCAGCAGGAGCAAGCAGGCACTTCCCGTCACGGCCTCAGATCAGCCTCCAGTCAGTTCCCACAATCAACGTGGCTATGAAGGTATAACAAGGAATGTTTTTGTGAATTCAGTGCCTAATCCTATTCAATTTTAATTGCACTTCTCCAACTGTACTGTGTGTTACCAATCTGGAAACACTAGATGGAATAATGTCTGCAATATTTCCCAATCTCTAAATCTTATGGGTTGTTTCCAGGAAAACATAATGGTCCACCACATAAAAGAGCCTGGATTCACAGCAGGACCAACGAATCTAAGCATCAATTAAAATAATCTTGTTTGGCAATCCTGCATTCAATTTTGGAAGATGTAGAATGGCAAAGGACTCGGCCATGTTAAAAGCCTGACAGACTGGAAGAGATAAATTCAATTAATACCTTTTGGTGATCTAGAAATCTCTCGAGTTGATTAGGATTTGGTGATGTCTTTTTTCAGGCACGAGGTATCATGCTGGTTTGACGAGCAAAAAATTCAACAGAGTTTGTGGGAGCTGCTATCAGGGATTTGCTATACATGTATGCGACACCATCAAACATAAAGCTAAGAAAATGTGAAATGTAATTCGTGCTAACAGTGCCAGTGGTGTGGTAAGGGACCCATGGCCATTAATGCAGGCAAGGAAAATAGTCTTCAAGTATACTCTAGTTTCATAGTAAAAAAAAAACAGCTATGATTGGGGTGTAGTGGGCCCTTCAGACCTCTAGGCTCTGGTGCCACTGCACCTGCTGCACTGTTGATAGTCACGCTCCAGATCAGTGCCTCAATTTTACCTTCAGAAAAAGTGTAAACATACTAACAAATGGAGGCGAAGTATCGTAGCATGTGTTGTCCTTTGTGTGCATATATTAATCCTTCTAAAAAGATACCGATCTGTGTCATTTTTATGACACGTAATTCTACTTATAAGAAATGTTTGCACGCTTAAACTCTGAACTCTATAACCCAGCCTCAGAAAACCCATTGACACATATCCTGAAGGCTGTCTTATGCTCCGGCAGAATACGTTTCTACTTGTCTGTCAAATTCCCGAATCAATAGAATATCCATGACTCTATGTTATTATCAAGATTGTCAAAAAATGTGCGATTGTGACTTGGGCATTTAGTATACCTCTGAGGCTAAAAAAAACATGTCTGCTTTCTCTCTGCTATGAATCCGTATCGCGCAAGGCTGCTCTTGTCTGTCCTTCATACTGTGTTTGAAAATAAAGAAGGCACATCGAGCCTGTTGCTCCAGCTCATTACGTGGGCTCAGCTTGGGGGACGTTACTATATTAATAAGAGCATATTTTGTGGCTTTTGCTTCTAGCACCGTCCTTGAGAGCCCTGCCTTTTTTCTACTGGACAAAACAATGAGTCACTTTTTTTATTCTTCGTTCATCTGCTGCTAAGATCGAAGCACTTTGATACATGGATCAGTAGCACTATTCATGCTTGTTTATATGTAAGAGATGACTGCATCATAAAGTGGATGCTGTGGTCTAATACCAGTTATTTCTGAATGGGATTTAACATACTGGGGATGTGTTGTGTACATGGTTGCTATGTAACTCGGCACGGACCCTTCATTCTTTGAAAGTCTGGTGGACTGTTACTCCGTCACAAACGTGACACATATCTGGTCCTCCTTATTACAAGTGCCATAGGATGTAATGCATTTGTAGGAAAGTGGGTGGTATATCCTGTCCGCCAAACTCTAAATCAGGTCCTTACGCTTTGCCATTCACTATCATTAGTTGTTGTCACTTAATTGGAAACGTTGCCATTTTTTTGTAGGGAGCAGTTTCAGGACTTTGTGCTGGTAATAGGCTGGTTACCATTATTATCCAGTGCCTTTTTTCTTCGTTGCTTTTAGGATGACAAGAAACTGCTAATGTGTGGGGTAGAATGACAACCTGCTGCATCTCGAGCTGCACAAGATAACCATGGGGTAATTCATGTTTATTCCTCTTTGATGTCATAATTATTAATCAGTGTAATATTTTTACTTTGCGTATTTACACCTGCATTATTTTATAAAACATTCCTCTGCTATTGTTACTGTGTGAAAATGCGCCTTTAAGCGCTTCATAGCTTCATATAGCCTTTTCAAGTTTTTGCCAGATTCCATATGTGAGGTGGATTTAAAAAGATGAGAGGCAGGAAAATGTTGCTTGTGCTACTGTGTCAACATTCTTGCTGCCACTGAGGGCCAGGAGCACTCTGTTCGAAAGACTTCAGCTCATTGTCTTCACTGTCTGGTCACTGAACGGCTGCATATTTTCAGCTCCCATGCTGTCGGACCATGGGAGTCGATTCACCAAAATGCCAGGGGTAGCTGAAGTGACATAACATACCCTTTGACATTAATGGCATTATAGGAAGTGACATCATATGAACCCTGACCCTGATTCTTTAAATGAAGGAATGTCACATGACCCTAATAGCACAATTGAGGATTTTCATTGGATAATATCAGTAACACAAAGTTGCAATATGCGTTGCTTTGCATTATATTGGGTCAAGAGGGCTTTCCATGGATGGTTCATGGGTGTTCCCATGGAACCACCCATGGGTATTGACCAAATCCCTATCTACAAACATTGTTAGGCAGGAATTTGCACCAAAATCTTATGCCTCCTCGAGGTAGGCGTAACAATGAGAATTGTTTTCATTTCTTTTTGTTTTTCCAACTTTGCATGTGTGTTGCAATGTACAGCACACATATAAAGTGGGAAATGTCTTAAAGCATCGCTTTTGTACTGGAAGGGGCCCCTTCCAGTACAAAGCCTATGATTCAGAAAATGCATACACTTTGCACTCTGGCACAAGGGTATGTGCATTAACATGGCTGCCAAAAGTGTTCCAGAGCACTGGGAGAGAAAAGATGTACCATATTTTAATAGATATGGCACATTTTTCTCTCCCCCTTTTACGCAAGGCAGCACAGCAACTTTGGTCCACGGTTGCCTTGCATCAAAGAACAGTAAATCTGGGCCTCAATCTTACACAATCTCACTCAGTACCTTTCCCTCATTTTGACTCACACACATATGCTTACACAAACAGAAACATTTTCTTACACATCCACAAGTTGTCTACCAATTAATCACACTCTCATCCGCAATCACGCATAGAACATACATTTAAAACCATTGTTACTTACCATAGCTGCCACCATAGATCCTAAGGATGCTCCATTTTTAATTACACTAATATTGAATATTAGAATAATATTCAATATTAGTATGATGAGAAACTGGTAAACAATAAGGAACGGGGAGCCACTGTGTTCTTGGCACTGATTTTGCTACTTCTGAGGCCAAGTAACGCAAAGGCAGTGCCAGGGGTCGCAGCTGTGATCCCTGGTGACTCCTAAGTGATGTCCATCTGTCGAAGAACTTCTGGCAGGACAAAGTGGAGTGGAAACTCTGCTGCTTGCCACACATTCATAGTGGGGGCAAATCTATTTCCCTTCTGCCATTAAGAGAGCTTAAGGCAGATCGAAGGGGGTGTGGAAAATGCACACCAGGGAATTCCAATGCACAGAGTTGGGATGTCAGGTGACTTGTCATATTAAAATGTCTGTTTTGCTCCTATTGTGCTTACTTCCAAACATTATGGCTTCTAAGCTTTATCAGAGTGAGAAATTTAGTATTCTAGTAAAATTCTTTTATTTATATAGTACTTTGCACCCTGTTGAGACACTGATGTAAATGTAAGGATGGGTAGCTAACTACAACATAGGGGAGAGTTTAATTTGAAAGGGATGAACAGCAGTTACCTAGGTGGAAATCATGTTGGTGTTGTTCAAGACTGTCCAGAGTGTTGATTTTATTTTGACATAAGACACTGCTCCTAGGTGTATAATTGAAGGAGGATGAGTGAGGAATAGTACACAATTTATTGTTGTATATGGTTGAATAGGTGTGGGTTGTTATGAGTGTTTACTGTGTGAGAAGTATTTTTCGTGTTCTGCTGATGAGTAGTAGGGTGCATTACTTGTGTTGTTCCAATCCTGTAACAGTAATTAATAATGGGAGAGTAAGAAGCTGTGAAGGCAGGACATCCAGACTGATTGTTCCAATTCCAATATGATGTTTATTCAAGTGATTGGGTAATTGTATGAAAATAAATTGATAAGAGCATACCAGTCAGTCAGTCACACTTTGAGGGATATTGGTTTATTAGATCTGTATGAGAACCCCACTAATTGTGTGCTCATCTCTAAAGCTAGGATTAAAGAAATATTCTTCCAGAAAATGAAGTCAGATAGAAGGGAGGCCACTGGCAATAAAGTAACAGTGAAGCTGTAGTTAATGTCCCCCCAAAATCCCCAACTTATTTATTCTTATCTAGCCACTGTGTCTAATCCTCAGCATAGTTTATTGTAACAAGGTTTCAATTGAATTATATCATCTTGATGTTGGGTTATCCCAGTAATGTATATTCTGTAGACAATTTGACTTTATGTCCTTGTGACAGGAGGTCTTTGCAGACAGATTTGCACATACTTTTTTTTGTTCTTTCTATACTGTCCAGAGAAAGAGTTTTAAAATTTCCATATTTCGCAAGTTTAAATTTAGTAAATGTAGACCTGCAATTTACTTTTTTCTAATGTTCGGTGACCCTCTGGTGTGTTACTCACTGACGTCATTCCTCTGGGCTGCACTGAAGAATAGGCGAGCTGAGACACTTTATGAAATCTGTTTTTAGAGGTTCTTCTATTCATTTTTAAGATTTGCTGTTTATGTAACTTTAATGACTGGTTTTAGGGATAAGATACCTTTTTAATAATGCAAGATGATTTTTAAAGTAAATTATTGTTAGTTCTTATTGCCAGTTGATACATTTGATTGTATCTGATTTTTTATATGAATTTTCTTGCTTCTGTACTTTATATGCTATGAAATATAGCAAAATAAAGAAAATTGACTGACTGATAAGAACATACAAACTAGAATTAAAAAAAAATAAAGGTATAAATGATATGGCCAACATATCTGAAAAATGCAAATATGCAGTTGTAAAAGAAGCCACATTTTTGTCACTGCATTTGTGAATTATTCACACACTTACTTTAATCCTTAAACTAACTCTAATGGCGTGATTCACAAAGAAACTAGTAAGCACTCACATATTTACTCCAACATTCAAGAGTAGGTTCACTCCTTTCTTGACTTTACAAACTTTCCCAGCATATGCATGAAAGGTTGCACCAGGCATAGGTTTCCAAGAGTAGTCCTAGGATGGTCAAGTGACATTCTGAGCAGGATCATAGTTCTGTTATGTGAAGTTATGTGAAGTTCTCCAGAAAGAGAATTCCACATTGAGGAATAGAATCCACTGTGCACAGGGGGATAGCATGGGTGCAATGGGTCCTAATGGAATATGACCCCATGTCTTGACTTGATAGCGAAAAACAACATCAAACTTTAAGTGAATTGGGTCTTTTAAGCCTCTAGGCCCCAGTATCACTTCACGTGCACCATTGATAGCAATGCATATGCCTATTCTAATGCACACTTTTTTTGTCCGCAAGAAAAAACATTTTCTCTGTGAGAATGTCTACCACACACCCCTATCAGATCTGACAATGACCCATTCCCCTTCCCACTTGGAAAAAACAATGATGCCAGCTCTTGCCTCGAATAAATCTTTTTCCAGGGTGCAAAGGGGAAAACGAGGAGAATAATTGCTGAAAAATAGCCATGTTTGTGGGCATCCAGAAACTTCCAAGGCTAAGTATGACTTAGAATGCACACTTTCCCATCCTTTCAGTGGGATTTACAATTGTGAAGAATTCAGTGCTCATCGTGGAGATCTCAACACATATAAATGGGTTTGAGAATTTCTGGCAGGCATAAATTCTCAAAGTCAAAATCAAAATATTCTTTATTTAGATTTGTGAAATCCATTAAAGTAATAAAAGTTTTCCATGCAGTACAGGCAATGCTTGGGTTAAAAAAAAAAACACCTCATGCAACACAATTACCAGTTACAAAACTAAAGAACAATACTTGTGCAGAAGCGCTTTAGAGATTTACACGGTCAGTTTTCCAAGCAGTATAGGCAATGCTTGATTAAAAAACACCATATCCAAACAATTACGAATTAGAAATACAAAACAATACTTGTACAAAAGTGCTTTAGAGATTTACAAGGTCAATTTGTGGCCATGACAAGATAGTTAGCAGTTATCTTTTTTTTTTAGTTTAAAGAGCTTTATTGAAGTAATTAGAAACGTAGGTACAATATACAACAATACATAGAAAAAAGGTAGCAAGGAATTAGGAAACTGAATAAATAATTTGATGGAATAAAGGACAAAAGAAATCTGTCATTAATATAAAGATATTCCAAGGAGGAAAAGCAATAAGAAAAAATTGTACCTAGAAACAAGATAGCATTTAAAATTTTTTGTTTTTTCAGAAAAAGGGAAAACCTAGGAAAAGGAAGAGGAAGAAAAGAAAAACGGAAAGAGAGAAAGAACAGAGGAAGAGGGGAAAGAAGGAGAAAAGAAAAGGAAGAGAGAAAAGAAAATGAAGATGTAAGAGCATCTTCATCTAATATCATATCGAAACTTTACTATTATAGCAATCATAATGGTTCCTAAAAACAGGATAATAACTGTACAATTGACATATAAAAAACGTAAAATAGAAGAAAAGAAGAAAATACTCATGGTGGTTGATAAGCGAAGGAGCTATCTTGATTACGTAGTGCAGATGTGGATAAATAATTGGTAAGTGGAGACCAGAAGGCTTCTTTACGAATAAGTTGTTGAGAAGTTTTGGAAGAAGCTCTGTCCAGTCTGTGATGATAGCAAAGAAGGTTCCACCAGGCGGAGAAAGTAACCTTGGAGGCGTCCTTCCAATTAGAGGTGATTACTTGAAAGGCAATAGCAATTAACAAGTCCACAAATATGCCCACCTTGCGAGATCCGAACCAATTTGCAGAGTTACTTCCCAAAAATATGGAGTAGATATCAAAGGGAAATTCAATAGAACAAATAGAGGAGATTGACCCACATACTTTAGACCAAAATCGGGTTATATTAGGACACAGAAAAAAGGAATGTATTAAAGAGCCAAGGGTATTAGGACAAACCCAAAAATTCGGGGATAAGTCTGAACTAAACTTAGAGAGAGATAATGGAGTTAAAAATAATCGTTGATAAAAAATAATAGAGAGTCTTAGTAGTACTAGAATTACAGGAGGTGTGGAGTATGCGTGTCCAAATGGAATTCCATGTATGCACAGAAAGGATGCGCTGTAAATCAGATTCCCATAAGAGCTCAACTTTACTTTTAGAGCGACTGAGAGAAGAAAAATGGAGGTATTTGTAAACTTGAGAGGCTTTAATAAAGGGGGAAGTGGATAAAGGCTCAAAAAAGAGGATCTTGAAAAGGGAGGGGAGATCTAGAAAGTAGAGAAAGCTGATCCGTCAAGAGCAATCGTAAAGAATCGCATCTAAGTAATGAGGAAACAGGAAGGTCAAATGAGGACTGGACCTCTTGTAGGGAAAGACAGCGGGAGTCGTGTATTAGTTGCTTAACCAAGAAGATCCCTTTGGCAGCCCAAGTTTTCCCAAAAATAGTACGGTTGGACAATTTAATACTTTTGTTGTGCCAAAGGGGTGAGTCTAAAAATATCTGTAAAGGGCTATGAGACTTACATTTAATATGATGAAAAGTTGAAATGAATGTTGAAATCGTTGGGTAGTTAAAAGAGCGAGGAGGATGGGTAAAACTGGCTAGGAGAGAAAAAGGGAAAGGAGAGACCAAAGATTCCTCCAACTTGTGCCATACAGAAATAGAAGTTCCTCCCGAAATAGATAAATATGGTAACATTTGGCGAATTAGAAAAGAGGAATGATACTGTCGAAAATTGGGAAAGTGAACACCACCCCGATCCTTAGGAGCAGAAAGAAGGGCTAAGGAAAAACAGGCCTTCCGACCGTTCCAAAGAAATTTACTCAAAATTCCATTAAGGGTTTTAAAAAATTTCAATGGAAGTTTAATTGGTAACATGGACAAATAAAAGTTAATAACGGGGAGCATCATCATTTTAATGGTGTCCAATCTACCCCACCATGACAAAAAAGGGGAGACCATCTGTCTGTCATATTATTTACTTTTGATAGGACTTCGTCCATATTAAATTGAATTGTTTTTGTAAGAGAAGAAGAATATTTTATCCCCAAGCAAGTAATATTATTAGTAGTCCATTTAAAAGCAATTCCTGCAAACATACTCCTTAAACAATATTTATTTAAAGGAAGCACTTCATATTTGGAAAAATTCAACTTATAACCAGACAGAGCTGCGTAGGAAGAGAGAAGTTCGGTGAAAGCGGGCAAAGAGGTAGAAGGATCGGAAACATATAACATAATATCATCCGCATAAGCAGTAAATTTAATTTCAACAGTTTTATGCGTAAAGCCACGGAAGGTGGGGGAGTGTCATAAAGAGTGAAGAAAAGGCTCAAGAGAGAGGATAAAAAGTAACGGGGAAAGAGGACATCCTTGACGAGTGCCCCTTTTTAAAGGGAAATAAGAGGATTGAGAGCCATTAACAAAAACCGACGTTGTTCGAGAAGAATATAACAAATTGATAAGGGACAAAATAGAAGGGCCAAAGCCATGCCATTTAAGGGCACGCATCATGAAAAGCCAATGAACGCGATCAAAGGCTTTTTCCGCGTCTAGGGTTATGGCAGCGATAGGGGAGGAGCTCTTAGTTGCAAGATGTATGATGTTGAGGAAAGTTCTAGAATTATCAGCAATAGTCCGTCCCTTAACAAACCCCGTTTGTTCGGAACCAATGAAATCAGGGAGGACCTGATTGATACGAAGGGCTAACACCTTGGCAAATAGTTTGTAATCAAGATTAATCAAAGATATAGGACGATAGTTTGCACACCGGGACGGGTCTTTATCTTTTTTAGGAATGAGACAAATCATAGCTTCGAGAAAAGTGCCTCACCATTAAAAACAAAATATTGAAAAAGAGATAGAAGATGGGGCAAAAGGACAGAAGAAAAGCAGGAATAGAACTCAGCAGTGAGACCATCAGGACCTGGGGCCTTATCTTTAGGTAACAAGGACAAAGCAGATTTAATCTCTGAAAGAGATATATCTTTTTCCAAAATAGAACAATCAGGGAGAGGGGAAGAGCGGGAAGGTAAGGAGTTAAAAAAAGAGTCCAGATCTGCATCTGAAGGAGAAGATTCAGGAGTATAAAGAGTCTTATAGAAATCTGTAAAACAAGTTAATATTTCATCATACTTAAGGTGGGGAAAATCACTATCATCGATAATCTTGACTATTCTAGATCTTTGAGATTTAACCTTCAGGTAGGTCGCCAACAATTTACCAGCTCAATTACGACCACCATAAAATTTAGAATGAATTTTTAACAACGTCCCAGAGGCTTCTTCCGTAGATTTCCTGTTAAAGTCAAGTTTAGCTTGGACCAGGGTCTTGAGGGTATCGACATTTTTGGAGGAAAAATATGCATGTTCCAAATCTTTAATGGAGGAGAGCAAATAAGCGGATTCCTTGCGAAACAAGAATATAACAAATTGATAAGGGACAAAATAGAAGGGCCAAAGCCATGCCATTTAAGGGCACGCATCATGAAAAGCCAATGAACGCGATCAAAGGCTTTTTCCGCGTCTAGGGTTATGGCAGCGATAGGGGAGGAGCTCTTAGTTGCAAGATGTATGATGTTGAGGAAAGTTCTAGAATTATCAGCAATAGTCCGTCCCTTAACAAACCCCGTTTGTTCGGAACCAATGAAATCAGGGAGGACCTGATTGATACGAAGGGCTAACACCTTGGCAAATAGTTTGTAATCAAGATTAATCAAAGATATAGGACGATAGTTGGCACACCGGGACGGGTCTTTATCTTTTTTAGGAATGAGACAAATCATAGCTTCGAGAAAAGTGCCTCACCATTAAAAACAAAATATTGAAAAAGAGATAGAAGATGGGGCAAAGGACAGAAGAAAAGCAGGAATAGAACTCAGCAGTGAGACCATCAGGACCTGGGGCCTTATCTTTAGGTAACAAGGACAAAGCAGATTTAATCTCTGAAAGAGATATATCTTTTTCAAAATAGAACAATCAGGGAGAGGGGAAGAGCGGGAAGGTAAGGAGTTAAAAAAGAGTCCAGATCTGCATCTGAAGGAGAAGATTCAGGAGTATAAAGAGTCTTATAGAAATCTGTAAAACAAGTTAATATTTCATCATACTTAAGGTGGGGAATATCACTATCATCGATAATCTTGACTATTCTAGATCTTTGAGATTTAACCTTCAGGTAGGTCGCCAACAATTTACCAGCTCAATTACGACCACCATAAAATTTAGAATGAATTTTTAACAACGTCCCAGAGGCTTCTTCCGTAGATTTCCTGTTAAAGTCAAGTTTAGCTTGGACCAGGGTCTTGAGGGTATCGACATTTTTGGAGGAAAAATATGCATGTTCCAAATCTTTAATGGAGGAGAGCAAATAAGCGGATTCCTTGCGATATTGTTTCCTTTTGCTTGCTACATAATCTATAATGAAGCCTCTGGCTGTTGCTTTGAAAGCATCCCAGATAGTATGAAAGGGCAGATCTGGACTAGCATTAAGGAGAAAGAATTCAGAGACACAATCTTTAAAGCGTCCGAGAAAGGAGGGATCTTTAAGAAGGTAATTATTAAAACGCCAACGACGTGATTTAGAGGGTAAGGAAGGAAGGTCCAAACTAATCAAAACAGGAGCGTGATCAGAAATAAGAATGGATCCAATCTCTGCATGCACTAGATTGGAGAGAAGGTGTGGATTTAAGAAAATTTAATAAATTCTAGATGTAGAGATATGAGTGGGGGAATAAAATGTATATTCTAAACTATCAGGATTAAATATTCTCCAGGCATCAACTAGGCCCCTTGCACGGATGATTCTAGCAAAGGTTTTTTGCATTTTATTAGGAATATATCTAGAAGAGGATTTCCTATCCGTAAAAGGGTCCATTACCTGATTACAATCACCACCCACAATGAGGTTAGAGTCAGAACATGCATGAAGAGTGTGTGACATGGATTGCCAGAATTGTGAGTCAATGCCTGTGGGGCCATAAATGTTAAGCAAAGAAACATGGGATCCGTTAATAAGAGTACTGAGAAGAAGCCTACGACCATCTTCATCCTTCTCTTCTTTTTCTATCGTAAGGGATAAGGATTTGTGACAGAGTATTACTACTCCATTTTTTCTGTGTTTGGAAGGGGAACTATAAACATGACCCACCCATTGCTTTTTAAGGGAATTAACATCATTCTCATTAAGGTGTGTTTCTTGTAGCATTGCAATTTTACATTGGAGCTTAGAGAGATGGGTAAGTACCCGTTGTTTTTTAACTGGATTACGTAATCCCTTTACATTCCATGAGATAATCCGAACATTATCAGTCATTGTAAGGCAAAAGAGGCATTAATATTAACAATAACAATACAAAAATTCAACGAAGTTATACAGTCAATATAAAGGCAACCAAAAGCAGTACAATTAATGCATTGAAAATTGAACAGATGAACAGAAAAATGAGTATGAAAAAGGTGAAAAGTGAAGATAACAAAGAGGAAGAGAAGAGTAAGAAAAAATGAAGATACACTAGAAAAGAAGGATACAAAGTCAAAAAATGAGATGGAAAGAGAGAAAAAAAAGAAAAGTGGACAAAGAGGCGAAAGTAAAAAAAGAAAAAGAGAAAGAAATGAGTGATAAGAAGCAAGCAGTTGACAGAAAGCCGGGAGACTTCAGTCAAGAGAGACAGAATAAGCATCCAGAGGAAGAAAAAAGGCATAGGGAGGCGGGGAGCTGCAGAAAGAGAAAAAGACGGCAGAACCGACACAACACAGATAACCGAGACCGGTGGCAGCCAGTCAAGTAAGATTAATAGATAGAAATAGATAGAAATAAGGGAAGAAAATATATAAGAACCAATCCAGGGAGACAGCCATAAAATAAAAATAACATAGAAGACAACACAACCAAATAACCAATTAACTAGATAACACTTACCAAACATTTGGGGTAATCGTAAACCCTGGGGTCAGAACAAAAGGGCAGGGGATAGGAGAACATCCGGGGAATGGATCGGCACAATAATATAAAAGGCTAAAAAAGAGAAAAAGAAGACATGGAAGATTACAAAATGAAGTAACCGCTAAAAAGGTTAACAAGTCATAGTAACTAAACAAAAACAACATCTACAGAACATAAACAACAACATCATAAAAGGAGAAAGTTGTCAGAACATTGGAATAAATGCAAAAATTTCAAAAAACAAAATACAGACAGATTAGACAATGCAACTCAGGGCCCTCCAAAGTCCGTCCCGTCTCCTTTGTGGCGAGAGATAAATTGTCGTAAGTCCTCAGGACGATCAAAGGAATAGGACCTCTCTTTATAGGTAACTGTAAAGAAGCAGGGATGCACTAGACCTATAGTTAGCAGTTATTATGGAGTAAAATGGTACTTGCGCAAGGAAAGCTTAATGCAAGTCTTGTACTAATCAGTAATGTTAGGAAAGTTAGTGCAGAAAATACTTCAAATACTAAAAATCAAATTATAAGAAAAGGCTATACAGCCATAAAAAGTCATATAAAGGATCACCGTATGGGTCAAGATATTCAGCTAATCATATTCATGCCTTAAATTATCCAGGGAATTCAGAGTATTTCTTTTCTTAATTATACACATCATAAAAGTATAAACAGTATAACAGATCCCTTCATTCTCTAAATTACCCAAAAAATTGAAAGCATCTTGCTAAAATCTGAATTTCTCAGGTAAAAATAGAGGGCACAACAAACGCTTTCTATTGTTGCTGTACAATCCACAAAACAACATTAGATGAATAGTTGACAGTAAGGCCTTCCCATCACAGGGACATTTAGGTAAATTATTTAACCATGTACTCTGGGAATGCTGCAAGGGGGTGTTGGATACCCTACTGCATCCTTGTTAAATAAAATCTTTGTTGGATATTCGTAAACATAATCAAGTACCCCTGCACTCCCTGGGTGACAGGTCCTAGCATATATCTCACCACAGAGTGTTTTTGAAGTTCTCTGGTTTCTCTAACAGCCATTCTATTAATAATAAACGTACATTTCATTTCATTCTTGCTATAACATAAGATATTAACAGCTTTGTAACAGAGACAGCATCTTGGAGCTCTTTTATTAACCCATCTAGGTTTGTCAACCACAGAATCTTGTTGTAGTGTTCAAGCATGAGACAGTCATGTATACCGTCTATGGAGAACTTGGAAACTGATTTGCTCCAAATATTATGCCAACAGGTGAGCATATTCAGGCAAACTGTATCTTCAAGATAAGGCATATCCAATTCTCTGTGGGCAACAAGAGATGCTACAGAGTGGGGCACAGTCAAGAGCCAACATAGGAACTGTTTTTCCTGAGTTTGTAAGATTCCGGTCCTGGTTGTGCCCCACACTGCAGCTCCGTAAGTAGCAGAAGGGACACATTTACTCCTGAAAAGCTGAGTCAATTCCCTTATTGGTTTGTTGACCTATTAGCTGGAGAATCTAAACAAAGCCTCAATAGATCTGGCAGTTTTTAACTTTGTGGTATTTAGGTGTGGACCCCATGATTCGCAGTGGGAGAAAAGCACCCCTAGGTAGGCGAAGTTCTTCACTTCCTCCAGTTTATGGCCAATCACATGATGTACTTTATTCTTTGGTTTTCCCTTCCCACAAACTATAATGAAGGTTTTCGCGAAATGAAGTGTCAAATCCTTTTGCTCTATACATGCTGCAAACTTTTCGATCAATAGTTGTAAACCATTTGTTGTTTTGGAAATCTGAATCATCGTCAGGATCCCGCTCAGGGCCAAAGTAGGTAAACAAGCAGGCGGAAGGCCTTGAGGAAAGTGTGGCTACAGGCACCGCCTCTCGCTGTGATCCTTGTTATGAAAAATGATCGTAACTCTAATATTCCCATTTGAGGTGTCAATCGTAAATTACAAAGTCACCCTCACTTACGCACACCTTAGGGTATGTGCGTACATTACACCTGCTTAGGCTCACTTCCAGCCCTAGCAGCACTGGTCTTGAAGAAAGCCTCCTGACACAGAATTGATTGCCTGAAACATTTAGACCATTTCACCTTCTTGGGATGTGTGAGATCATTTTTTATCTTTCACATCCACCCTTGATTTTAATCCCCAGGAACTCTCTATTAAAATTATCCTGATTTGACTGAGTATCCTGGAGGTAGTTTTAGGGTTCACACTCACCAAAATTCATCTGTTCACCCCAACAAATCCTGCTCCGCTGTAATCAGACATCAAAGCACACCTAGGAGGCAATCTGCCCCCTAGGTGGGCACCCGATGATGAAGCATGCCACCAACTAGGTTGGTGGGTGAGGGTTCTTTAAAAAAGCTAATGGTTTTTGCTCATGGGAGCCAACTGTCTGGCCAACAAGATGCTGGTTGATTGAGATTTAATTGAGCTCATTCTTTTTGTTTGTTATAAGTGCCAAGGGGAGACGGACGGGCTTTGTTGGTCCTCTCTCTCTCGTTTTTGTTTAGAATTGGAAATCTCAACTGCATCATCAGCATACAGAAGCACTGGGGCTGGTCAAGGGCTGACCTTAGGGGTGCCGGCTTCTAACTGCTGTAACAGTTTGTCTACCCCAACAATAATGTATAATGAAATTAGGAAGGGGGCAAGGATACAGCCTTGCCTGATGCTTCAGGTAACCTTTAAGCTTGGGGTACATTCTCCAACCACCCCATACTTTAGCCGTGCTGTTAATCTGGAATAGAGCGAGAAAAGATGTGAAAAATTTCAACCAGGGCACCAAGTTCAGTCTGACAGTTCCATAGCTTTACCTGATTTACCAAATCAAAGGCACTGGTCAAATCTGCAAAGCAGAGATGGATGTGTCCCTGTCTTGCCTCAGTGTATTTACTTATTAAAAAATTGAGATTGATGCACTGTTCAATGGTGCCAATAACCTTTCTAAAACCATACTGGGTATCAGTTATTACCTGGTTATCCATACTTCCAATCTTTCCAGGATTATTTGTTCCATGATTTTGGCTGTCGAATCCAGCAGAGATATTGGTTGATAACACTTTGCCTGCCCCGTGTTCCCCTTTTTAAAAAATGGCACAATTATACTCTCTGACTAGGGACCCCATCAGGGCCTGGAGCTTTCCCTCTGGCTGATTATTCTATTGCACCAATAACTTCCGCCAAGCTAACTGGACTGAGAGGGATCAGTGTTAGAAACTTTTGATCTTCTTGTATTTTATCCCCCTTTATGTTTCCTGGATTGAAAATACTACCAAAGTGGCTAGGCCAATCAGATTGGGAGACTGTGAACACAAACCGTGGGTCACTATTATCTTTAAAAAATGGTGAATTTATTGTCTGCCAAAAGAATGTCTGATCTCTACACTCGGCTGCCTGAACCAGTTAAAAAAAGAATAATTGATGGACAGAATGAGGAACAATGACATACATTCACCCCAGTACATAGATCTGGAAACAAGCATCCTAGGACTGGTTTCGGGTTTTCACAGTTGTGTGTCTTTTGCTTCCTCGCCCTAAGTGCGCCGGGTATGCCCAGACGTGGGTCCTGGGCTCACTGTGCCACTGGATTCAAGCTATCCTGGCTGATGAGGGGTGAAACCCCGAAACCGGTCCTAGGATGCTTGTTTCCAGTCCAGGGAGGACCTGGCTTGGCAGCTCTGGCTGGACTGTTCCCATGAGGCACAGGGTCAAGACTGATTTGCATATGGCCAGGTCTAAACTGGGGTGGCATGGTGAGCAAAAGAATGATAAATGTAACCCAGATCTCTTGACTGGGGGTGAATGTTTTGATTTGTTCTGCATTCCATCCATCAGTTGTGTGTCTTTTGCTTCCTCACCCTAATTGCGCCGAGTATGCCCAGACGTGGGTCTCGGATTCACTGTGCCACTGGATTCAAGCTATTCTGGCTGATATGGGGTGAAACCCCGAAACCAGTCCTAGGATACTTGTTTACGGTTCAGGGAGGACCTGGCTTGGCAGTTCGGGCTGGACTGTTCCCATGAGGCACAGGGTCAAGACTGATTTGCATATGGCCAGGTCTAAACTGGGGTGGCATGGTGAGCAAAAGAATGATGGATTTAACCCAGATCTCTTGACTGGGGGTGAATGTTTTGATTTGTTCTGCATTCCGTCCATCAGTTTTGTGTCTTTTGCTGCCTGAACCAGTTAGGCCCATGTCTGTTCCTGCAGTAACTTCTTCCTCTGTCCTAACGCTTGTTTATAACAGTGTCTTAATTTTTTAATGTCTGTAAGCTTTTTTTAAGTTCCGACTTGCTTTTGACCATGAGGTGTCAAACAAGCCTGTGGGCTTATTCTTAGACCTCTTACTGGTAATTTTAAAAGAGTCTGAAACTGTAATGGTAATTTTGTTAAAGGCATCAACAATCCTTTTAAGGGCTTCCTCTGGATCTGTACATACCATAAAACCCTCTTTATTTTTATTTATACCCATGATTGCTGAAGCATCAACCTCAGACCATTTAAGGCTAATGCCATTATTCCTTGCTACTTTTACATGGGAAACTAGCTGGAGTGCTTTATGATTGTTAAGCTCTACTTTTATGGTTAGTGTTAGTGAAAGATGATCACTTTAATTTGAAAAATCCACATAAAAGGAGATCAACATATCCAAACTATGTGTAGAGAGCAAGATATGATCAATGCATGAGCTACGTCTGTTCCTTTGAAAGGTATGCAAGGGGACATTTCCATTTTCACTACTTTGTTCTGAAAGTTCAAAGTTGTACTTGTGGATTACTTCATTTAGACTATCCCCATATCTATTATGGGGAAAGTGATTCAGTGTATTCCATGATACATCATTATATCCACATACATTGATCAGGGAGTGTTTACACCTACTTAGGTTAAAATCGCCCACCCAGATGAACACACACTCATCCCTCATGACCTTAGCAAAAGCTTCCAATTCCCTATCTAGTTCTTCTACAATTTTATACTTTGAGTTGCCAATAACATTTTTATAGGAATTTATCAACACAAAAAGCTGATTTAGAAAGTCTGGAGAAGAGCCAGCTGGAAAAATGGGGATTTTAGATATGTTTTCCTTAACGTTACTGGAACTGTAGTTGAGAGTAAGATTGCCAAGCCACCCTGTGCCTGCCAATGTGCTGATGGGATTGCAAGAGCGGGGATTGTCACAAAAATATTTACTTAGAAACTTTGTTTCTGCCATGTTTTGTGCAGGCACAATATGTGTGCCGTGCTTACATATTCTGGCCACTTCCTGTTGTCTGCTTTGTTTTTTATTCCTGCAATATTCCATGACTTGACCACTAAGGTATCATTAACTTCATTGACGCTTGGTGCCTGTCCAGTACCTATGGATACTACACTATTATTCCCAGGGTCTCTTGGTTTTTCTAGTTCTTTATCAGTATTTTGCAGTCAATATTGCTCCCCAGGGATTGAGAGGGGTGTGTATCTATTGGTTAATATTGTAGGAATGTCAGATCCGGAAAACCTAATCCATCAGTTGGCGAGTGACCCATTATTCTTTTCAGATGCTCCGGCAGTCCATAGAAGAAGCCTAGGGGCACTGGGGTGATACTCCCCTCAAGTTGCCCTTGATGTTGTTGTCCGTGATTTACATTGAAAAGCAAGGATTTGACCACAGCTGGGTGTCTAAACTTTATTACTATACAATCACCCTGATTGGTCTTCTGCGAATGCTCAACCCAGTTTACCCTTCTGGCATTGATGATTTCCTGAAATAGAAAATTTGTGTCAACCAATGGGCAGGCTTATTTTTTATGTCTGACTAATGTTCTTTGGTATGTGATTCCAATTTAGGGACACCCTTCAGTATTATAACATATGGCGTGGCATCTGGAGGAAGATGTTAAGTATCTAAAGTGGGTGCATAACAACCCTGGTTGCCTTTAACAGATATGGTAGCCGGAGGCTTTTGACGTTCTAGTCCGGGCTTTTCCTCAGATAGTTTTGGGAAATTTTCTCCCTCTCCGTTTTTAGGGTGACTGGGCTTGGTTGGCCTGTATCCCATAGTTGAAGTTACAGTCTGGTCAACTTTCTCAGTACTATCAGTTATGCCATTGATTGGGACATTTGAGGTAGAAGCCCGGCTCTGTCTGGTAATGGTGGAGGTTGAACACACACTTTCTAGGGCTGCAACCCTCCCCTTTTTTCCAGGTTATCGAGCTTCGAGTGTAATCTTTTAATCAGAGTTTCAATGTTCTTACAACCTTGTATATCAAGCTCCCTTGGGTTCCCCTTTTGCGAGTCACTTTGGGTTGAAGATTTTACTTTTTGAGCTCTATTCACATTTTTTTGGTTTGGCCCCAGGTTTTCCTACTGGGTGTTTTGTTCTTTTAGCTGGAGGTGAACCCATGTCATGCTGAGGAACAATCAAGATGGTATTTGGTGAACTTTCAATTAAACCAGAGAGACGTTCGACCAAAATGGGCCGTTCCATTGTTTTATTAGGGTCGGCAAGTATTGGGGGTGTGGAATAAAAGGTTCTGGGAATTCCCACAGACAGCTCTGCACTGTTTCCCATGGTCTCATTAGTGACTAATTTTGTGACCGCGATTCTTACTTCTACATTAGTTATCTCACTTTCAATGTGGCCCACTGCAGCCATTAGATAATTGGTAATGGAGTTAGTCATTTAACGTTTGGGGTTCTTTCCCGTCATGTCTTTTGCAAGTTTTTGTTTGACCATTTTGTAAATGTTTCACCTGGTTTTCCCTTTATAAATAGTTTAATAATATTTGATCATATCTTACACTAGTAGGAGATGGAGAATCTGTACCCAGTAAACCAAGAGGTTGGGTGCAGACAGCCGGGGTCTTGGCTCGGGCACAAGCCAGGGCACGTGCTAAGATGCAGGACTAGGAGATGAGCGTAATAGCGCTATGCCATAAACAGGTGAGCGCAATTGACATGACCACCTCCTGGGGCCCTGAGCACTCTGGTCACAGTAGTTTGCAGTCCCCCTCGCTGGAACCACAGAGTATTACAACCTATGCTGTGGGACAGGGAGACACGCTTAATAAAGCTATGCCCGAAGTTGACAGGACTGCCTCCTGGGGCCCTGAGCACTCTGGGGACAGTAGCTTGCTGTCCCCCTTGCTGGGAACACAGAGTCTGACAACTACTCTAAAGTCAGTCATAGACTTATGTTTACTACCAAATTTCCCTTTGTGACTAGAGTGCTAACTGTTTTGCCTCTTTGCTCCCAAATGTTAAGTTTTTTGTCTTACACCAGGTTGTGTATTTGCCATTTTATTGTTGTGCGATAGAAACACTCCCATACTTCCTTGTACACCTCCTTTCTCCCTACTATCCATTTCGCAATCGCAAACACTTTCTATCACTCTAACACAAAACCACCCCAAACCTAACCAAACTTTCCTTAACCACATACCCTAGCCATACTAAACCTTTAACCCAAAATCATCCCTTGCTTTAACCTTTAAATATAAAAACCTTCCCTTCGACAATCCTTTACTCCAATCCTGACCGGCACCTTAAGTTATCGTAATCCTAAACCAGGAATATTATTTTTGTAAGACAACACAATAAATAGAAAATAAAACATTGGTAGGATAATAAATCAGGGGTATAGGTTGTGGAATACATAGCCTAAGAGTACTAGTAATTGCGTATTAGTTTACAACTCTTTGCATTGTATGATGAGCACTATTATTTCAGTGCCTTTTATTCTTCCCTCGATAGGAAACTGGAAACTGCACAGGCTCAGCCAGGACATAAATTGCTGAGTGACTGCATCTTACATGAATAGCGAAGACAGTAGTGGGCAAATGCCAGCTTGTCCAAAAGGTGGCGGAGGTGCCAAAAACAAAATCATCCACCAGTACTGCACATCAGTCGACACAAGACCTCCAAAGCCACCATAACAGCTGAAGCATTAGCCTCCATCTCTCCAAAAAGACTGTGACCCTTGCAAAAGTATATAGATTACATCTATGCCACAACAGGGCAGAATTGTGTAATTAATTTTAGGTGTGTGTTGTGGTGTTTATAGGTATAAAGGGTGGGAAGTAATTTATTTTTAATTTATAAATTAATAATTGGTTTTTAATTAATTTAAATTATTTAATTGGTAATTAATTATGGTAATTGTGTAATTATTTTTAGGTGTGTGTTGTGGTGTTTATAGGTGTAAAGGGTGGGAAGTAATTGATTTTTAATTGATGAATTATTAATTGGTTGTTAATTAATTTTAAATAAATAATTAATTGGTTATTAATTATGGTATTTGTGTAATTAATTTTAAGTGTGTGATTTGGGGTTTATAGGGGTAAAGGGTGTTAAGTAGTTTATTCATTTGTTATTATTAATTTTCTGTTAATTAATATTAATTAAATTAATGAAAATGTTATCATGGAAATTGTGTAATTAATTTTAGGTATGTGTTTTGGTGTTTATAGGAATAAAGGGCGGGAAGCAATTTGTGTTTAATTAATTAATATATAGCTGTTAATTAATGTTCATTATTTGATATTTATTTTGGGTAATTGTTTATTTTTTGTGTGTTGTTTTTACCTTAAAGGGGTAAAGGGTGGGTATTAAATACATTTTAATTACTTTATTATTAGTTGGTAAAAGTAATAGTTTTTAATTTAAAAATAAGTTTTAATTGTGTTTTATTATTTTGTGGTTTAATTTAGGTGTATGTTGTGGATATTATAGTGTTATAGTGTGTGTGAGTCAATAAATATATATTAGTTTTTTTCATTAATAATATTTTTGAATTGATTATTAATTATGTTAATTATGGAAGGACATTTAATTTAGTGTTGAAGTGTTTTGTTTTTGTTGTGGTGGTATAGGGTAGGAAATACAATAAATGCATTTATGTTTTAAATACATTTTTTGGTTTGTAAATATTTTCTAGTTTAAATGTTATTTTTTATTTATTCATTTTCTTTATATAATATTTGTAGGTTTTTATTATATGTAATTAATATTATATTATGTTTTCATTTTATATATTTGATTTCTAATTTTCTAAATATTGTTTTTAAATTTTTAATATATATATTTTTTGAGTGTGAATAGTAATTTTTACCTCTCCGCTATCCAGCACTTTCCCTACTGTTGCACTCATTGGAGGCGGGAATAGTAATTTTTACCCCTCCGCTATCCAACACTTTCCTTACTGTTGCACTCACTGGAGTGGGAATAGTAATTTTTACCCCTCTGCTATCCATCACTTTCCCTACTGTTGCACTCACTGGAGTTGGAATAGTAATTTTTACCCCTCCGCTATCAAACACTTTCCCTACTGTTGCAGTCATTGGATTTGGAATAGTAATTTTAACCCCTTTGCTGTCCAACATTTTCCCTACTGTTGCACTCACCGGAGTGGGAATAAAAAATTGTACCCCTCCGCTATCAAATACTTATCCTACTGTTGCATTCAGTAGAGTGGGAATAGTAATTTTTACCCCTCCGCTATCCAACACTTTCTCTACTGTTGCACTCTTTGGAGTGGGAATAGCAATTTTTGCCCCTCCGCTATCCAACACTTTCCCTACTGTTGCTCTCACTGGAGTGGGAATAGTAAATTTTACCCCTCCGCTATCCAACACTTTCGCTACTGTTGCACTCATTGGAGTTGGAATAGTAATTTTTACCCCTTTGCTATCCAACACTTTCCCTACTGTTGCACTGATTGTATTGTGAAATTTAGGTTTAAATATTTTTTAATAGTTTAATGTTTTAATTTATTATATATTTTTGTTTTTTATATTTTAAATCATTAATATATATTTTTATTTTTTATATTATTTTAAACTTTTAACATAAATTAAAATATAGTTTATGAATTGTTTTAAAGTAAATATATATGTATAACTTATTATATTTGTGTGTTTATTTTTTTATTAAGTTTATTTTTTATATTTTATTAAAATGTATATTACATTTATTTTATTTTGTTCAAATTATATTTAATATTTAATATAGTTAATATGTATTATTTTATTTTATATCTATATTAAAGTCGATATTTTATGCATCTATATTTTTTACATCGATATTTTTTAGTCAATATTTCTGTACTTACCTGTTTAAGTATAGGAATCGATATTTTTGTTGTCTATATTTTTTACTCGATATTTTTAACATCGATATTTTGTACATCGATGTGTCAGTGAACCGTCGTGGGTAGGATGTTAGGGGTTTTCAGAGGTATAGACGTGTTGTTACGGGTGGGCTAGACTTTGGGGTCGATTCCGATCTCGGCCGGTAGGGCACCTAACAGTATTCGTCCGGGAAAAATACCAGCCGAATGCGTGTTTCCCGACGGATTCGTACACTCGTCCGGACGAACAAGTACGATGCGTATAACAACTCACCCAATCCAGCTCCTGTTCCCCGCCTGAGCCGGATCCGTGAACGCCGAATCGAGCCGCACGGAAGCAAATACACAGCACCTTCCGGCCGGACTAGTACGATGCGCAATCCGTACGCTCCGAACCCGTCGCTACGTCCGGCACGTTTGAGCATCCGGGCGAGCCGTACATAAGCTCCGTTTCGCGCCACAAGACGATCCACGGCTACGAGACGAACAAGCCTGCTACGAGTACGACTCGAAGACACGAGAAACCCGAACGAGACGATCCAAGCATGAATCCCATTGCGCAGGTCCTACCTATACTCTACATCTATTACCGGGACCGGCACGGACGCGTACGGCGCAGATGGTAAGTCAAACACCAACAATACAAACAAACGACACGTACCCGAAATATGTCACACACACATAGGGATGCACAAACAACGTACACTAGCAACAGCAGAACCATAGGGGTGGGATGGCCAACACCAATGCCATACACACCCATAGGGGGATGGATGCCTACCACCAACACCACCGTACCACCACCCCTACTCAGGGGGGCCTGGATGCGTGCCACTACTACCATCCCCACCCTTAGGGGTATGGATGCCTACCACTACCACCATCACTACTCAGGGGGGCATGGATGCCTACCACTACCACCACCCCTACTCAGGGGGGCCTGGATGCCTGTCACTACTACCATCCCCACTCATGCGGGGATGGATGCCTACCACTACCACCACCCCTACTCAGGGGGGCCTGGATGCCTACCACTACCACCACCCCTACTCAGGGGGGCCTGGATGCCTGCCACCACTACCATCCCCACCCTTAGGGGGATGGTCGCCTACCACTACCACCACCCCCACTCAAGGGGGGCTAGATGCCTGCCACCACCACCACCCCTACTCAGGGGGGGCTGGATGCCTGTCACAACTACCAACCCCACCCTTAGGGGGCTGGATGCCTGTCACTACTACCATCCCCACTCATGGGGGGATGGATGCCTACCACTACCACCACCCCCACTCAGGGGGGGCTAGATGCCTGCCACCACCACCATCCCTACTCAGGGGGGCCTGGATGCCTACCACTACCACCACCCTACCACACCCCTACTCAGGGGGGCCTGGATGCCTGCCACTACTACCATCCCCACCCTTAGGGGTATGGATGCCTACCACTACTACCATCACTACTCAGGGGGGCCTGGATGCCTACCACTACCACCACCCCTACTCAGGGGGGCCTGGATGCCTGTCACTACCATCCCCACTCATAGGGGGATGGATGCCTACCACTACTACCATCCCCACTCATAGGGGGCCTGGATGCCTGCCACTACTACCATCCCCACTCATAGGGGGATGGATGCCTGCCACTACCACCACCACTACTCAGGGGGGCCTGGATGCCTACCACTACCACCACCCCTACTCAGGGGGGCCTGGATGCCTGCCTCTACTACCATCCCCACCCTTAGGGGTATGGATGCCTACCACTACCACCACCCCTACTCAGGGGGACCTGGATGCCTGCCACTACTACCATCCCCACCCTTAGGGGTATGGATGCCTACCACTACCACCATCACTACTCAGGGGGCTGGATGCCTACCACTACTACCATCCCCACTCATGGGGGATGGATGCCTACCACTACCACCACCCCTACTCAGGGGGCCTGGATGCCTGTCACTACTACCATCCCCACTCATAGGGGGATGGATGCCTACCACTACTACCATCCCCACTCATAGGGGCCTGGATGCCTGCCACTACTACCATCTCCACTCATAGGGGGATGGATGCCTGCCACTACCACCACCACTACTCAGGGGGGCCTGGATGCCTACCACTACCACCACCCCTACTCAGGGGGGCCTGGATGCCTGCCACTACTACCATCCCCACCCTTAGGGGTATGGATGCCTACCACTACCACCACCCCTACTGAGGGGGGCCTGGATGCCTGCCACTACTACCATCTCCACCCTTAGGGGTATGGATGCCTACCACTACCACCATCACTACTCAGGGGGGGCTGGATGCCTACCACTACCACCACCCCTACTCAGGGGGGCCTGGATGCCTGTCACAACTACCATCCCCACTCATGGGGGGATGGATGCCTACCACTAACACCACTCCTACTCATAGGACGGGTAATGCATGACACAACTAGCATACTCCCACATAAGGAATGACAGAAGATTACATCCCCCCCAACACCATGACAAGTGTGTGTAGTCTGTATCAAATGCCTACAACACTGAACATGACATTGATGCACATTTTGAACAGTGTGGCAATGGGGCCTAAAGCCCCATCACCACAGTGACCAAAAGGGAAGTGTGGTGTCCATAGCTGATGCACATTTTGAACAGTGTGGCAATGGGGCCTAAAGCCCCATCACCACAGTGACCAAAAGGGAAGTGTGGAGTCCATAGCTGATGCACATTTTGAACAGTGTGGCAATGGGGCCTAAAGCCCCATCACCACAGTGACCAAAAGGAAGTGTGGTGTCCATAGCTGATGCACATTTTGAACAGTGTGGCAATGGGGCCTAAAGCCCCATCACCACAGTGACCAAAAGCGAAGTGTGGTGTCCATAGCTGATGCACATTTTGAACAGTGTGGCAATGGGGCCTAAAGCCCCATCACCACAGTGACCAAAAGGAAGTGTAGTCATGGTAAAAGCTGTCAAAGCCAAACTGCATGGATGAATCCTGGTCACACAACAACAAACACATCAGTGGCATAGTAGTGCTTGTGTCCCATAGCAACATAGATTGGTCGAGGGAAACAGTGCAGTGTCACTGAAACATCGTTTTGGCCATGTGCATACAAACATCACCCATGGGGGCCCACATTGTCAACATTCACAAATAACACAATGACAGAAGTGACCATCATAATGCTGACCCACATATCTGCACCAATGGACACACAAATGTAGATATCCTGTGGAGACTGTAGATGTCAGGTGAACAAATACCATACCATGGCAGCAATGGGACATACAAACCATGATTATTGTGCTGACTGATGACCTAGGATTCCCAGGGACAGCAGGGGAAAGCCACCAAACAACATACAGCCAATGGCACACTCAAGATATGCCAATGCAGTGGTGCAAAGGCACAAACACAAACAGGCAGACTCACACTGCATATCAAACACAACAGGTGATGGGGGTGTGCCAGTGTCCCCAGGCAACCACACAACACATGAGGAGGCCTGAATTCCAACCACACAGATGTGTATACAGTGCCATACAAAAGTTACTCATGGATCGGATACCCCTATGTGGGCAATCAGGCATTGTTAGATGAGAGGGAGCACAAATTACACATGTCACACAAGCTTGTAGGAACAGCAACTAACACAGCAAGAGACAGACCCACCACAGCACTACCCCCAGGGACCCCACATTGTGCTGACACTAGCCTGCATGATAATCCCACTGTGATGACAAAGTTAGATGTCGTTCACACTGTTAACCACAGCCATGTGTCCTGAGCAACTAACTACCATCACACCTACACAAGCTCCAATCAATCAGCACGGCCTGCCAGCCAAGGCCAATATGGAGGTAGGGGTCTAGCAGTGCAACAACTCACTTTTGCACACACTCAACACCACACACCCTGATCTCCACCAATGTGCAGCAGTGAAGCTCACATGGACTGGTGACATTGGACATGCACCCATGACAATACCAGGGGTGGTGGTGGGAACTAAGGTGCAGAAACCCATCACACATGGCCAGTCAACAAGACTCGTCAATGTCTGACACACAGCACAGTATGCCGTACATGGGCATGAAGTGAAATCCACCACAATCAATGGGATCCTGGCCATAGTCACACACCAACGAAGAAGCCAAGGTGACACACGAAGAACACACATACACAACTTCCAACATTGCAGCTCTGACCCTGAGGAGTGGCAGCAGTCACACACACAACGTGTCACAATCACTGAAAGCTACCACAAACTGTAAATCACATGACTCGTGTAAACAACAAGTGCCAAGGGAATCCTGAATGTGTCCCATCTGCGTTTGCCCACATCCCCAGCCCTGACAACAAAGACAACCTGGTATGACAACCTCATGAACATTAGTTTGCCATGCACCCACATCACGGAGAAACCAGGTCCAAGATGCTGGATGAACACAGAACAACTCAGCAAGCATCACAAACAGGAACATCCCTAGGGACACAGCCTGTGTAGGAAAAGGGAAGGGAACACGCACAGACATGCTTACACAACACACAACACAGGCCCACGCAATGTCACCGGATTACACACTGCCATGAGGGCACTCCACTCCTGTGGAAGGTCCGCTGTGCCAAACCTTGTCTGTGCACGACCCAAACATGTCAGCAGAACACTCCGTCAGTGAGTCAACAACCACAACACAGAGAAGGCTCTGCTCACATCAGCCTGGGTACGGGAGTGTCACGTCAGTCATCTGCACACACACAAAACACGTGTCAAGCAAGTTGCACTGTATACACAGATGAGTCCTTCGACATTGATGTGCAAAACTGCATGTCCAGTGGAGCTGGGCACACAGTCAGGGAAATCGGAACATTGAACAGTGGTAAGCCCACCAGATGTGCATCAGTGTAAGACAAAGATGTTCATTTACAAATGCAAAATGGACATCCCTGTGTCAAATGCTGAACATTACACCCTCAGACTGTAGCAAAGGATGCCATAGATCCAGACTACAACAGGACACATATCCCATGGACCACATGGAGTCCATCACTGCAACACTTCATTTTCCTGATGTGAACACTATTACAACTGCAAATGCAGGATGCTACTCATCCACATCATGTACATCAAAAGAAAACCCACAAGTAAACAAAAAGAGGCTTTATTCAGCAAATGTCAGGGTACACACTGAAGTCCAAAAGAAACTAAGGCCAATGGCCAGTCCAAAATCACAGTCCCAACAGGGTGAGAAGTGACAACTGGTCACACATTGCTTGCCTGCACTGGTACGGTTAGGGGACATCCCCCTTGGAGGGGCATACAAGGGGCAGGCCAGGCACCGCAGGGACAGGATCAGGGGATGGCAGAGTGAGGCAGTGAAGGGGTGGTGGGTGCAGGAGTGTCACCGGCAACTGCAGTGGAGGTGTCTGACTCACGGGGGGCCGGCACCACTGTGGTACACAAGTCAGTTGGTGTGGGTGCTGCAACCACTGCAGTGGGCTGGACTGATGTAGTGGACTGGGTACCCACTGCAGTGCCTGAGTCAGACGTGGTGGTTGTGGACTCCACTGCAGTGCATGACTCCAAGGGAGTGGAAGGGTGGGCAGATGAGGTGGGCAGGACAGAGAGGGGGACCCGGTCTCCACAACAGTGCCACTAACAGGCAGAGCATCTGGGTTGGGGGTGGAAGAGCAAGTGGCAGGGGGAGGGCCTAAGCAGTCTGGGGATGCAGTATCGGTGTGTGGGGGAACCTGGGGCAGGGTGTGGCGGGGGAACCTGTGCAGTGGTGGCCTGGGGGATGGAGGAGAGAGACTGGGCGGTGGAGCTGCGTGGTGGTGGTGGTGGGGTCTTGCTCTTCCTGGTCTGGGGGGACTTCCTAATGGGGTCCTGTGTCTGCCTGCGCCTGGGGGAGGGTGTCCGGGGGTGAGGGGCACTCCCCTCTGTGTGGGTGGACGTCCTCTTCCCCGGTATGCTGGATCAGCAGGATTGGAGGGGAAGAGGCCGAGGTCACACAGGAAGATCTGCTGTGTAGGTGGGGTAGCAGGCGAGGCAAGGGAAGGGGTCTTGGAGGGAGAGGATTTGGAGGACTGTGGAGTGAATGTGGATGCCTGTGTGTGGTGTGTTCCCCATCCCCTGTGTCTGTGGTATCAGTCCCCTGAGGATGCTTGTGTGCACGTCTTGCCTTTCTCTTGGGTGTGTCTGTGCTGCTAGTGTCTGTGTGTTTGGGTGACTGTGCAGGAGTGCATGTGCTTTGGACAGGTAGGGGGCAGGAAGTGTGGATGGGGCAGAGGTGGGAGGGGTGAGGGACTGTTGGAGGAGGGACACTGCTGCCGTCAGGGAGGAGTCCATGGACTTATTGCTCCTCTGTAGGGCAGACATACCCGTCAAGATGCCCTCCATGAACGACACCAGCTGTGTCAACAGAGTGGTGTGTGCATGGAGGACACTCAGCATTGCTGTCTGCCCTACATGGAGCTGCCGAAGGAGGTACACAGACTCCTCACTCAGGGCAGCAGGGGACACAGGGGCAGGGGGTGCGGTGCCTGGCACGAAGGAGACATGCTCCCGAGCACGGGAGCCTCCACGGAACTCAGGAATGGGAGCCAATGGGAGGGCGGTGGTGGTGGTGGTGGTGGCGGGGCCAGACAGACTAGCTGGCCTGGTGGCTGCTGAGACCCGCCTCCTCAAGGGAGTCATCCTCCGAGCTGCTGTGGTCCTCAGCTGAGGTGGATGGTGCTGAGGACTCCTCGGTGTGGCTCCCCTCGCCCTCCGTGCCACTGGGTCCCTCTGACCACTCGTCCGATGCTGACCCAGTCTGGCTCCGCTGCTCCTCCTGGTCCGTTGAGCTGTCCCCTCCTGTGGCCGTGGATGTATCTGCAAACAATTAGGGAAACAGACAAACATCAGTCACCTGCACTGACCGCACACACCACAGTAAGTACAGCACATTACAAAGCAAGCCCTGGCATCCTTAGTTGAACATTGCCTAAAGTCCTCACACAGATTCGGGGAAGCCAATTGTCAGTCTGATGGTCAACCATGGGACTAACACCCCTCCTGCCCTTGCACCCATCTGTCTGGTGCCTGTCTGATGGTAAGACCCCAGTGTGGACACATGCACCACCTACAAGGTTGTTGGACATTGCAGGGAACACAGTGAAGTATGTGAACATGCACACATCACATCTCTTGCCACTGAGTCAGTGCAGGTGTCCGGATAAAGGGATGGCCAGAGTCTAACTAGAAATGCATGTGATGCATACCAGCACCAGACACCATGATGCACCCATGTCCGGATAGTCAATGCCACAATGGGGTGCATGTTGCACATGTCACTCCCCTGCAGGATCAGTCCCATTAAGTTTAATGCCATGACACAGGAATGCGTGCAAAGTCATACATTACTGTCTCAAGTCACATGGCCATGGCAGCCAGCCAACAACAGTCTGCACTGTGTCACAATCCGAGGGCATGGGGAATGCAAGTTATGTGACTGACAAGTGCACATGTCCATCCCCCAAAAACCACATCATCTGTACTACTATTTGTCCACGTCATACCAACTGAACATATGGGGGACATGAAACACAACTCTCTGAACATGAGCACCTCACAGTGTGCTGTGAATGAAAATACAGCTGCCTGAAAGTCACAGTCGCAAACACCTGTGTGCACAGTCAAGTGATCAGACACCTATAAGTCACAGAAGTATCGTCTATCATGGTCACATCTCAGATGGCATGCTGAGCCCTAACCGATAAACATACCAGTATTCCTGACAACGACGACACAGCACAATGAGACAGAGGCAGACACCTGAGGGTACATTTCACTGATCACAACATGCCAGATGATACACGGGAGTGGGAGTACAGAGTGTATTGTATGCCCTGGAGTAGGCATGACTGTCCAGCTCCACCTGTAAGAGGGATGAGTCCTGGACAGTAGGCAGGTGGCTAAGCATGTGTGACACACTGGATACACATACTCCTGAGGCCCAAACATTGTTCCCACCAGCAGCATGGGTGTGTGCCAAATTCCCCAGGGACATGTGGTGAGTCAGAGCAGCAAGCGGACCACATATCAAAGTTACACCCAGATTACATGTCAGAACTTAGGCATTGTGTAAGCAATTGACCCACCCATGAATCGCACAACATAGTCACGGGAACAAATGCTGTCCCCCACCTTGAGCAAAGCTAAATGCAATGACACAGTCCCCAAATGACACAATTTCCTGACTATAAGGGCCACACATATGCGTATCAGAGGAGAAGTGGGCATGTCACAAATGAGGGACATGGGTCCTGGACCACATGACTGATGTACTGTGGAAGTTTAACCAGGCCAGAGGAGGGCACATAGCATGTCAGACAAAGTGCACAGTGCAGTCATGGACTCACCCCCTCCTTGCTGCTGTTTGGCCTTCAGCTGCCCATCCAGGTCAGGGAAGACCACCGCCAGGATCCTGAGCATGTGGGGGGTCAGGGTCCGGTGTCCGCCCCTCCTGCAAGGAGGCGACAGCTTCAGCTGGACCCTTGCGATCCTCCGGGTCCAGCCACGAAGGTCCTGCCACCTCTTCTGGCAGTTGCGGATCCTGCGCCTGTAGACCCCCACGGATCTTACTTCCCGGGCGATGGTCAGCCAGATTTCCTGCTTCTGGTGGGCATCAACCTGTGAGGATGACAAAGTGAAAAGGCCATTACTACACATGCAACATATACGTGCATCACACAGTTGGATATACATGTCTCAATCACAGGGGCATATGATGTACACAGGCAGTGCAACAATGGCTATGAACAGTTTGCCAGCAGTCACTACATGGTATCATTGCATGGGAAGTAAACCTAGTTGGAATGCACTGTTACTGCACTGTACCAGTTCAGTGCATGTAACTACACACTTTGGGGTGTGACAACTACTCAGTGAGCATGCTAGCCAGTGGTGTGCACACTGAAAGTCCTGCTAGTCAGACAACATGCACAATTAGTAAGGCAGTGGACAGCACACTCACCTGCTCCCCTGGTTTCCCATACAGCTTGCTGTACTGTGGAAGGAGGCTGTCCAGCAGGGCCTGGTTCTCCTCAAGGCTGAAGGCTGGAGCTCTCTCCACAGTACGTGCCATTGCAGGAGCCAGAGGATGCATAAACAGCAGCAGTGTTGGTGGCAGATGTCGTCCTGGAGCATGTAGTGCAGGCAAGTGAGCTCTCAGGGGAACAGCCAGCCTTATATGTGTGCTGCAGAGGCAGATACTGTCCCATGTGTCCAAAGTGATAGGTCCAAGTCGTTTGCATCTTCTGAATCTGACCAATCCATGGAATAGCAGCACTAATACACGCCCACAGCATCCTTCAAATCTTCAACTTCATGACACCCATGATTTTGCAACATTGTTGTGGCTGGCCAACTGAATTCACTGCATCAGACTCGTTGGAGCTTCGAAAACGCGTCCGTTGCCATGCCAGGCCCCAGCCAATGTGTGCGCACCATTCGGTCCATTGCTGTACAACGCGTATTTCGGGATACAACGCGTACCCGCACACATCATATGCAATGGGCCGGCCGGGCACACCGATCGGTCCATTGCTGTACAACGCATACCCGCTCACAACAGATGCAATGGGCCGGCCAGGCACACCGATCGGTCCATTGCTGTACAACGCGTATTTCGGGATACAACGCGTACCCGCACACATCATATGCAATGGGCCGTGCGGGCACACCGATCGGTCCATTGCTGTACAACGCGTATTTCGGGATACAACGCGTACCCGCACACATCATATGCAATGGGCCGTGCGGGCACACCGTTCGGTCCATTGCTGTACAACGCATATTTCGGGATACAACGCGTACCCGCACACATCATATGCAATGGGCCGGCCGGGCACACCGATCGGTCCATTGCTGTACAACGCGTACCCGCTCACAACAGATGCAATGGGCCGGCCGGGCACACCGATCGGTCCATTGCTGTACAACGCGTATTTCGGGATACAACGCGTACCCGCACACATCATATGCAATGGGCCGGCCGGGCACACCGATCGGTCCATTGCTGTTCAACGCGTACCCGCTCACAACAGATGCAATGGGCCGGCCGGGCACACCGATCGGTCCATTGCTGTACAATGCGTATTTTGGGATACAACGCGTACCCGCACACATCATATGCAATGGGCCGGCCGGGCACACCGATCGGTCCATTGCTGTTCAACGCGTACCCGCTCACAACAGATGCAATGGGTCGGCCAGGCACACCGATCGGTCCATTGCTGTACAACGCGTACCCGCCCACAACAGATGCAATGGGCCGGCCGGGCACACCGATCGGTCCAATACTGTACAACGCGTACCTGTACAGGTCAGTCGCATATGTCACCATGCTTGTCACTGGTGAACGTATGCCAGCCACATATACCTGCCAGAGACCCAGGGGCACACCTACAACACCACACCCAGTCCACACTGTTTCCTGAGGCATGTAAGGCTGCATTTCCTTCTCTGTGTATGGGGGTTAACATGTGGTTTCTGTGGTGGCACTTGTGGGCAGCCACACCCAGGCTGTGCATGTGTTCATGGGGACAGGGTCCTTGGTGTGTTGTGCACATGAGCACTGTGATGTGCAACAGTTCATTTTGGAGCATGTAGCATGGGCACATTTCCAGGTTGTGTATGTGTATGACATGTCACATACCCCCAGAGTCCCATGTGGGAAGGCATGTACGTCACAGGATGACCCATTGCCACAATAGTGATGTCCCTCCACAGTCTGTGTGCATGTTGTGTTTCCGATGTCACTGATTCCATGTGCACGATGGGAGACAGTCTCCACATCAACGTTGTTTGTGCATGGACTTTGATGTTGTGCGTCACTGGCGTCCATGTCTGTCCTGCGGATGCGACAGGGGCCACTACCTGTGGGAGTCATGTTTGTTTTTCTGACGTGTACATGATACGCCATGTCATGCCAGTGTCCATGTGGCAAGACAGGGTCACTGGGAATCTACCTGTCAATGATCTGTGATGCCTGTGGCGCATCTGTCCAGACATGTCACTGTGGTGTGTGTGTGGAACGTGACAGCAGTAAATGGGTACTGTGACACAGCCTAATGGTTTCCCATAGCACAACCTGGTACCTGTTGTGCACACATGTTGTACTGAGAAGTTAGATGATGGCCATGTAGGTGCGAGTTATGTCCGACAGAACGGCACACACATCAAGTACTTGTGTCACGTAATGATGTATCATGTGAAATTGAGTATGGTGAATGGCACATATGTGGGGTGACTGACAATCTTTCTTCCTTCAACCTATGCACTGCAGGGCTCCAGCTGTCCATAGACCATTCCCTGACCTGGCAACGATGGTGGAACGTGACAGCATCCGACGGTACCGCTTCACCAGGCAGCTGATTGAGGATTTGGCAGTGCGCTTGGCACCACATTTGCAACCTGGCCGGACGTACCCTACGGCGCTGACCCCCAAGGTGAAGGTAATGGCAGCCCTACACTTCTTTGCCACCGGTACCTTTCAACATACTGTTGCGACTGCCGGTGGGATGTCACAGACTATGTTCAGCCGTGTGCTACGCGATGTTTTGGAGGCAATGTTGAGATGCCTGAACCAGTACATCTATTTCCCAACACGTCAACAACTCACTGACGTCAAGAGTGACTTCTATGCCCTGGGGAGGATGCCACATGTCATTGGCTCCATTGATGGGACACATGTGGCTTTGATACCACCACAGGCACATGAGCAGGCATACCGGAACCGTAAACATTACCATTCGATCAATGCTCTGGTGGTATGTTTAGCAGATATGAGCATCACACATGTGTGCGCCCGTTTCCCTGGTTCAGCACACGATGCCTACGTGATGAGGAGTAGTCGCATCCCGAGGATGATGGCACAGATGCAGAACCAGCGTGCCTGGCTTGTCGGTGTGTACTGACTTTGTACCATTGTGTGTGTTCTGATCTGTAGTATTCCACCCACTTTTCCAAATCAGCTAATGTGCACTTGTCTGTCCGTAGGTGACTCCGGATACCCCAACATGCCGTGGTTGCTGACACCCCTCAGGAACCCTGTGACACCAGCCCAGATGCGCTACAATGAGGCACATGGTCGGACCAGGAGAGTGATAGAGCGGACCTTTGGTCTCCTGAAGAGCCGCTTCCGCTGCCTGGACAAGACAGGAGGGGCCCTCCCATATGCCCCAGCAAAGGTGTGCAAGATTGTCATCGTCTGCTGCATGCTACACAACCTGGCAGTGCGGAAGGAGTTGCCTCTCATCCTGGATGACGATGACCAACGTCCGCCACCTGTGGAGGATCCTGGCCTGGACCACGATGCCAGTGATGATGATGATGATGATGGTGATGTCCGCACACAGCTCATCACCAACTTCTTCAGCTGAATGTGAGTATCCAGGGAGATGTAATGTGAATGACGTGAGTTTGCATGATATGTGTGGGTGGTGCTCTGGTGCTGTTTGAGTGTGGCCATGTGCTACTTGACTGGATGCGTGCAGCAATGTGTCCTTCCAGGTAGTCTGAACTCCCCAACAGTTTTGATATGCTAACTTGGTTTTGTGTAGTTGTCTTGTGACATGTATTGGGCATGAGTATTGCAGTACTGTCCTGTTCTACAGTGATTTTAACTGTGTGTCATGTCTGTCCTTCACAGGGTGCTTACTGAGTACTTTGGTCAACTTGGATCCCCCAACACCATGATTCAGCTTTCAGGGTGGCAGCAGTAGTTGGCCTACAAGTGATGTGCCACACACCCCTGGACTTCATATCTTCTGCACTTGTTGACTGTGTGGCCACTGCCACGTGGGTAAACCTTGCATTTGTAGTGGAAACAACATGTTGCAAATGTGTAATAAACCTGTGCTTCACTTTGGGATGTGCGTTGTCTGTGGTCACACATCTGACTGACATTTGCTTACTGCACCTGTGGGCTAGTTGACACAGACTCTGAATAGGTGTGGTGTCTGTGCATTCCACTGTATTTCCTGGCAACATCACTGTGGGCGATGAGTCCGATGGCCCTGGTGTCTGTGTTGTGTAGCCCTAGTGGTGTGTCTCCCTCATATGTGTCACGTCACCATGACTCACACGACGGTGTTGTACTTGCTGTAGCAGTTAGCATACACAGTGTAATTTAGCAGAACATCATCACCATAACAGTATCCACATTTGAATAACAACAGTGGCAAGTATGGTGTACTAGTGATTTTATTTACAGAAATGTGTGTGTGTATAGTGCACAGGATGGTGGGTGCTGTACATTGGGATTGTGATCCAAAGTTCCCAGATGAGTTGGAAGTCTTGGTAGCAGAAATGTCCTGAGTGAAGTCCACAGTCATATGATACATTAGTCCAACTTGAACTCCCCATGTCATGTGGGAAAGTAGTGTTGCATTCGACAGGGTGAAACGTTTGCACACAAAGGAGAATTTCCGGAACAGGTGTTGGCTTCCTGGGGGATGTACGTGGCCATCAACCTCTCAGTTTTCCTTCCTCGGACGACCCCTCTTCTTTGGGGGGGACCCTCACGTGCAGGCTGCGGCGGTGCAGGGGACTCTCCGCCAGAGTCCTCCTCCCTCCCTGTGGCGGTGTCAGTTGTTGCAGCACCAGATGTTGTGGGCACACAGGGAGGTGTGGCCATGTTGGTGCTAATCTGGCGGAGGCATGTCAATATGTCCCTATGCACCGCTGTGAGTTCTTGCAATGTGTCCCACTTGGACTCCATGCCCGACATGTGTGTCTCCACACGGGCCATGTGTGTCTCCACACGGGCCATGTGGGAGTCCAAGCGGGCATGATGGGCAGCCTGCTGCTGTTGTATGTCCTTGAGGATCCCCACTACCTGTCTGACCTCTCCGGTGCTATCCTGGTACGCATCAGCGATGCGTGCCAGTTGTGGGTCATCATGCAGTCCAGACCCCTCTGCAAGCAGCGACCTATGTCTACCACCCCTCCCACCACCCCTGGCGACACGTGCAGGACCTGCGGTGGCACGCACAGGTGACCCGAGGCCCACTTGGGGGTTGTTAGTGGTGTTGTCATCCGTTGCTCCACGGTGGGCCTGGGGCCCTGTGCTGTTGTCAGCGGTGGTCCTTGGTCTGTCCGTGTCGGCGGGGGTGGTCTGTATGTTGGCAGTTGTTGGAGGGGTGGGTGCAGGGGGTGCAGATGTTGGTCCAGCTGGTGCTGCATGATGACTCACACCGGAGGGGCCAGGTAGGTCTTCGCCATCCGAGGAGGGCAGAGGCTGTTCCACACCAGTGAGCTCTGTGTCCCCCGGAGCCTGGGACAGGGACTCCTCCTCGCCTGCTGCTGTGTCCCCATCATCGTCACCTGTATTTGGAAGAGACACACATTGTATGTAATGTTTCTACAGACATCAATGGTTCACACACCTGACAGTTGTGACTGTACCTCTGGATGCGGGCATGTACATTGCATTGTCCTAAGTTGTCACAGTAAGAGGTTGATATTGGTGTAGCACATTGTCATGCATACCTGGGGCATTTCAATATGAATGTTGAGGTGTGTGCATGGCCAGCATTGGTTGTATTTGGTGGACATCCGGCCATCCTTCTCCACCTGGCCCAGTTATCCCACCATGAAGCATGCCACCCTTGCAGTGGGTTCAGGTTGACTCTCAGGATGTCATTCAGTGGTGTTGTGCTGTTTGTTGGTGCACAGTTCCCAGCAGGGCCTTGTGCTCCCCACAGCAGTAGCCAGTGTCAGCCATCTTGTCAGTCCTTATCCACTCCCTGTGATGTGAGCATGGTTCAGAGTGGTGTTGATGGGCCAATTGTGAGGGTGAGCAGTATCTGTGACTCCAACTCCCATCATGCTATTGCCTACACCCCCTTCCCAGCATGCCCGTACTTCCTTCCTTTGGACTCTGCTTCCCTGTGGGGTAGTGTGCCTGTGCTGACAGGAAGGCTGACAGTGTTGTCCTTGCGTTTGTTTGGCTACAAGTCCCAGGTGTGTCCCTGTGCTTCACACAGCATTACCCAGGGTGGTGGTTCTTTGTGGGATCTTCATTTGGTATGTGAGGCATTGCATTCTCCCAGGTGGGTTATGTGGAGTTTGTGTTGAGGGGGTGTGTGAGGTGAGCTGCTTGTAACTATGGTCAGTGCTGTGAGTCCTCCTTCCCAGCCAGCCAGATATCCCACCATGCAACGTGCTTGCATTGCAGAGAGTGCAAGTTGGCTTTCAGGATGTCAGGCAGTGGTGTTGTGCTGTTTGTTGGTGCACAGTTCCCAGCAGGGCCTTGTGCTCCCCACAGCAGTAGCCAGTGTCAGCCATCTTGTCAGTCCTTATCCACTCCCTGTGATGTGAGCATGGTTCAGAGTGGTGTTGATGGGCCAATTGTGAGGGTGAGCAGTATCTGTGACTCCAACTCCCATCATGCTATTGCCTACACCCCCCTTCCCAGCATGCCCGTACTTCCTTCCTTTGGACTCTGCTTCCCTGTGGGGTAGTGTGCCTGTGCTGACAGGAAGGCTGACAGTGTTGTCCTTGCGTTTGTTTGGCTACAAGTCCCAGGTGTGTCCCTGTGCTTCACACAGCATTACCCAGGGTGGTGGTTCTTTGTGGGATCTTCATTTGGTATGTGAGGCATTGCATTCTCCCAGGTGGGTTATGTGGAGTTTGTGTTGAGGGGGTGTGTGAGGTGAGCTGCTTGTAACTATGGTCAGTGCTGTGAGTCCTCCTTCCCAGCCAGCCAGATATCCCACCATGCAACGTGCTTGCATTGCAGAGAGTGCAAGTTGGCTTTCAGGATGTCAGGCAGTGGTGTTGTGCTGTTTGTTGGTGCACAGTTCCCAGCAGGGCCTTGTGCTCCCCACAGCAGTAGCCAGTGTCAGCCATCTTGTCAGTCCTTATCCACTCCCTGTGATGTGAGCATGGTTCAGAGTGGTGTTGATGGGCCAATTGTGAGGGTGAGCAGTATCTGTGACTCCAACTCCCATCATGCTATTGCCTACACCCCCCTTCCCAGCATGCCCGTACTTCCTTCCTTTGGACTCTGCTTCCCTGTGGGGTAGTGTGCCTGTGCTGACAGGAAGGCTGACAGTGTTGTCCTTGCGTTTGTTTGGCTACAAGTCCCAGGTGTGTCCCTGTGCTTCACACAGCATTACCCAGGGTGGTGGTTCTTTGTGGGATCTTCATTTGGTATGTGAGGCATTGCATTCTCCCAGGTGGGTTATGTGGAGTTTGTGTTGAGGGGGTGTGTGAGGTGAGCTGCTTGTAACTATGGTCAGTGCTGTGAGTCCTCCTTCCCAGCCAGCCAGATATCCCACCATGCAACGTGCTTGCATTGCAGAGAGTGCAAGTTGGCTTTCAGGATGTCAGGCAGTGGTGTTGTGCTGTTTGTTGGTGCACAGTTCCCAGCAGGGCCTTGTGCTCCCCACAGCAGTAGCCAGTGTCAGCCATCTTGTCAGTCCTTATCCACTCCCTGTGATGTGAGCATGGTTCAGAGTGGTGTTGATGGGCCAATTGTGAGGGTGAGCAGTATCTGTGACTACAACTCCCATCATGCTATTGGCTACACTAACTTCACCAGCATACACAGAATTCCTTCATTTAAGTGAGCTTCCCTGTGAGGTGGTGTTCTAGTGGTGGCAAAATATCAGGCAGTGTTTGTTGGTTATATTTGTGCCACTGCCTTGCTCTATTTGTTGTTAGGTTTGTACATGTCATGACACAGTTACATATCACTATGAGATGGCATGTATTGTGTTTATCTAACTGACATACACATCTTGGGATGATTATCTTTTGGTTGCTGTTGATTTGCTAGGGGTGGATGGTTTGACTGTCCCCTTGACAGTGATGTGTGTGTATTGGCACACAATATTGTGTATATTAGTTGTGTACTCACCAGGCTCTGGGATGTCTGTTAGTCCATATACGCTCACTGGTGGTAGGATGGCCCGCACCTTCTCCTCCCAGGGCCTGAGGTATACTGGTTTTGCAGGAGGGCCACTGCCGGTGTGCTGGCTCAGGAGGTAATCCTTCTTGAGTAGGTCTCTGACCCTCCTGCGCACATCATACCACCTGTTCTGGATGTCTTCCTTTGTGCGCAAACATGGTGATTGTGCGTTCACCCTGTCGACGATCCTCGCCCACATCTTGGTTTTCTGCGACATGGGGGTCTGTTGGACCAATGTGCCAAACAACTGTGGCTCTACCCTCAGGATCTCGTCTACCATGACTTCCAATTCACTATCTAGGAACTTTGGATTCTTCTTTAGGGGCATGGTGATGGGTGGTGGTGGTGGTGATTGATGTGTGTGTGTGCAAGTGAGGGTGTGTGTGTGTAGGTTTTGCTGTGTGTGTGTGAGGGTGCTATTTGTTGAGGTGCTAATGGTGTGTGGCTTTTGTGTTGGATGAGCTGTGTGTGTGTCTGTGTTTGCTGTGTGATGGTGTTCTGTGCTGGCAGGTCAGTGGGATTTGCAAAGGATCATGGTAGGGATTTGTGGGCTTTATGTAGGTGGAGTTGGGGGTGTGTCCTTGTTCCATTTTTTTCACCCCCTGTATTTATTGGCTTTGTCATTGCTTGTTTGGCCCTTTTTTTTGTATTTTTTCATTTGTGATTATTGTGCATGTAGGAGTCGTTCTTCTGACCGAGTAGGACGTTGCAGTTGTCTCGTGCGCGCCTCTCCGAGTCGTTCCCGCTGTGTTTCAGCTCAGTTTCATATGCGGCGTACGCGTCGGTCGCGGAGTATTGTGTTTGTTCGGCTGGGTTTGGTATGCGTGTCGGTCGTACGGCTTGGGCTCCGTACGAATCGGTCTGAATTTGCACCCATTGCATCGTACTGCGCGGGTCGGAGTTCGCGGGTACGTTTCGTTCGGGTTATTTCCTGATGCGTGTCGGTCGGTTCGATTCGCGTGGTTTCCCGGCCGGACAGCTTGTTTACGGCCGGGTCGGTCATTCGCCTTGTGTTCCGTGCGAGTCGGTCGTGATTCCCATGCATTTCATCGTACTTCCCAGGTCGGGCAACGCCGGTACGTGTCGGTCGGACTATAATCCCGTACCGAGTCGGTCGGTATTTTTTCCGGCCCAAATCGGATTCGGCCCCTTTGTGTTTAGGGATTATTTTTTAACAAATATAGGGCCGCATTCAGAGGTATATGGATGGGATACTCCACCACAAATGTGGCAGATGCCCGATCCGCTGTATTACAAGTGCATTATAGCCTATGGCACGATTGCACTTGTAATATGCAGGATGGGATATCCATCACATTTTGACTGATTATCTCATCCGCCAAACTAAAAATAAGGCCCGTAGTTTATAAAAGAAACACAATTCATCCTTTTAAGTTACAAAATTGCACTATATTGTTTTGTATTGTGTAATAGTTTATTGTGCATTGTTTGTAGTATGTTGGTTTGTGGTGTTTCCTAAATATGTTGGTATCTTGCATGAAGCCTGAAGGTGTTTTCCAATATGTCACTCATGAGAAACTTGTGGCTGCACTTTATCATGATGTGAAGCAGAGAAATGTGAGAGACTTGGTGTCACATTCCCATTCACTTACCATCCTTACGTTATCATACTTAGTATCTTTTGGCAGCTTGGGAAGTAAGAAGGTATATCTAGAAATGTGCTTTGTAAGTAAGGTATGGATTTGTGTATTGGTATAAAGATGGTTTCGAAATAAGCTGCAGACCTGTGACATCAGCCTATGTGTTTAAGGAAGAAAACTAATGGCATTCACTGTAATACAGTTACCAAATTCCATGCAGCTGGCACTACGTTCTAATGGGCCACTCTGGAATTGACAAGTGAATTCTCCTGGGAGCTCCTCAAATGTGTGGATAGATGAGCTTTAGATCCTCCCAGGTGTCACGGAAGAGCACCTGAGAGGGAAAGCATCACAGTGTGACTGTTTATAGAAGATGAGGTTTTCAAAGTTTTTCTGGCATGCTACTATGAAACACGTTGCAGTCTAATTATACACCAGCTATACCTAATGAAAGATATTTTGTTTCTAGACTGCTGAATATAGCCCACTGTTTCATTCTTGAATGGCAAAATTATCAATGGTTCATGATATACTGGACATTTTGTTTGATCATACAAACTTTACTGTAATGTTAGACAATTATCCTGTTGAGTATTTTGCATCTGTCATGTCTTCCTATGTCCTGGTACATCCATAAACCAAACCACAACATGCATGCTGCTGGTGGTGTGGAATCTGTATTGGAGAATGTAAGTGAAAACATTAATTTGCTGCTAGCTGAATTCATCATTGATGGGTGCTGCTGTGACACCAGTGTGTTATGTTTTTAGCTACCACCATGCTCTGCAGAAGTTGACTTAGAAAGCATTTCAATTTTTGTTTGTCCTTCACCTTGCAGTCTGTCTTTTATTTTCATGTCCAGACACTCTCCTCTTGATCTATCTCCTATAATGAACAGCACTCTGCGCTGAAAAGGGAATACAAGTGAAGAATTAAAGAAACTCACTATTTCTTGAGAGGAGGAAGAAGGTTTAATCTCTTCAAGACACAACCTCAACAGTCCGCCTCCAACTGTCAAAACTGTCCAACAGCCAGGACAATGAGCAAAGAATGTTCCACATACATTAGAATGCAGGGGGAGAAGAGGGATGGACCAATGTATTATACATAAGATAAATTGGGCGACAAATGTCAACTACAGTACAGTTACACTTAACAATAAGGCAGATGATTAATTGTACGTGTGAAATAACAAAAAAACGCAACACATCTCTTTCCTATAATGAATTACTGAAAAGCATAATCCTTGTGCCACACATGGACAAGGTGTTGATGAGTCTTAAGGGAGGACTCAGATTGTAATTTTAAAGTGGACAAGGGGAGAACAGCACCAGCTGGCCAACCAGCAGTGGAGACCCTGCACTTAGAAATTTTGTGCATGCTCCACACCCTTCCATCCTCTAGAGTCACCACATTGGTACTGACATTGTTATTCTGAGAGGTTTTGAAAACTTACTGACTCCTCCACACCTTGCTTCAGGGGATCTAACCACAACCCACTCACCCACCATGAAGTTGCCTTCTTTGACTCCGTGTTTGCTGCCGTACCTCTTTTTATAATCAGTCTGGTGACTCTTGATGCACTCATCCATACGGTCACAATGCACCCATCTGGTTTCTCCACCATCCATCCAATTTGGAAACATTTTAATACCAGGATGTCTACCTTTTAGCAGTAAGAACGGTGGGACGCCAGTAACAGAATTAGGGGTAGTGTGGTATGACCACAACAATTTCTTGAAAGCAATATCAATAGGGACCCGGGAAACTTGAGCTGCTTGGATGCATTCCTTTAACATGCGATTTACCCTTTCCACCATCCTGTTTGATCTATGGCCAGCACTGGTTCACTAGTATTGGGGTCTAGCTTGATGCCAAAGGGACTTAGGCATCAAGCTAGACCCCAATAGTAGTGAACCAGTGCTGGCCATAGAGCAAACAAGCCGGTTAATTAGAATGAAGTGGGGGAAGGGGGATGGACCAATGCACTATACATAAGATAAACTTGGTGACAAATGTTAACTACAGTATAGTTACACTTCACAATAAGGCAGATAAATAATTGTACATATGAAATAACAAGAAACCACAACAACATGTAGACACCAATGTTTGTACTGTGGATCCAGCACATTGCGTAGATGTACCATCTGGGGGGAAACATAACTTTTCCCCCTGCTGTTTGTTTCCATATAATGGAGTGAGCAGTTAACAAACTCAACACCTTCGTGACCCTGGCTAGCCGGAAACGTTTGTTCCCCCACATGCAATTTGGTGTGCAGCAAGTTCAGCAATGGCTTGGCTCTTCATGGTATCATCCTTGCTGACTGTAAGGGTGAAGAAGTATATAAACCCCCATTGTGAAATGTCATTGGCAAGAAAATGGCAGGTAAATCACTTTTCCTTCACATTATGTAGTGGTTCAGCATCTCGTATTACTCAGCCATACATTTCAGCTTTTGCAAGGTTGATTTCCCCTGGGCTAGATCTTCCTACTTAAATACATGTCCTCGGATAATCCCTCCACTAGCGCTAGGCTTTTAAGGAATGGCTAAAATGTGTGAAAATCCTGCAACAGGTGACCTCTATGTCATGGACTTTTTTTACTTTTAGAAGACCTGTACAATCAGGTTCATGCCAGAGGCAAAACAGAGCACTCTGAAGAATACTCCATTTGACATGGCACCGACACTGTTACTGCCGTTGTTAGAGGCAGTGAATTTATTCTTGAAAGTTCTGGGCTGTAGTCACTCAAATACTTTAATGTTGAATTATTGTACAATATTGGTAGCTGAGTATGTATGTATGTTTGTATGCATTTATATATGTGGTGTTTGTATAGCACAAACATGACAGAAAAGGTAGGAGAGTGCTGTACAGTCAAAGGCAAGCATACAGTCGAGCGATACAAGAGATAGCTGTCTGTTGGATTTTTACTGCATTGTGAAGTAGTGTTCTTGAAAGAGGTGTGTCTTCAACACTATCCTAAACTGGAGCAGTGTTGGGATGGTCCGTATGGATTGGGATGTTGTTCCAGATCCTGGGTGGACAGATGGAAAAGTCCTGCCGCTTTCCAGTTTGATGGTAGCCTGGCTTTGGTTGTGTCAAGAGCCACCAGGAATGCTGAGCTTGTCTGCGATTTAAACAGGGATGTTGACTGTGATCATTTTGTAAATGATGCAGCTGGTTTTGAAGATCATGCGGTGTGGCAAGGGAAGCCAGTGGAGCTCAATGAGAATGGGAGGAATCTGATCATATTATTTCCAGGATGAAACGTACTGTGAAGTGTAGTATGCCCTTAAGGGGTGAGAGTGTGGAGTCTGGGATGCAATGGAGCAGGGCATTACCACCATCCAGATGCAAGAGTGCAAGGGCTTTCAATTTCTTTAGAAGAAGAGCAGGTACCAGACCGTCTTTGTTTTTTCGGCAATGCTAGTGTCCAAGGTAAATCCAAGTGACTTAGCATTCGGTGAAAGTTGCGGTTTAAAGCTTTCAAAGTTCATCATTGTGCCAGGTTTGTATTTTTTCTTCATTGTTGCTCTTGGCAAATAACAGGAATTTGTTTTGGTTGGGATCAGCTTCAGGTAGGCTCTGGGCATCAAGGTCTGGGTAAGGTGCAGGCAGTGTTTGAGGTGTTGGATGTTTAAAACAGAGGAGACGTTCAAGTAGAGTTGTGTATCATCAGCATATTGGTGAATCATGATGCTGTTATATGTGGGTAGAGCCTCAGAAGCTGTGTGTACTTTCTGAATGGAGAACATTGAAATTGTTGTATAATGCCCTAAAAAGCATTACAGGTGGAAATTTCCCTGACGTGATTTTCCTTGAAAATGACCAATGTGCCGTGATGTACATATAGTTTATAGCTTGGCCCCTTTCCCATTTGTCTGTTGTCAGATGAAACATGTGCACTGTGACCTCCATCATTGCTTTTGCAACCATTATAACACTCCATTGAGTAGCAGAGGCACATCAAGAATAGCAAAATAGGTTCAGCTTTGGACCTTCTTAGTCTCCAGTCTGATGGTATCCTGGCTGTGGGTGTGCCGAGAGCCACCATAGATGGTAAGCTTGTCTGCAAGATAAGCGGGTTACAGATCAGGGTGGCTTATTAAATGACGCAGTCAATTTTAAAGATGCTGTGGGCCACCTAAGAGAGTCAATGGAGTTCTACCACGATGATGTGATATGATCTTGTGTCTTGAGGCCTTGTATGTGAATAATCGAAGACTATGCAAGACTACACATTGACCTAATTTGGGCATATCATGATTTTTACATTTTTTAATAAAGCGGTATTAGCAGATGATAAAATGTTGTATTACCACTGCACCATGGATGAAATCCACACATTTAACACCATCAAAAATGTTGTTTGCTTTGCACCTGTAAATGCAGAAAAATGTGCAGAAACACAACTTCTGCATGCTTTTCATCATTTATGCTAAATCCGCGGTAATATCACCATTAGCAGTTGTGGAAATAAATCATGGCATTACCACGATGTACCCGACCGTCTATTAATGCAGACTATGGATTGTAATTTTGAAGTTGAATGCATTTGCATAACCTTAGACTCAAATTAAAAGCAAAGTTCAGCTTTATGATTGAGGCATGGTTCTACAGCACAACTATAGAATTCAGTGAAGCTGACTAACATGTTGAAAACTGTTTGCATAATTTCTCCTGCTTCAGCCCACAGCAGAGGTCAAAAATACAAATTGAAAAAAACAGGGCTAAACACATAACAGGCAGATAGATTTCTTGACAACCTGGGCTAGCACTTTTAATAATAAGCAGAGAGGTATGATCATATATTATCTGTCCTTTTTGGGGGGAGGAGATTGGTTACCATTTTAATAGGTATATAATGAGGATGTCTGTTTCCATACGTTGATGATGTAGCAGAATAAATTTGGCTGTAAAATAATATAATTAGGGCATTAGCCCAAACTTAAAGGTTCTGCAGTGTTTGCATGCCAAGTTTAGAGTCACTGTTTACTCACTGTATTGTCCAATGTTCACAGACTAGTAAGCTTTCAGTAACTGTACCGAAAGCATTCCATAGGGACATATTCTTAGAACCATTTCAAAACATTGACATGACAATGAGGTCAGGTACCAATCAGACAACTTGACAGCACTTTAAAGTCTGGAACAGCCTCTCTGAATAAATGCACAAAGAAGAGACTTTTTCTTACTGAAATACGTTGTTCCTAAAAATGCTTTTACTCTGTGTTGCCAATAAGAGTTTAAGGTTTGGGTTCAAAATAGAGTTGCTGCTACATCTGGTTCTGATTAAAAAAAATTTGCAGACATAATTCTTCATTCTAGGTTCTTCTACTAGGCAGATCATTGATAGTTTATAAATAAAGAAATGCTATTAAAAACGGTGGGCCTGATTTAGAGTGTGGTGGGCAGGTACTTTGTCACAAACGTGATGGATATGCTGTCTGCCGTATTACAAGTGCATTCTAGCCTAATGTGCTTGCAATATGGTAAAAAGGATATCGGTCACATTTGTGAAAGAGTACCCATCCCAGGCCTAGTGTCAATAAACCAAAGATATTCCATCTCAAAGAATGTATCTTACTCAGATGTAGTGCCTGGTTTTAGGGTTTGGTGGTGGAGCAGCGTAATTGTGATCTCGTCCTAAGATACCATAGGAGTGCACTATAATCATGTGAAGTCAGACTCGAATATATTCTGTGTGACTAATGTTACTAAGAGAAGATGGGGTATTGTACATCTAAAGTACTCCGTGTGAAAACTAATGGGACTTATAAATGTGGTGAATAGAAATGTGACTAATAAAAGTTTCTGCAAAATTTGCATATTAATATTCTAAGGGAAATGAAAGCTTATACTGTGTCTCATTGTGAAACTGATGAAATAAAGTGTATGTGTAGACTAAATGTAGGCATTTACCGTATAACAAGAAATTATGGGGCATATTAGCAAGACCGGCGATAAAATTATCGCCGTTTTAGCGGCAGGAAACCTTATGCTAAAACGGCGATAATGGGCTTGCTAATATGCATTATAGAATTCCAATAGAAGCCCAGGTTAGATGTGCAGGACATCTAACCTGGGCTTCTATTGGAATTCCATAACGCATATTAGCAAGCCCATTATCGCCGTTTTAGCGGCAGTTTCCTGCCGCTAAAACGGCGATAATTTTATCGCCGGTCTTGCTAATATGCCCCAAAATTCTTATTGGTAATATTTTGAAATAACATCTTTTTCGTAATCTTTTGCAATTTATTCACGCGTTAAGAAAATGCATTTGCTATGTGTTTAGAAATGTGCACGCATTTGTAACCCTGTGCACTCTTAAGTTGACATGATTTTAGCCCTCGAGAAAAGTTTCAGAACAAGCTCATGTTTAAGTCTAACATCTAACTCGTATTTGACCTCCAATGTAGAATGTGTTCGCTAGCATTATGGTTTCTATTGCAGGTGCGGATAAAGCTTCATTAGTGAGTAAAAGAAGGGTTGTTTTTCGGTGAGATAGTAAGGTATGTGAAAATGGGAGTTTGGCAAGGAGAAAAGCGGTAACAAGCAAGGAGGTGAGTTCTCGTGGAGGAGGAGAAGAATGGGCAAGGACGAATAAAGTAGCAACTCATTGATATGGACAAGGTGGTGCCAGTAGCCACTTTGTACTGGAACAGTGCAAAATTACTGGAGGTGATCAAATGATTTACCATGAAAACAACTAGTATCTTATGCTGTAACTTAGTGAAGGACAGAGAGACATCTTAGGACTTATTGAGGTTCAGACCTCTTCTTTTGCTTTGAGTGGCTTCATGCTACTTAACCCTTAGTTGGAGTTTCTTCTACTGAAGATTCTGACAACTGACACCTTTCTATTATCCATTCTTATTCAATGCTTCTTAGTTTAGGGTTGTCCCTTTTAAGGTAGTTTAGGGAAAGATAGCGTGCTCATGCTTACTTTTGGAAATCAACTGATGCAATTTAGCGTTCAATTCTTTCTCCAGATCATTTGCATCGCTATAACTGAATTAGTTGTATGCTCTTTGTCATATAAGTTAAATCTCTTTAGGCGATTTGGTCTTATTCTGTTTGTCCTATATTTCTATACTGTAATGCTAAGACTGATTTATATCAATCTATTTTTGAAATTATATTTAAACCGTACTAAATTCAATATTAGTTGTCGGGTAGTTATTGTGTAGCCAAATTGGTTACACTGTAATGAGATTAAATTGTGATTGTTTTCTTCCCTCTTACCTCTCAAGCAGCTAAAAAGAGCATCTTGTTGAGTTGGGATGTGTTAGACTTGGCATCTTTTGGCGTGTTTCCCCTGACTTTTTGCTTTCTGACCTCCCGGTTTTGACTCTGTTTTTGCTGGTGTAATGATTCTGCGCACTTTCCTCACTGCTGTCCAGTGGGAAAGTGCAAGTGCTCCTGTATAAAATGTGTTATGGATTGGTGTTTCCATGATTGGCCTATTTGGTTTATGTGTCAGTCCCTTGTAAAGTGCACTGCGAGTGCCAGGGCCTATAGACCAAATGCTGTTGGTGGGCTGCAGCACTGGATTGTGCCACCCACGCAAACAGCCCGTAAAGTGTAACTCGGGCCGGCCATTGCAGAGCCTGTGCGCAGCCTGGGGCTGCCATGTCGACTTGGCAAGTGCACACACTTGCAAGTCCCTAAACCTTCCCTTTGCTACATGTTAGTCACCCCTAAGGTAGGCCCAAGGTACCCCTGTGGGCAGGGTGCGTTGTATGCGAAAGGTAGGACATGCCCGGGTGTGTGTGGCATGTCCTAATAGTGAATCACAGCCTAGTTCGTTTTTCACTATTGCAAGGCTACCTGTTCCCCTAGGCCAGAACAGGCAGTTTTGATTATTACAGCTTATAATCCTAACTGACCCGGGAACATGGTAGAAATTCGAGTTTAGTATGCCTGGACTCAGAATGATAAAATGCATCTTTTAGTGAAGTTGGTTTTAACATTCTGTGTTTGAAAATACCACTTTTAGAAAGTGGGTATTTTCTTGTCTAACCATCCAAGCCTGCCTCCGCGAGGTTGTGTATTCCTTGTCTGGAATGTGAGTGACAGGGGCTGGGGGATGCCAGGAGACAGGGTGAGTCAGCACAGGGCTGAATAGCAAGATCTACATGTAGATGGGTGGGAGGGGTCGCACCTGAGCCCTGAATAGGACAGTGCCTTCCCTCCACAATGCTGGCTCCACCTCCTGTGGTGCGTCTGATGTCCCTGGCCTACTCACTGAAAGAAGGGACGGAGACTTGTCAACAAAGTGCTCCAGAACTGGTTTGGACTAGGCAAAGGCCTCTCTGCCTTCAGAGAACAAAGGAATTTGGGATATAAATATTGGGGCCCTGACCCCATGAATTTAGATCTCGCTGGAATCAAGGAACCTGCCAAGACGAAGCGCTGGAAGAGCTGCCAGGAGGAGTACTGCCCCTTTGCTGTGTTGTTGCTTTGTTGGGTTGGCCTGCAGCTGCTGCTCCTGCCTTGGGCAGTGAAAGGACTGGACTGAACTTTCTACAAACTTGTGCTGAGTATCTCCAAGGGCCTGAAACCGAGCTGGCCTCCTGTTAAGAAGTCTCAGGGACTACAAAGACTTCACAAGCCTCTGGGTACCGCTTCTGGAACGCTGTTTCAGTTGCCACAGAGGAAGGGAACCGCAACCGACTCCGTCAACCGAATCCATCCCTGGCCGGTGACCTGTTTGCACCGCAGACCGCATCGCCCCGCTTCGCATCGCAACCCTGGTCTCACCGTGGGCGACGTCCGACGCCGCCAACATCGAGCCGCTGCTTGCACCGTGACCTGTGGGCACCGCAGTTCGCATCGCTTCACTGAACCAACCGGACCCGACCGACGCGGTCGCTGCAACTGGCTCAAGAGTCGTGACCGCACCGCATTTGGGGCACCGCTCGCACGTCTGCGACGCACCGCTCCGACTCGCACCGCTGTCCGACGCCAGCTCCCGCACTCCGGCTTGGTCGCCTGCATCGCAACCTGTCAGCACCGCATCGAGCATCGTCTCACCCTGCATCGCACGCCTTGGACTCACCGACTCCGTCTGCACGACGCTCATCGAGCCGCTGCCTGCACCGCATCGAGGGACACCGCACCTTGCATCGCTCCGTCTTGCACCGCAACCGCGACGAACGCCGACCGGCTCGTACACTCCGTACCAGCCACAACGAGAAAGGTACTGTAACCGAGTCTGTTCATGACTCTGCTGGCCCGTATCGATGCGGTCGGCTGGAACTGTTAGACTCTGTGGTTTTCAGCATCGCGGTAGGCTCGGACGGAGCTACCGACTCGTACGAACTTTGCTTTTGTGCTATTCCTGCAAAGAAGAAGTTACCGTATCAAGTATTCATTCGTAAAGTATAGTATTGTGGATTTTTGGCGTAATTGGTCTCGTCTTGAGTATATAAAATATTGGTTATTTTTCTAAACTGGTGTGGTGTCAGTTTGTAGTGCTTACACTGTATTACTGTTGGTTATGTGCAAATGCTTTACACACTGCCTCTGAATTAAGCCTGACTGCTCGTGCCAAGCTACCACGAGGGTGAGCAGGGGTTACTTCACGAGTGTAACACCCTTACCCTGACTAGGAAGAAGGGTCCCTACTTGGACAAAGGTGCAAGCCCTTGCCAACTAGAGATCCCATTTCTAACATTGGTTGTCAGCGGTGAGGATAGGACTTGTGTTTGCACTTGACTTACAGTGATTGGTGTGCACTACTACCATATCGCAGACCATTACGTACCACATACTGGTTCTTTTTCTTTTGGCCTATTTTTGATCTTGCCAGTTTTCAACTCACTACTTTTGTCATGCCTGAATCAATTGCATCATCCGTTGCATCTCTGGAAGTTATCTTTGAGGAGGATAGGTTGGAATCCTACGCCGTAAAGGAGCTACGAGCGATTTGTAAAAACCTGAAAGTCCAAATTAAAGGCCTCACAAGGAAGGAGGAGCTACAGAAGGCGCTGAGGGCCTGGGTAGCAGCCAGACATGCCAATGGGCAGCCTGGTAATCTCAGTGAGGAGGTGGAGGAGCCTATTTCCAGGGTGGATGTGCTTTTGGGTAGGGGGAACCCGCCAGGTCAGGCAGCAGCAGTCTGTCCCCAGAGGAGCTGGAGGACAGGCGGGAGGCAAGGCAGTTTGAGCTGCAGAAGCTCAGGCTGGAGAGTGAGCGGGAGGAGAAGAGATTGGCCATAGAGGAGAGGAAGATGCTCTTAGAGCATGAGAGAGAACTGAAGGAGCTAGAACTTAGGAGTAAGTCAGGCTCAGATGGTGGCAGCAATTCGTCCAGAAAGGCAGACAGGATTGTGCACATTCCCAAGAACGTAGGCAAGGAGTTCAAGAAGGGGATGACATACAAAGGTGGTTCCAGGGTTATGAGGCAGCCATACACATGAATGGGGTCCCTGAGGAGAATTGGGGAGCAGGATTGTGGCCACTTTTCCCTGAAGAAGCAAGGGATGCTCTGATAGCTTTGGGTAAGGGGTATCACCTCACCTCACCTATGCTGACATGAAGGATGCCCTTCTCACGAAGTATGGTCTTACTCCTGAAAAGTACAGGGATCAGTTCAGGTCCATTAAGAAGTCTAATGCCAACACTTGGTTGGAATGTGTGGATGTGTTCTGCAGGTCTCTGGATGGTTGGGTGAAGGGCAGTAGTGTAACAGATTTTCAGGGGCTCTACAACTTGATTGCATGGGAGCACTTGTCTAGTCTATGTTTTGCAGATCTGCGCCAGCACCTAGTTGATAGTAAGCTAACTGACCCCAGGAAGCTTGCTATGGAAGCGGACCGCTGGGTGAGTACCAGGGTCCACAAGAAAGCGTTTGGGGAGACTCAGCCAAAGGTGGGCAGGGTCCCCAGCAGAAAGGTGGGGGGACAAGGGTAAAGCACAGGAGTTCTCTAAAGGGCCCCAAACTAGTACCCAGGGTAAAGGTTCCCAGCCCCCGGTGATAAGAAGAAAGGGGTCTCCACAGGGAAGCCTGTTGAGACCGGCCCCCGCAAGTGTTATGCATGTGACCAGGTAGGTCACTTTAAGGAGGACCCCAAGTGCCCGAAGGGGACACAGCCACCCACCGGTGGACAGTCCAAAGTGTTGGCTAGTGTAGCGCTTGGGGAGGAGGGGTGCCCACAGGAGGGTGGGGATCCCGCAGAAATGACCCTTGTCTCACTAGGGGACAGTGAGACGGTCCCAGGAAACCAGGTGCCCCCTAACACAAAGAAATATAGCACCTGGGTGACCATTAATGGGAACAGGGTAGAGGCTCTCAGAGATACTGGAGCCAGTGTGACCTCAGTCCGGTGTCACCTGGTGTCTGAGAAGCAAGTAGTCCCAGGAGCATTCCACCAAGTAGTTGCTGTAGACAACTCAGAGCGCCAATGTATGGTGGCACAGGTTCCCTTTGAATGGGGGGGGTCTCAGGTCCCTTGAGGGTGGTTGTGAGCCCTACCATGCCTGTAGATTGTCTGCTAGGAAACGACCTGGAGCAGTCCTTATGGAAGGAGGTTGAGCTCAGGTCTCACTTGGAGATGCTTGGGTTGCCAGAGTGGGCATGCGTGTCTACTCGGTCAATGGCAGCCAAAAGGGTGATCAAGAGGACTTGGAGCCTGAAACAGTGGCCCAAGTCCCTGCCAAGAGAAAGGGCAGGGGCGCGGGAAACCGGCCCCCGAGGTTCCCACGGACCGGGAGGAGGCGGACCTCGAGGGGGATGCCCGGTGCCTACAGGGGAGCAGGTAGCCGAACTGGGAGACATCTCTGAGCTGACCCATTGGCAGCAAGAAGGGGGTCCCACCAGGGAGGAGTTCTGCAGGGAGCAGAGCGAGTGTCCTACTCTGGAGGGTCTGCGGCGGCAGGCTGCAGACCAGGCAGCTGGTAATCAGTCCGGGTCACATCTGATCTACTGGGAGAGTGGTCTCCTATACAGTGAGCCTAAGGTTGCTGAGCCTGGGTCAGCCCGTGTGCTGGTGGTACCCCAGCGCTTCAGGACCTTCCTACTGGGTCTGGCTCATGACGTGCCTTTGGCAGGACATTTGGGGCAGGACAAGACCTTTGACAAGCTTGTCACCCACTTCTTTTGGCCCCAAATGCGAAGGCAGTCAGATGCACACTGTAGGTCTTGCCAAACTTGCCAGGCAAGTGGTAAGAGTGGGAGGAAGGTCAAAGCTCCTCTCCAACCATTTCCTGTTGTTGGAACACCCTTTGAAAGGGTAGGGATGGATATTGTGGGGCCACTGGATCCCAAGACAGCCATGGGCAACAGGTACATCCTGGTCTTGGTGGACCATGCCACCCGGTACCCGGAGGCAATCCCTCTCAGGACAACGACGGCGCCAGTGGTGGGCCGGGCGTTAATGGGGATCTTTTCCCGTGTGGGATTCCCCAGAGAGGTGGTTTCTGATAGGGGGACCAATTTCATATCGAAGTATATGACATCCCTGTGGAAGGAGTGTGGTGTAACCTACAAGTTCACCACTCCTTACCACCCACAAGGAAACGGTCTGGTGGAGAGATTCAACCAGACTTTGAAAGGCATGATCAAGGGTCTAACAGAACCCATGAGGCGTAAGTGGGACGTCCTCTTGCCATGCCTACTCTTTGCATACAGGGAGGTGCCTCAGAAGTCTCTTGGGTACAGCCCCTTTGAGCTCCTGTATGGCCACCCTGTCAGAGGACCTCTGAGTTTGGTAAAGGAAGGCTGGGAGGCAGCTCCCAGGAAAACTCCCCAGGATGTATTTAGCTACATGCTGGCCTTTAGAAACCAAACTGCCCGCTTCAGGAAACTCGCTCAGGCGAACCTAGAAGCAAGCCAGGAAGAAATGAAGAGATGGTATGACCAGAATGCCACTCTGGTCGAATTTCAACCTGGGCAAAAAGTGTGGGTGATGGCTCCAGTGGCACCTTGTGCCTTGCAGGACAAGTGGACTGGGCCATATGAGGTAAAGGAGCGCAAAAGTGACGTCACCTACCTGGTGGATTTGCAGGCTCCAAGGAACCCTTTGAGGGTCCTTCACGTGAACCGCCTCAAGCCCCACTTCGAGAGGTCCGAAGTGAGTATGCTCTTGGCGACAGATGATGGGGTGGAAGAGGAGAGTGAGCCTCTCCTGACCTCCTGTCTACCAAGGAGCATGATGGGTCAGTAGAGGGTGTGATCCTCTCCCCTACTCTGACTCAGGAGCAGCAGGGGGACTGTCGCCAGTTGTTGGGACAGTTCACCCCACTGTTCTCTCTGACTCCCGGTGTTACTCACTGGTGTACCCATGACGTGGACACTGGTGACAGCCCTCCTGTGAAGCACAAGATTTACAGGTTGACTGACCGGGTCAGAGCCAGCATCAAGGAGGAGGTCTCTAAGATGTTGGCGTTAGGGGTGATTGAGCCCTCCCACAGTCCTTGGGCCAGCCCAGTGGTCTTGGTCCCAAAGGCTGCTGCGCCCAGTGCCACTCCAGAACTCCGGTTTTGTGTGGACTACCGTGGGCTCAATGCCGTCACCAGGACTGACGCGCACCCCATCCCCAGAGCTGATGAGCTCATTGATCGGTTGGGAGCTGCCCGGTTCCTCAGCACGTTTGATTTGACGTCTGGGTACTGGCAGATTGCCTTAACCGATGGGGCCAAGGAGAGATCAGCATTCTCAACCCCAGAAGGTCATTACCAATTCCGGGTGATGCCCTTTGGGTTGAAGAATGCCCCTGCCACCTTTCAGAGGTTGGTCAATCAGGTGTTGGCTGGGCTGGAGGATTTCAGTGCCGCCTACCTGGATGACATTGCTGTGTTCAGTTCCAGCTGGGAAGAACATTTACAGCACCTTGAGAAAGTGTTGAGGGCTCTGCAAGGTGCAGGCCTCACGATCAAGGCCAGTAAGTGCCAGATCGGGCAGGGTTCTGTGGTGTACTTGGGACACCAGGTAGGAAGCGGCCAGGTGGCGCCCCTACAACCCAAGATTGACACAATTCTGGCTTGGGAACCCCCCAAGACCCAGACAGAGGTGAGAGCCTTCTTAGGGCTCACCGGCTACTATAGGAGATTTGTTAAGGGCTATGGCACCATCGTTGCCCCCTCAACAGAGCTGACCTCTAAGAGGCAGCCCAGGAAAGTGATCTGGACTGAGTCCTGCCAGAAAGCTTTTGATGCCCTGAAGGCAGCCATGTGCACGGCGCCCGTGCTCAAGGCACCTGACTTCTCCAAAGAATTTGTTGTGCAGACTGACGCTTCAGAGCATGGTGTGGGAGTGGTGCTCTCACAACTGAACGAAGAGGGCCTGGATCAGCCTGTAGTCTTCCTTAGCAGGAGACTACTTCCCAGGGAACAGAGGTGGAGTGCCATAGAAAGGGAAGCTTTTGCTGTGGTCTGGGCGCTGAAGAAGTTGAGACCATACCTGTTTGGGACTCACTTCCGGGTTCAGACAGACCACAGGCCCCTCAGATGGTTGATGCAAATGAGGGCGAGAATCCAAAACTGCTGAGGTGGTCCATCTCCCTACAGGGAATGGACTTTACGGTGGAACACCGTCCTGGTACAGAACACGCCAACGCAGATGGTCTGTCCAGGTTCTTCCGCCTTAGTGAAGAGAACTCCAATGGGGTTGGGTAGTTCTCCCTACTTTCAGCTGGAGGGGACATGTGTTAGACTTGGCATCTTTTGGCGTGTTTCCCCTGACTTTTTGCTTTCTGACCTCCCGGTTTTGACTCTGTTTTTGCTGGTGTAATGATTCTGCGCACTTTCCTCACTGCTGTCCAGTGGGAAAGTGCAAGTGCTGCCTGTATAAAATGTGTTATGGATTGGTGTTTCCATGATTGGCCTATTTGGTTTATGTGTCAGTCCCTTGTAAAGTGCACTGCGAGTGCCAGGGCCTATAGACCAAATGCTGTTGGTGGGCTGCAGCACTGGATTGTGCCACCCACGCAAACAGCCCGTAAAGTGTAACTCGGGCCGGCCATTGCAGAGCCTGTGCGCAGCCTGGGGCTGCCATGTCGACTTGGCAAGTGCACACACTTGCAAGTCCCTAAACCTTCCCTTTGCTACATGTTAGTCACCCCTAAGGTAGGCCCAAGGTACCCCTGTGGGCAGGGTGCGTTGTATGCGAAAGGTAGGACATGCCCGGGTGTGTGTGGCATGCCCTAATAGTGAATCACAGCCTAGTTCGTTTTTCACTATTGCAAGGCTACCTGTTCCCCCTAGGCCAGAACAGGCAGTTTTGATTATTACAGCTTATAATCCTAACTGACCCCGGGAACATGGTAGAAATTCGAGTTTAGTATGCCTGGACTCAGAATGATAAAATGCATCTTTTAGTGAAGTTGGTTTTAACATTCTGTGTTTGAAAATACCACTTTTAGAAAGTGGGTATTTTCTTGTCTAACCATCCAAGCCTGCCTCCTTGAGGTTGTGTATTCCTTGTCTGGAATGTGAGTGACAGGGGCTGGGGGATGCCAGGAGACAGGGTGAGTCAGCACAGGGCTGAATAGCAAGATCTACATGTAGATGGGTGGGAGGGGTCGCACCTGGGCCCTGAATAGGACAGTGCCTTCCCTCCACAATGCTGGCTCCACCTCCTGTGGTGCGTCTGATGTCCCTGGCCTACTCACTGAAAGAAGGGACGGAGACTTGTCAACAAAGTGCTCCAGAACTGGTTTGGACTAGGCAAAGGCCTCTCTGCCTTCAGAGAACAAAGGAATTTGGGATATAAATATTGGGGCCCTGACCCCATGAATTTAGATCTCGCTGGAATCAAGGAACCTGCCAAGACGAAGCGCTGGAAGAGCTGCCAGGAGGAGTACTGCCCCTTTGCTGTGTTGTTGCTTTGTTGGGTTGGCCTGCAGCTGCTGCTCCTGCCTTGGGCAGTGAAAGGACTGGACTGAACTTTCTACAAACTTGTGCTGAGTATCTCCAAGGGCCTGAAACCGAGCTGGCCTCCTGTTAAGAAGTCTCAGGGACTACAAAGACTTCACAAGCCTCTGGGTACCGCTTCTGGAACGCTGTTTCAGTTGCCACAGAGGAAGGGAACCGCAACCGACTCCGTCAACCGAATCCCTGGCCGGTGACCTGTTTGCACCGCAGACCGCATCGCCCCGCTTCGCATCGCAACCCTGGTCTCACCGTGGGCGACGTCCGACGCCGCCAACATCGAGCCGCTGCTTGCACCGTGACCTGTGGGCACCGCAGTTCGCATCGCATCGCTTCACTGAACCAACCGGACCCGACCGACGCGGTCGCTGCAACTGGCTCAAGAGTCGTGACCGCACCGCATTTGGGGCACGGCTCGCACGTCTGCGACGCACCGCTCCGACTCGCACCGCTGTCCGACGCCAGCTCCCGCACTCCGGCTTGGTCGCCTGCATCGCAACCTGTCAGCACCGCATCGAGCATCGTCTCACCCTGCATCGCACGCCTTGGACTCACCGACTCCGTCTGCACGACGCTCATCGAGCCGCTGCCTGCACCGCATCGAGGGACACCGCACCTTGCATCGCTCCGTCTTGCACCGCAACAGCGACGAACGCCGACCGGCTCGTACACTCCGTACCAGCCACAACGAGAAAGGTACTGTAACCGAGTCTGTTCATGACTCTGCTGGCCCGTATCGACGCGGTCGGCTGGAACTGTTAGACTCTGTGGTTTTCAGCATCGCGGTAGGCTCGGACGGAGCTACCGACTCGTACGAACTTTGCTTTTGTGCTATTCCTGCAAAGAAGAAGTTACCGTATCAAGTATTAATTCGTAAAGTATAGTATTGTGGATTTTTGTCGTAATTGGTCTTGTCTTGAGTATATAAAATATTGGTTATTTTTCTAAACTGGTGTGGTGTCAGTTTGTAGTGCTTACACTGTATTACTGTTGGTTATGTGCAAATGCTTTACACACTGCCTCTGAATTAAGCCTGACTGCTCGTGCCAAGCTACCACGAGGGTGAGCAGGGGTTACTTTACGAGTGTAACACCCTTACCCTGACTAGGAAGAAGGGTCCCTACTTGGACAAAGGTGCAAGCCCTTGCCAACTAGAGATCCCATTTCTAACAGGATGTTTAAGTGGGCCGGAGCTTTCTCAGTGGACAGAATAAAGAGAGACAGGGTGGTAGGTAATACCTGTTGATGAGGGACAGGAAAAAAATAATGCTCTGCCCTAAGTCCATCCCTGAAATTGAGAGATGTCCACCGGCAAAGCTTGATGGACAGCATTGTCAAATATGACAGACGGCTGTTAATCTTTTTCAAAGATTATATTTTTCATACACAAACTCCCAGATCAGGAGTTACTTTTTGAAAAGTAAAAATCTAATGCCCTCGTCTCCATCGTAGTTTTCTCCCAAGGTGTAGGGGTTGTTATTTTTTTCCTGTCACCCATAGACAGGTTTTACTCACTAACGTGGGTGACAGACTGGAACTTAGGGCCAGATGTATCAAGCATTTTTTGTCTTCGCAAATGGCCGATTTGTAGAATCCGCCATTTGCGAACCCAAAAAAATACTTTTCAGATGTAGCAAACCCTTTTTTGCGATTCGGTGACCTGTTACCGAATCACAAAATGGGTTTGCGATTCGCTATTTGGATGGGGCGTGTCTAGGACGACCCTTCCAAATAGCGAATCCTAATGGTATGTATGAATGTTTTGTGACCGTGAATGCGGTCGCAAAACATTCGCATTTTACCACCTACTTCAAGTAGATGGTAACCCATTCGCAAATGGGACGGGGTCCCTAAGGGACCCCTTCCCCTTTGTGAATGTTTGTAAAAGCATTTTTTAAGATCAGGCAGTGGTCCCACACACCACTGCCTGCTCTTATAAAATGAAAAGAAAACTTTTCATTTTTCTTTTTGTAAAGCATCTTGTTTTCCTTTAACGAAAACGGGCTACTTTGCAAAAAAAAAAGATTGCTTTATTTAAAAGCAATCACAGACATGGTGGTCTGCTGATCTCAGCAGGCCACCATCCTTGTGATTTTTGCGATTACTAATGGATCGCAAATTGTGACCTACCTCATTAATATTCATGAGGTAGGTCATTTGCGACCCATAAGGAATTGCAGAAAGTGTTAAAAACACTTTCATGCATGCCATTTTGCGATTTCCTAATTGCGAATCGCAAGGATTCGCAATTAGGAAATCGCAAAACGGATTATTGATACATCTGGCCCAAAAACACATAACCCTATCCACCTTATAGCCCTGATTCCAAGTTTGATGTTAACAAGGCGCTATTTATCGCACTGTACCAATACCGATACCCTAGGATAGGTTACTTATAGGGTGCAATACAGAGCACTTATTATGAGTTATTGGAGAATAACATGCAGGTTATGGTGTTCAACATACCAAAATATGCATGGTAAGGTAAATACTGTATGCTGTTCCCTATTAAATTCTGTATGGATTGGGGGGGTTGGCCCTTACCTACAACCCCCTTGGGCCTTAGACAATTGTATACACTAAACAAAATCAGGTGGTTGTGAGATTTAAACACATCTTTACTTATGCATGAGGTACATTTTACTCAATAATCATGACCTCAAATTTGTTTTAGTAATGATTGAACACAAACGTTTTTTAAACTCTCACATTTGGTCAATAAAAGAAAGGACAAACCACATTCAACTTGATGGATATACAGTGAAAATTATTTGAAAAACATGTGTGAAATATGGAAAGATAAATCAAAAATTTATACATGAACTAGGCTAAAATTGCATCTTCAGCAATCCAAGATTTTACAAGACCAGAGCATTACATTCACAGAAAGTGCTCTTAGTACTGGAACGTATAAAGGGTCCAGAGGTATCTAATATGGGCTTCCAATAGTTTCTTTAGACAAATGAATTTATATGTCTATATTGATACTGGTTGAACTAGGATCCCCTATTGATCCCTGTCTATGCGTTTCGAACCCACACTTTCTTTGAGGGTTCTCTTCAGGACAAGGGTTTGGTGAATTCTTAGGGGGCACAACAAAAGGTTTTGATTCCGACTTATCAGTTGTCAAGGTTATTAGGGATTTGTACTCGTGCACCAAATCAAAGGAGCAGGACAGGCTTTTCTGGATTGCTCATGTTCTGTGAGTCTCTGTAATTTTAATTTGTTTAGAAGTGGATTCTGGAGCCCAGTGTAATTCCTTTACAAAAGCTTGTTAGGGCTCCCTCTGGATCACATCGTCCTCCTGCCACATGGATAAGGTTTTACCTGCCGAAATTTAATGAAGGATGAGGTATTTAACACACTCAGTATTTATGGTACGGTAAATACTGTATACTTTTTCCGTATATAATTTTGGCAGATTTGGCCTGTTGAAATTTAACAAAGGGTGAGGTATTTTACATACTCAGTATTTATCAAATGCATTAAATATCACCAAAGTCATAATTCCACCCACTGCAGAACCCAGATGTTTATGCGGGGGTTGGAAAACAATGACCAACTCATAATTAGGGTCTAAATACTCAATTTGACTCAGTTGTTGTAAACCTGGTAGTCTGCCCGACTCAAATACGCATAGTCAGACTGAAAGTTTGGCAGAGAGGTAGCTCTCCGCCAGGCTCTAACTCGGGCCCATAGTGTGAATTTACAATGGTTCTCAAGTAATTGTATCATTTTCAAAACGTGCAATACAGCACTAAGCAAACTTTCAAAAAAGATTTTGTTGTTAAAATGTTATCTTTCTGCAAAAATGCTGTTGGATGTTGTGCTATGTTTATCTGGTGATTTATAATCACTTTTTATTCTATTGATCTTATTATCTTTTCTTAAAAGAAAACACCAACCGTTTGTTCCAATTAAGAGAGAGATGTTTATGAATGTAACTTTCAGCTCACAGATAGAAGACTAAATTCAAAGACTGATGTAGGCATTGGAAGACAGGTTGCGCCTTACTCTGTTGATGCGTCAGTGATTAATGGCATCCATAGGTACCTGTCCTTTTCATATCATGCTTGTCAAAGATGAAGTCTCTGTTGCAGGTGTTCATGCTAATGAGTGCATGATTGACATTCTCCTTGAGCTGCCTTCAGTTTCCTCGCCTCTTCAACAATACTCCACACAATGCCGACTGATCAGCGCAGACTTGCAAGAGAGGATGAATTCCAATTAATTTGATCCTTCAGAACAATTTAAACTCGATTAAAATTTATACCTTTTCATTTAGTGATGCATTTCAAAATATTTCACACATCTGGAGCAAAATATAAAACATCATAATTCTGAAAAATAAACAGATGGTTTGTTTTCAAGCCCCAAGTGATGTTTGGATAAATATACAGTACATTTATTTATATTTATGATTTGCATTTACTAATAATTTGGTACAAGTTTGCCACATGTGTAATTGATGTCATTAGTAGAGAATATACTTATATCAATATTTACTCTGGAAAACGTCAAACTGTTTAACAAAAAAGGCACGTTGCTGGCTTTTTCACACTTCATCTATAGTATTCATTGATTCAAGAGAGGGTAATATTAGAGCAAGCAATATTTAATACATACATCTGGTTGCATTAAAATGGCAAGACATTCTACTTTAAACATGCTGCCTGGAATATAAACCCCCAAACCATTCATCACCAGCACCTGAATTTTACTGTATTTAAATCCAGACTCTGAGATTGCGACAAATGAAGGTGTCTGTTCTAAATCACAATTGTTGAAAAATGGCCCTCTCGGAAGGGTCACCCCAAACATTTTGCCTTCCTCCTCCTCTTTTTACTGAATTCTTTTTGTTGGCCTTAGGACTCTGAGCACTTTACCACTGCTGACCAGTGCTAAGGTGTATGTGCTTTCTCCCCTAAAAATGGTAACACTGTTGTATACACAATTGAAATATTTAATTCTCTTGTAAGTCCCTTGTAAAGTGGTATACCTTATACCCAGGACCTGCAACCTGAATGCTACTAGTTGGCATGCAGCACTGATTGTGCCACCCACACAAGTAGCCTTACAAACTTGTCTCAGGCCTGTCAATGCAGGGCCTGCATGTGCAGTTTACTGCCACTCTGACTTGGCATTTAAAACTACTTACCACATCTTAAACTCCCCTTTCTATTACACATAATTCAACCCCAAGGTAGGCCCTAGGTAGCCCATAGGGCAGGGTGCAGTATAAGTAAAAGGCAGTGTCAGTTCTCACCTGTCTTTTCCGCAGGAGCGATACAAATAGCACAATGCCAGGTCCCAACTTCCCCAGACCACCACACCCACCCAACTAAGTCAAAGTATGTTGTGATAAGAGGAGGAAGAGGGTAAGAAAAGGGAGGACGAAACACCACCTGTCCCACGGAGCCAATTCAGATAGGTAGATCTGGTGCAAGGTAATTTCTATGTGTTCCCTGTGTGTGGAGAAAACAGAATATCAGTAGTAGTATGACTTTCTACTGGTGGACTGAATAATATACTCTAATCATGCATGTGGTTTTGTAATCCTTAACTACCTGTGTGAATCCCCTCTTCCGAAATTAAGCAGATGACTGCATAAACAGGATTTGTATACAATCTATGGAAACAATACCAAAAGAGGGCATCTGTACTTGGTATTCATCATAATAATGACATTTCTTATAAGAGCTAAGCTAATGTATTCCAAAACCAACCTAAAAAGCATTCTGCAACATGCTTTAATAAGCCCAAAAAAATAATACTATACATCCAAGACTGGAAACAAAATTTCTTAACGTAAATGACCAAAGAAAAGAAAAGGCACAAAAATAGGTGCAGGGCTAACAAGCCTAACTATAAAGGCTTCACAAGAAATAACAATATTCGAATTCTCTTTTAGGTTTCAATCAAGTCTGGTACAAGGAAAGAATCGGAAATCCACAATAATGAGAGCAGCAGTCAGATAAGTATCTTTAAACCATAACGGAGAGCACAATGCGCATTACCATCAGAGACGATATGCAATATTTTAGTATCTTTTCTTTTCTTGGTTTTGCAGGTAGAAGGAATCAAGAAGATGCCACGAGCACCATAGCCCGAGATCAGCTTCTGCAGGAGAGCCGCTGACAGGCCGCCGACACGAAGAACGCAGAGTAGTGTGACCCGGAAGCCAATGGTGAGTGAAATCAGGACAGAAGGCACGTATGCATGTAGAAACTAGAATGCAAAGTGTCTTTTCGCCTGAATTGCCCATGTTTATCCTGGTGCTGCTCCGCCCCTAACCTCATACTGGTCGTGCGCGGAGCACGCCTGGCAGGTAGGGCATATACTGTTACGTTTTGCCTGTCCTGGTAGTTGTAAACACCCAAATTTGTTTTTCACTACTGTGAGGCCTGCTCCTCTCAATGGTTAACATTGGGAGTTCCTTAATGCACTTTTAAGCTGTACTTCCTGATTAGAAAGGAGCAGCTGCGTCGTGTTTTATATCTTTGGAATGGAATTGATAAATCCTCTTTACGGGTAAATTTGGACTTAACATTACTATTTTAGAAATGCCTCTTTTAGAAAGAGGGCCTTTCTTTGCGCTTCCTGCTCTGTGTGACTGGAGCCTGTCTTCAATACACGTCTGGGGCGGGTGACACTTTGTGCATTCCTTCTAGGCAGCCACAAACACAGGAAGGTTTGGTGTGTCTGCATACTCATCTGCATTCTGATTGCTCTTTCTGAGCAGGAAGCGAGAGGGAATCTTACACTTACACCTGAATAGGCAGTGCCCTGTTTCCCACACAAAGGGCTGATTACCCCATACTGATAGTCTGGAGCCAGGGCTGGTAAGAAAGGACTTGTGTGCATGTCAAAGACCCTTCTTTAAAGACATCCCCAGTACTTAAACTCCTAAATGTGCTTTTCACTATTGCCAGGCTTACCTCTCCTATATGATTACATTTAATAAGCAATAACTTTTGATTGGGAGCAGGTAGGATTGTTATGTTTACATTCAAATTAATTGTAATTTAATATCCTCTTTCATGGTAAAGTCACATTTTAAGTTAGAATTCTGAAAATGCCACTTTTAGAAATCTGGTATATTTGTGTCCTAAACATTTGGTGCCTTCTGCCTGTATCCTGGGTCACATGACTTGGTGTAGTTGGCAATTGGCCTTTGTGTATTCCTTCCAGTCAATGATACAAAGGGTGACTAGGTGCCAGCAGGATAGACCATCCTGTCGGGATTGGAGGGGCCGAGTTATGCACAGCCACACTTACATTTCAAAGGAGCTGCCTCACACACTCACAAAGGACTTCACACTAGCATTTTGTCATCACAGACATCCTGGGACCAGGGCAGGTAGGAAGGAAATTCCAGAACCATGAGTGGGAGGAAAAGACCAGACGTTTCTTCTACCTCAAAGCTGGCACTATGTATAAAAATAGGACCCTCAGACCCACTCTTCTCAGACTCCTTGACCTGTGGATACTACAGAAGAAGAACTGCCTTCTTGCCAAAGGACTGCCATGCTGTTTGAGGCCTGCCCTGCTCTCTGAAAAGGAAGTCTGGACCTGCTCCTTTCATCCCAGGCAGAGTGACTCCAAGGGTCAGGTGGCTGACCTCCTGTTCTGAGCTACAGGGCACAACAAGCTCCGAGGCCTCCCTGCTGGACTCTGCTGAATTGAGTTCCTGATCACCAAGATGTGCCTCCCAAGATCCTGGACCCTTGGGTGGCATCAGTTGAACTCCTCCTGTGAAGATAAGGAGAAATCCTGAAGTTTTGAGTTTCTTCAATATTGCAAACTGGCCCATTTGCACCGAGATCTCACTGCCAGTGATGACCGCCATCGCAAAGCTCCAGTGGATCCCACTCTTTGTGCCATAGCGCCTGCCAACAATGACCAGCAACTAAATATCTGCACTTTGCACTATAGCATCGACAGCCCGTCGTGACCGACAGTGAGGAGCTCCAGAAACAAACATCCATGAAACCCGACAGGATTTTCATACTACAGTGATGACCATATGCGACACCCGGCCTGCTCTCCACACTACAGCGATGATGACCATCTGCAACGCTCTCCCTGCTACTTGGCAGCCTCCTCACCCGTGAACTGGACTCTTCACACCAGACTTTGAGAAAGTAACTTTTTCAGTGGGACTAACCTGTTCCCTGTATCTAGCCCATGCTCCATCGCGGTCAGCCTGATCCTATGACATCCCCGCCGGTCTAGCACAACCAGATAACTGCGAGTGGTGGTTTGTGCTTTTGGGAGCTATGCTTACCTAAATCTTTGAAACTGCATATCTCCGGTTGTACTGATTGGATTTTAGTAATTTTGGTCCCATTTTAATTATTATATTTTACACTTTTATTAACAAATTAGTGTGGGATTTTTCTTGTGTTGTGTTTTCACTTTATTACTGTTTGTGTGCTGCATAAATACTTTACACATAGCCTCTAAGGTAAGCCTGACTGTGTTTGTGCCAAGCTACCATAGGGTTAAACACAGGTTAGTTTAGTGACTTTTTTGGTTCACCCTGACAGGGATTGTGGTGTTTGCTTGAGGAGGGTTTTCACCCCACTCAATCAAAAACCCAATTTCCTACAGGTAAGTATAGGTTTACTATACTTAGCTCGACATCTATATAACTTGACAATTTTTATATCTTCAAAGAACGTAGATGTGGTGTTAAGAATAGTATATCTAGACTTACCTACACGCACTTACCTCCTCGATCTTTTGATCCTTGATATTTTGGCATCAATGTTCTGGTAACTCAAGGCTTCACACTTATTATTCCAAACAGCAATCTTGAGCTACCCCTCACACTAATGAGTCATAGACATTTTCAATCACACATCTTACCCACTGTTTTAGAGAGTGAAGAGCCACAATCCACACTAAGAATTTACCATATTATAAACCTCCATTCTCACAAATTCAAACCCCATGAAAGCACACTACATTAATAAGTTTTTTTCTGTGCATTCCCCACGCTCATGTATTTTATGAATTTGTAGTGCACCAAGGAGAAGATGCCATATGACTACAGGATGGCCACAGCATGTTCAACCGATAGGCCTCAAAGTATCATAGATTACTCCTCCAGTTTCCTGCATTACTATTTAAGTTCAGAAGAGGTAAGACTCAATGCTATATCGTAAGCAAAGGATCTGAGTCACAAAGACGTTTCAAAATCTACAATCATAAGTTTACACCAAATGCAATGCTCTTGACCTCATCCTTGATGTGGTTATGGCTGGGTGTATTTTTAATTATGCTGGAGTAATCGGAGCAATTTTGGTAATTCTGTGTTACTCTTTGATGAGGAATTACTAATGATAACTCAATTACCCTCCTCACGTAATTAAGTTTAAGTCGGGGTAAAACAATCCTACCGCAAGAGCACATTTTTGTGCTAAGATGCATTTAGTGATATTTCATAACAGAAAATGCACCCATGCATCCATTTGGATGAGGGGAGGCATTTTGCTATAAGAAAATTGCTGAGTGGTAAATTGGGGGCAAATCTTACCCCAAGAGAAAATATAGCGAGTGTGAGCAGCTAATCAAGCTTGATATTCATGTTCTGTTGCATTTGGCAATATTTCTTAGTGCAAAATTTATTCTGAATCTCATTTTGGAGGCGAGGAGGACTTTTGCATTAAGAAAATGCACTAAACGCAGAATTACTCTTCTCACATAATTATGCCTAATCTCGCAGAACTTTGGCAAACTTCCGTGTCATTATGCTACACCGAATTACGTGAGGTACACCCACCCCTAGATGTGATGTGCAATTATAAATGACGTAAACACAGTTACCAGTGAGATTAAGTTTTACATTAATGCAAACACTAGCAGTGAGACAATTAAAAATATATTATTCTATGCATTTATAAGGCATTAATATACAGCGGACAAAGCCAAATGGCAGTGGAAAATTGTACAGGGTCCAAGGCAAACACACAGTTAATGTGTGAAAGGTGGTTTAGCAAGTTTGTAAGTGTGAAAGTTGACTGTTACTGCATTAAGATGTAGTGTTCTTTAAAGCGATGTGTCTTCAGCCCTTTTATAAATTTGAGCAGAGTTGGGCAGTCCTGATGGATACATGGATGGAGTTCCTGATCCTCGGAGCAAAGATAGAGAAGGCATGTTGCTTTTTTCATTTCTTTGACTTCAGTCATATAATATCCTGGCTGTGAGTGTGTCAAGAGCCACCAAAGACGGTGAGCTTTTTTAGCCAAATAGGCATGGGTCTAGGGGGAATCTGAGTGACTTAGCATTGGTTGAAAGTTGGGATTTATATGTGTCCAGGCTCATGTTCTTTAGCCAGGTGTGAAGTAGTTGTTGGTTGTTATATTTGGTGAACAGCAGGAATTCTGTGATGCTAGGATTATGCATCTGGTAGTTTCTGGTAGCTTCTGGGGATCCAGGTCAGAATGAGGGATGCTACATGCTATTCCTGGTGAAGAAGATGCAGTGCACATGCTGGATAATTAAAGGGAGTTTATTCCAAATTAAGTCAATTACATGGTAAGCGAAGGAATGCATTGTCCCATCTTACAGCTCAGATCAACAATAAATTACCCATTTTTTGTTGGAAGCATTTGTATAGCTCTCTATCACCAATGGTCCCTAGATGTTATTCCAACAGCGAGGTTTTACGCTCGAATTTAAACTGCAGTTGAGATGATTCCGAGCATAAATTGGGGGAAGAGAATTCCAAAATGTTTCTGCATTGATAAAAAGCAACTCGCCCATCTAGAGTTCCAAAAAGTAAGACAGATCATAAGGTTAACAGAAGAAGATATCAAGCTTCTGTTGGGAATATAGCCTTGAAGATTCTTCTGGATTAAAAAAATGGGTTGTGCTAAATCAACATTTAAACACAATGCACAAAGTTTTAAAACTCATGGGTTGTCTTACAGGGAGCTAGTGACGTTTCTCATAAATATGTGTGGCTTGAGCAAATCATGGGATGGAAGTCTCCAGTCTAGCCACCATGTTCTGAATATCTCGAGCCCCAAATAAAGAGCATTTGCATAGACTAAATGGGATCCAATTAATGCCTATAATGCAATGTCTGCTTCCAAAGTTTAAGTATGGTGCAATCATCCTCAAGATTTGAATGTTGTACCTTCAAGAAGACACCACTGTGAAAATTTGAGCACATGGTGAAAGCAACTTGTCAATCTTAACACCCATAATGTTTAATATTTTATGCAGGTGGGCATAAGGTGTTCATATCAGCAGGCCAATAATCATCAAAACAACGGTCATTTTGCTCATTGATGATCAGGACTTCTGTCTTCTCAGCATTTAGTTTCAGTTTGTTACTACCCATCCACTGCCAGACATAACACATGGTCTGTTGGGATGTTTCATGTATGGTGGGTTTATTATCTAAACACAGAAGAAACTGGTTATCATCTGCATACATGAATGCTATCGCACCCCTCTCCAGTAATGATTTTGCTGATGGGATGCCATAGATGTTGAACAATTGAGGCATGATGGAGGAACCGTTAGGTACTCCCAAGGATAACTCAGAATGTTGAAATGTGAAGTCTCTGAATTGTTTAGTTTGAGTCTGCCCCAAGACAAAAGATTTGAGCTACCTCAGTGCTAGGCCCTCCATACCATGTGATTTGACACAGTTTAAAAGGAATGCATGGTCAACAGTTGCAAAGGCAAAAGCCAGGTCAAATAAAAGCAGGGCACTGGTGTGATCTTTATCTTATTCCCAGTTAAGGGGAGTAAAGATATTGGCATACATTTTTAAAATCTGAGAGGTCTCTACATGGTTTCTGAAAGAGAGGCTTCAATATTGCATCTTTCAGGTTGGCCCAAAATTGCCAAGAGTGAGTAATTTAACAGGGTCAGAAGCATAAATCCTATTACATGTTTGAGGTTTTTTTTAAATTGCTACATGGCAGGGGTCATTTGGAGAGCCTGATTTAGTTGTCTATAAAGAGGACATTAATTCATTGTGGGAAAAGAAGGAATAATCATTGAGATGTGAATCAATTTTGGAGTGCAAAGTCTCAGCTATAGGGAAGTTGAGAAAATCTATCTCATCCTTTATACGGCTAATTTACTTTGAAAATCCGAATTGAGTTAGTATGAAAATTGTTCTGAAGGAACATTTAATTGTATGTGGGAAACACCAGTAAGCAGCTTTTCTGTGTCCATTCCACATTCCATACACATGTGTCAATATATTGACCAGGGCCACTGGAATTATGCGATTGTGCGACTGTGGCATTTTTTGCATAATTGTAGATTTTTTATGCATTTGCCACATACGTCATTTGCTGTGTAATCTGCAGATTTTAACACAAAAAATTGTTTCTAGCTTGAACGATTCAAAAGTTACTAAAAGCACAATGGCACATGTTGCTGCGCAGTCGAAGTCCCTTTGCAAAGCGTGACTGGTCACCTTTATGTTGCTTATTGCTATATTTAGGTGTTAAACTGGTACTGATGCTCTGCACCCAGTGCCCAGGCAGTGTTAATAAGTGCAAAAATAACAATATAATGAAGTATTATAATTATAAAATATGCTGCAGTACGCTGAATAATTTGCATTTTCTTGCCACGTAATTTACTCAACGCTGCCACATATTTTGCCCCTTTCCTGCCACATAATTCCAGTGGCCCTCATAATGAATTACACATACACACTCCACATTCCATTCTCGCTTGGTACTTCTCACCACAAGCATAAATCAATACCATTAGGTGTAAGCAGTGTTTGAGGTGTTAGACTTTGGAGCTGAGGAACCCTTAAAATACAGTTGTGTTGTTGGCGTATTGGTGAATTATGATTAGGGCTCCCGGTTTTCCGTTTAAACGGATTTTTACATATAAATACAGACGGAAAACAAGTTTTCCTTTGTCTGTTATCTATTTTTTTATTTTTTTATTATATTATTTATCATTTTACAATTAACAAGAAAGCACCACATTTAGCAAAACCACAGATGCATGATGTAGACTTCATACAAAGCAATAACATTCACAATAAGATGAAAACAATGAGCGAACAAAATGTGTAGGATAGTCTAGTCCCATATCTGACATATAGCACTCGAGAGTCCCAACAAATTGCAGTATTAACTGTGTGTGGTTCATAAGGGTGACTGCAATGGAATCAGAGATGTCAATGCAAACTTTGGTCAGCTCAAAACCCAATTGGGTAAATATGCATTGGGGGTGCAATCAACAAGATGTACAACCCGCACAGTCAGTCCTGAGATGTCTGGTCAGGATGCTGTAAATAGGAGCGTAAAGACCTCCAGGGGTGGACGTCGGTGGTTGCTACCGCGCATACAGTTCGCTAGTGGTGTCATAAAATGTAAGGCTTTTAAGCCACTGTGTGGAGGTAGGACATCTCCCCCCTGCCCAGTGTATCGCTAGCTCACGCCTTGCGAGGAGGAGGGCAATCGCTAAAAATCAACACACTCCCTTTGGGACATCGTGTACGTAGCCTAGCAGGGCCAGCAGAGGGTCAGGCGCCAGCATTAGTTCAATCAACTGGGAGATTTTGGAAAATATCTCCACTCAGTAACGGCCTATTTTGGGGCTCATCTAGACAGGGTGCATAAAGTCTGCAACTAACGCACTGTACTTGGTACACATCAATGAGCAAGTAAGGTCAATCTTGGCCGAGAGATAGGGTGTCATGTACGTACACCATAAACATTTAAAATGCAGCAATTTGTGTCTGTGATTGGGAGAACCCAATTTAGTTAGTAAGAAACTGTAAGACCAGACATCGTCCAGCAATGGATGCTGTAGATCCTCCCGCCATGCTGCATGCAATCGTTCGTCTGTAGCGGGAAGCAAGTGAAGGCAGGCACGATAAAGTCAGGAGACCAAATGTACCCCAGCATCATCAGTAATGAGGATTGTGAGGGGGTGAAGTCATTCAGAGCAATAGGGTATCTGGAGATTCGAGCCGTTAATGCACTTTGAAGGCAGTGAAGCAAGAACCTGTCAAGTTGGGTGACATCCGCGAATCAGCCATCCTCAGACCAGGTAATGGAGTGACTGTCCCGAAATAGATCACCAGTAGTACAGAGAGCATAACAATTGAGTGCAAGTGTGACTGTGGTCTCCGTCATCAGGGGGAGCCAACGGTTGTCAGCGAGTGGAAGGGCAGAGGAGTACAAATGTTCCTTCCCCAACATGTGCAGTAGCCGGTGCCAGGCCCAACATGTAGTGGACAATAGCTGCATATCCCTGGGGTCTAGGGGGAGGCCCATGGGTAAAAGCAAGTTCAGGGGTGTAGTGCCAGCCATGTCCCGGTCGAGACATGTCCCGGCCGATCTGGATCATGGGTATTATAGGATCTAGGGAAGAAATTTGTTCACAAGGAGTACTTTGACTTCTTTCTTGAAGGATACAGTTGAGGGATTCATTCTGATTTCAGGGGGCAAGGTGTTCCAAATTCTCAGAGCAATCCCAGAGAAAGAATGGTTGTAAATGTTCTTCTTGTGCAATATCTGAGGTTTCAGAAGTAAGGTGTTGGAGCTTCTGGATCATCTGGAACCACTAGACAGTTCTAATTTCTGCACAAGTTATTTAGAGGTTTTGAAGTGGCTGGCTTTGTGTTCCATGCAGGCAACTTTTAGCTGGATTATTGCTTCGAAAGGGAGCAAGTTGAGGGATTTTTAGATGTGGACGATGTAGTTGTTTCTTTTAGAGTGGGTGATGAGCCTAGCAGCAAAGTTGAGCGAGGCTCTCAGAGGATCTGGGCAGCCCAGAGAGGGTTGCACTTCCATAGTCCAACCTGGAAATCACTAGGGCTTGCACTGCATGCTTGACGTCATTGGGGGGAGGAAGGGTTTTAATTTTCTTAGAATGTTCATTTGGTGATTCACTCCTTTGGTGGCTGCACTGATGTGTTTCTGCATGTTGAGGTTCTTCTCAAGAGTTAATCCCAGTGATCCCCCAGAGTCAATGATTTGTGGAATGCAGTTGAGGGCTGTTAGATGTTTCAACCATTTTTCAATGACAGGTGACTGGTTAGGTGGGGCAATTGGTAAGAATTCTGTTTTTTGAGTATTTAGTTTGAGGTGATTGGATGCTAGCCAATCTTGAGTTTTCCGAAGGGTTGTGATGAGTGAATTGATGTCTTCTGGGGTGGAGATTTTTAGGTATAGTTCGGTATCGTCAGCGTACATGTGATAGTGAATGCCCTGGGCACCAAGCACCCCATTCTAGCACATGACTCTTTCCGGGTAGCGAAGCACAGAAGTCCAAGGCCTAATCAGGGGAGGTGGTGTGGGACAGAACGTCCACCTATACCAGACAGAACAATTTAGTATAGGAAGTATCAATTTAAATAAAGTAGGCCTAGTGACTTTGTCAAGGGGTCATATCATTCAAATAAAAGGCAAGCCTTTTTGCTTTGTCAAAGGTCACCACATCAATATATAAGGCAAGCCTATAGGCTTAGTCAAAGGGTCATCACAATCCATAACACTTGGCAAGCCTATTGGCTTCATCCAGGGGGTCACCACATCAAAAGCCCAATAATCCACATGTTAAAAAAACAACATTACATCACTGAAATCAACAACCATGTTTCAATGCAATAATTATTGTCAATAAAGCATTGCAATGTTTATCAGAATCAGTCAACAATCAATTTTAAATAAAGCTTTGAAAGTCAACATAACATTAGGGGTGGCCGTAATTCATGGAGTTGCCCTTTGCAGAGTTCCACTCCGCCCTGCTGGGAGTAAAATACTGCTAAACAATGGGCGTGAGCTATAGGATGCAGTTTATTTACTACGGGGCACTATTCTTACTTTGCCGTCGCGTACTCGTCGACGCCCCCTTGCTCCTTCCGTCACTCTCCCTCCCCACTCTGCGTGCCACGGGAGCTTAAACTATGTGAGCTGAGTGCCCGAGGGGAATAGCAGGAAGCATTAATGATGAGCAGGAAAGCTCTCAAGGAGGATTAGAGTCTAGGGAGACTGCAAGGAAACCTATCCAAGAGTGGACAGGAACGATGGTGTTTAAGTGGGACGCTAGCTGGCGGGCTGAAAAACGTTTCAGGTTTGGCCGTTCTTGGCACCGTGGTCAAGCTTGATTCGTTTAGTGACGCCCACATTTCTTTACAGTTTGCTCATGCTTTGGATGTTTTTTTGTGTTGCTTTACAAAGCAAATAGAATGTGTTTCAAAACTACTACCATATCTTCGTTCCAATAATTTTCAATATATTTAAGGTTACTACGGAACAATTTTGTTTGTTATATTTTAATAAGTAAAATATTATTAGACACAACATAGGCTTTATGAAACTAAACAAGTAATCGCCCATTCGCCAAATTCATGATTTATTAATTCAAATTATACATTATGTCAGCATCGTAATTGTAATGATGAAGAATGCAACATAAATCAGTAAAACCAATAAGAACAAACAACCTGATATTAAACTACGGGCGCTATTCTTACCATGCTGCAGTGAACTCGCCAACGCCCCCTTGCTCCTTCCTTTCATGCTCCCTCCTCTTGCCCCAGAAGGGCCCGGGAGCTTCAACTCTGTGAGCCAAGAGCCCAAGAGGAATAGCAGGAAACATTAATGATGAGTGGAACAATTTTGTTTGTTATATTTTAATAAGTAAAATATTATTAGACACAACATAGGCTTTATGAAACTAAAATCAAGTAATCGCCCATTCGCCAAAACGTTTCAATAATTCATGATTTATGAATTCAAATTATACATTATATCAGCATTGTAATTGTAATGATGAAGAATGCAACAGAAATCAGTAAAACCAGTAAGAAAAAACAACCTGCTATTAAACTACGGGGCGCAATTCTTAACGAGCTGTTGCGAACTCGTCAACGCCCCCTAGCTCCTTTCTTCATGCTACCTCCCCTTGCCCCGGAAGGGCCTGGGAGCTTCAACTCTGTGAGCCAAGCGCGCAAAGGGAATAGCAGGAAACAATAATGATGAGCAGGAAGGGAGCAGAAACCGTGGGTGAAGCTCACGCGGCGGAGAGAATAAGAGAGTGGTTGTTGGCAGCATGGGTGGGTGGTGGCAGCAAACTCCGGTCCGTGGTGGTCAGTGGAGTTTTGTAGAACTCCGCATTCCAAGCGGAGCGCGGAGTGTCGAAAACTCTGTTAACTCCGCCGACGGAGCGAAGTTCACCACCCACCCCTACATAACATGTATCTGAGTCCTTCTTTAACACATTTAGGCCACATAAAATGCAGCCATAGAACTAACCTTTAGAGGTGGCTGCACTACCAAGCTGTAAAATAAATGTTTCAGCCTTAGAAGTCCTTGAAATAATGATGTCAAGCCTGGGGGGGGTCATAGTTTTTAAGGCCCCAGAAACTAAGGAGTACTATACCAATACTTTGAGGACTGAGCAGTTGAACTCCTTGAAGCCCTCCACTATGAGAATTCACATCGGTGGTGCCCCGGGCCTCCAAAGGCAAGGGGAAAGTGTGCAGATATCCTCTCGCTGGGCATTGTAGGGTGTTCCCTCGTGGGAACAGTGAATTTTAATGTGCGCGGTTCCCCCAGTGTGCGGATTTCTAATGACCTTGCACTGCAAAGGTAAGCCCCCTTTTTCTTCTATTTTGTTGGGGGTGCCTGGTCCCACTCGGGACACCCTAAGGCAGACCCCATGTTGGGTGCTGCAATGGGAGCTCTCGGGCCCTGCCACCCCCCACTGACTTCCTGCACCCGTTCTACTGCTGCTCCTGTGGCAGAAGCAGCTTGTCTCCCGGTCCCACTTGCAGTGGGAGCAGTGATGCATGGCTGGGTCCCCACCCTCCCCCTGGTCACTGGCATGGGAAGTGGGGAGGTGCTCCTGTGTTCAGGGTCCCAGAGATAGGGTCATGGGACCGTATCTTGGTCTAGTGGGCCCAGGAATGGGGCCGGGGCCCATTAAGTTGCACAGCTAGAGGGTGGGTTCTGGACCCAAAGGAAGTCTGGGGGGAAGCCCCACACAAGTCCACTCCCTGGGCAAGAAAATTAATTAGTCTTGCACTGACCCCCGGGGGGTTTGGCCCACCCTAGGAGAAACTCTGAAATATTGTTCTCTGCCTGGTCTACCCCCAGCACAGGGCTTTATACTGCTGTATCTCTGGCCATGTTGGGTCAATTTATTCTATTCTGAGCTCGTTTGACACCTGGTGGCGAGCTCTAGCCACCAGAGCATTTACAGCAGCCTCTTGACCTCAAAAGGGGCTCATCTTCCAGGGAGCTGGATTTACTGGCTACCTGTGCAAGCTTTCTCCTTTGCCTGGTGCTTCCTCCCTCCTGCTGGAGCACAGAAGTCTAGCTCTTTCCCCAATTGTTCATGGGGGCATAAGGGGCCAGCATTGGTGGCTCTGGAGAGACACAGTAGTCCTGGGGTCAGCTGCAGACAGAGTCCTCAGTACATTAGGGGACTTGTGCCTCCAGCCATGTATGGTATTCCACTTTCATAGTCCAGGTCAAACGTCTTGCTCTCCTTCATGTTCTGGGGTGCCACTTTTATGCCCAGTTCAGCTTGTGGGTGGGAGATTGCCCCTTTGTCCAACCTCCCGTTTTTGTAGGTTTGGCTCTGACCTTTCTAGTGAACAAAAGCTAGTGAAACAAAAGGCTGGTGTCATGTATCTTTGTGTGTGTTAGGTAAAGTCCCTTTTGAAATGTAACCAGGCAGGGCCTAACTCCTAGCCTAGCCATCATGACAGGAAGACCCACTCCCTCCTCACCCAGTCCCCTTTGTGCACTGTCTGCCTCTAATACACATTTCACAGTGGAAGTACCATAACCAGTCCAGCCAGCTGGAAACTTCCAGAAACTTTAGAGGGGAAAATGCCAACTTTATGCAAGTGTAATTTCTAAAATAATAATTTACAATGCAACCTCATCAATAAAGAAGAATTTAAATTACAATGCAAATGAGAGTAAGAGGGATTTTTCCAGATGCTACCAATCCGAATTTAGCAATTGATTAATGTAACAATGTAGCCCAATGGTTCCCTATGCCAGCAGCTGGCCTTGCTACAGTGAAAATCGTTTTTGGGGGATATTTCATTGTAAGGACATTTTGAACATTAATTTCTATATGTCCTAATTTTAAATATCTGCACTCTGCCTTTTTGGGAAATAAGGCCTGCATATGGTGACTTATTAGTATTTAAAAGGTCAATTCAGGTCCTTCAAAAGGTTTATTTTGACAGGTCAAATTTTCAGTTTAAAACTGCCACAGACAAGTTACCTCTGCTCAGCTACCAGGCTGCGCACAACTTTAGTCTCCCACATGCAGCCTACACCTGTCGGCTCATACGTGTACCCGTGTTCATGTGTAATCAGCCCAGTGCCCATTAACCTAGCTGCATCGCAGTGGCCTTATCTTAAATGGCAGACACTGGTGGTAAACATGTGCATCCAATTTACCATTAAATTACTGGGACTGAGACTCAGGTGGTGAGACACACCCACCATAAAGGTCCGCAACACAGTGATCAAAAAGCAAAAGAATCTGTGCATACTACATGAGCAGAACACACTTGCAACAAGCTGGGAGAAGGAGAGTCTGAAAAACATAAAGGTATTCCTCCCACGCGAGGAGTGTGAATGAAGGAAAGAGAATTAGTGAGTGAGAGTTTGTGAGAATGGCAGATTTAGTGCAAGTCAGTAGGAGTAAGTATGATTGAGTCAGTGTAGGAATAAGTGAGAGTAAGTTAGAGTGAGTCCAATATTGAGAGTGAGAATAAATGAGTACAAGTGAGAATGAAGAATGAAGTGCGAGTGAGAATGATGTCAGTGAGTGAATGTAAGTGAGTGTGAGTGAGAATGTTATGTTATACTTGCTAGTCTGCCATTGGCCCTGACATACTGAAGGTAATTCTTGGCTTATGGAGGCACCCATGGAAAAATTCTCCAGCTGGGATACTGGAGGCAATTGTTAGCATGACAGGCAAAACTGAAATATTCTAGTAATGGCATGCTAGAGGTAATTCTTGGCATAATTGGAACCCATGGAAAAATACTGGAACACTTAAGGAAATTGTTGGTATGGGGGCACCCATGGCAAAATGCTGTCACTAGTTCATTGGAAATACTTCTTGGCACAAGGGAGGAAAACAATGCCATATGGGAGGGGGCAACCATGACATAATTTGGGCCCTGATGTACTATAGGTAATTTGACATAAAGGTAACCTAAGGTATATGATGGAATTAATTGCAAAATTCTGATATTGGGATATTATAGGCAATTTTTGCCATAAAGAGGCATCATTTGTATATGAGGGCACCCCTTACAATATGCTGGCCATGGCCCAATAAAGGCAATAGTGGTGGTTTTTGACATAAGGGACCATACGTTGCACATTCTGAAAACAATGTGGTGAACTCCTTTAGAGTGACAGGTTTCACTGAATTGGCACACCTTGATAGGACTTAAATATGAATGAGTGCCCTTTCAGAATCTTTGACTTTTTAGCAGATTGATGTGAAAATTGTGCTTTTTAATGCAGGATTTGCTCCCATTTTTTAAAAACAAATTTTTGGTGGGAGAACCCCACCCAGGCCCACTGAGAAGAGATCTGGCTCACTACAATTCAGGGTAAGTCTTTCACCCCATCACTTTCAAAGTCCATGTCATCACTCTAATATAGGTGGTTCCTAAAATGGCAATTTGTCTGTGTTGTTTTATACTAATCATGCAGGTATGAGAGAACTTAAGTGATGTCAATTATTACAATGTCTTCAGGGTTAAGGTCATGTGAAACAACTTCCCGGTTACTTTTAGGGTCAAAGGCCATATGATATCACATCCTGTGATCTCATAAAAGTCATTGAGTGTGTATTTTGTAGTTTATCACCAGGTTTTATATGACAAAGTTCCTGCTGCAAAAACTTCTCAGTCAGTTTAGTAAAGTTGTAATCATGACTGCATGACAAACTTCTGTTTTGTAATTGGGATTACCACCCAATCAGAATGAGAGCGTGACTGCAAACTTCATTTTATAGGAGAATACCAAAACACTCTACAAACATCCCAGTAGATTGGAAGAGGGGTTCTGTTAGACATGGGGGTCTCTAGTTGGCAGTGGCTTGCGCCCTGTCCTAGTAGGGACCCTTCCTCCTAGTCAGGTTAAAGGGATTACACATCTTAAATAACCCCTGCTTACCCCCTTGGTAGCTAGGCACGAGCAGTCAGGCTTATCTCAGAGGCAATGTGTAAAGCATTTGTACATAGATACAGAGTAACACAGTGACAACACTACAAATGGAAATCACACCAGTTTAGAGAAATATCCAATATTTATCTAATAAAAACAAGACCAAAACAAAACAAAATACAAAATACACAAGCAAAGATATGAATTTTTAAAAGAACATCTAAAAAATACAGTTCCTTGAAGTCGATAGTGCAAACCGGGCCTATTGTGGTGTTGTGACCAACTAATCCAACAGTTCAGTCCAACCTTGATGGAGTCGAAGGCCAACTACAGCATCAGGGAAGACCCGCAGACAGTACCATGGAGTTGAAGAGGCTTTGAAAACCTTTCAGTGAAGTGCAGCATTGCGGCGTCATGGGCGTCGGCGCTGTAAGTTAGTGCAGAAGTCAGGGAGCCCCTGAAGTCACACCAGTTGCAGGTCGAACTCCGTGAGAACGATGTTAGGAGTGCTGATGTTGGCAGTGCCGGGGCTGCTGTGTCGTCGCAGGCGGTGAATCGTGCACTTCACAATGCGGTATCTATGGCTTCAGTGAAGGCAGCAGCGTGACATCAGTGCAGAGGACTGGCACCGGAGTCGATGCAGCCAGAGGCTGTGGTGTTGTCAAGGGCGGTGCAGCATGGCAGTGACAATGACTGCTGTGCAAGCAGTGAAGTCGGTGACGGCACTTATACAGCAGTGTCAGTGAGATTAACATTGTGGTGCAGTCAAAGTCGGAGCAAAGAGGTGGTGCCCACAGTGACGGTGCAGATAGCGGCATTGATGTTAGCAAGAAGCGTCATCGTTGGTGAGACCAGGGCTGCAGTGTTGTTGAGGTCGGTGCTGCTATCACCCAGCGAACAGTGACCACGGCTTTGGTGCAGGCAGCGGCGTCTGTGATGGCGTTGGGAATGCTTTTCTTGAAGTTACAGCTCAGCAAACACCTTCAATGGCCCAGAACTGAAATAAGCCCCACTTGGCAGATTCTGGACTCCCAGCAATAGAGTCCAGGATGAAGTCTTTAATGACCCTGAGATTTCCAACAGGAGGCAAGCACACGCAAGCCCTTGGAGAAACTTGGAAAGCAGGATTTCAGAAAGCAAAGTCCAATTCCTTCACTACCCACAGGCAGAAGCAGAAACTGCAGGCCAACCCAGCAAAGCAACACACAGCAAAGGGCTAGTACTCCATCTGACAGCTCTTCAACTCTTCTTCTTGGCAGAGTCCTCTATACAGAAGTGTGATCAAAATGTGAGGTTATAGGTCCAATACTTATACCCCTTTTGGCCTTTTAAGTATGCATACTTCAAAGGATAGTCTTTGTAGTGCACAGATCCTGCCTTGCCCTGTCCTGGCTCCAGACACACTACAGGGAGGGAGGAGACAGCATTGTGAGAGACCAGGCACAGCCCTATTCAGGTGTCAGTGACAACTCTTCCCATCACTATAGCTCAGGGAGGCCCATCAGCCTGTTAAAGGGACATCAGGATATGCAGGGCACACCTCAGCACCCTTTGTGTGACTGTCTAGAGTGAATGCACAAACAGCCCAGCTGACAATCGAAACCAGATGTTGATTACACAGGCAGGCAGAGGCACAGGGTGGTAAAGCAAGAAAATTACCACTTTCTAAAAATTCAAAAAACAACTTCACTAAAATATGTATTTTTAAATCCTGAGTTCAGGGAAACCAAACTCTAAATTCCCATCTTTTCCCAATTGAAAGTTACACTTGTAAGATGTTACAAGGCAGCTCCAATGATAACTTATGGGAGAAATAGTCCTTACAAGAGTGAGGATGCCAGGTCTAACAGTTTCATATTTCTCACACACAAATCTAGCGAGGTGTTTCATTTCATTCTTATCGGAAACCAGCTGTTTTTCCAAAGTATTTGTTAGCTGAAACTAACAATGCATTCCTGATAGGCCTGGTCTATAATTGTTCTACAAAATTCAAGTAAATGCTACACAAAGCAGGAGATCGGTATTGGTCATTTGGTGAGCCACTAACCAAAATGTGATGAAAATGTGGTGAACCATTGTGCAAAAAGTACTCCTTCAATTGGAAGTAGAAGGTGCAATGTTTATTTGGTTGAATGTCACAACTCACATAATCATGCGCTGAATGTCGTTCTAGGAAAGTAATGTAGCAAAAATATCAGCAACCAAAATATTGTGAAGGTAAGAATAAATAAGTAAGCATAGTTGATTATTCTTAACATTACCTCAATCCATCCTGAAGCTCTATACAATGTCAAGGAATCAATGAAGATATAAATGTATCTTAATATACTGGGCCCGATTCCCAAAGGTAAACTGAGACGAAAGTCTAACTTTATGACTTTCGGTATTCACAAAGGGCATTTACGAGTGGTAAAGAAGTTAGACTTTTGTCTAAGTTTACCTTTGTGAATCTGGCTCAATATTCCCATACTTACCTATACATATTTCCCTTGTCGATATTTTGGTGCTCAATATTTTTGCTACATTTAGACCAATATTTAGTACATTATATATTTTGGAACCATGCTGATTTATTTATTTTTGCAACCTTTAAAGCATCAAGAGCAAGATAACAACAAAGACATAAGAAAAAAGGGGAGTGGGTGAGTCCCCACGCAGGGGGACTATAGGGCCAGTAAGTGGGCCAAGAATTCATGTAGGTCAGATGGTCTGAGTTGATGAGGGCACTTCAAGCAGGGCATTGCGTTGTGGGTAGTAATTCCGATAGAGGCTTACCCCTGGTGTCGGTATCTGCCGTTCCAGTAGGGCATGACCCCGGTGAGGAGAGATGGTTGTCAACTATGTCAATCACTTCGTAACATCAGACCCAATATAAATATCAACTGGGAGGTATGGGAGAAGGCGGTGGGGAGTATGGGAAGAGCGGATGAACGGAGAAGAAGGAGGGCAGGGGGCACAGTCTCAAATTCTTTGGGGAAGAGGCAAATGTGCCTGGGTAGTGGGGCAAGTTGGTAGGGAAGGGTGATAAAACACCCTGATGGCAGGCCTGTGTCATAGCGTGGGAAATCTACCAACAATGGAAGGGAGAACGCAAGAGTGGTAGAACGCCACTCCTGTGGTTTTCCGGTAGAGGGGGTATGGTATATGGGCACTACTACTTATGTATGTCTCTAGGGAGCTGGCCAAACTCTGGTCTCAGGGGGTGCAGAGCTGGGACAGTCCCATGGGGCTGGGATCAGACTATGTACCTCTAGGAAGGCACCTAAGACCCTTTCAAAGACCTCCAGTTTCTCACTGAGCTTATATGTAATTTGTTCATGTAAGGCCACTCTATGGAGATCTAACGCCCATTCTGTCAGGTTGGGGCCTGTGGAATGGCGGCAGTGGCGGAGGATGCATATTTTAGATACTGCTGGGGCGGTGGCCAACCACCAGTGGAAGTGGGCATCCATTTCGGCAGCATCATCAACATCATGGAGGAGGGCGAGGTGTGTTGATGGGCGGATATACTGGGGATGAAACAGGGGGAGAAATGCCCACTGCTCAACTGAGCAGGGCTGAATCTTTGCCCAACTCTACAGAATATGAAATAGGTCGCACACCTCTGCTGGGCATCTCCAACAGTGACTGTGGTATAGGAGGCCCACCTGGCATAGCTTTTGCGGGTACCAATATCAATCGTGATGTAATACCCTGATAGATGGGAGAAGTGAGTGATGATGAACATGATTGTGGCCGGGAGAGAAGAAAGAGGATATAATCCGTGTAGAGGAACCTTTCCCTTCCAGGGGACCTATGATGTCCCTCTTCACCTTGGTGGGCAGGTGCAGGGCAGCTGAGAGGGGTTCCATAGCTAGGAGGAACAGTAGCAGGGAGAGGGGGCAGCCCTGGCATATGCTTCTGTGGATCAGAAAGCATCTGTACACAAAGCCCCCACAAAGGACTATTGCATCTGGGGTGTCATAAAGGAGCCAGAGTTGGCAGATGAAGTCATCTCCGAGACCCATTTGTGCCATTATTGTGAAGAGATACTGCCATTCCACTCGGTCAAATGCCATTTTGGCATCAAGGTAGAGTGCTATTCTCTTTTCTGGGTCATCTTTGATGTGCTTTTGGACGTGCGTGAGGGTTCGAAGGTGGTCTTGCGACATAAGTCCAGAGTAAAAACCCACTTGAGAGGGTGGATCAGTTGTGGAATCGCTTTCCTCAGTCAGATGGCTAGAATTTTGGCAAGGATCTTGGGGTCAACATCAATAAGGGAAATGGGGCAGTAACTGGCAGACTGTAGTGGATCTTTACCCTCCTGTAATGGTGGCTGTGTCAGAGAGCTGACTCAAGGAGCTTGTGTCAGCAGCTTCTTTATAAGCTTGATTCAGGAGTGAGATCAGAATTGTTTTACCTATCTTATAAAAGTAGCTGGGGAATCAATTTACCCCTTGGTAATTTGCAAGTGTGGAGAAGTGAGATGACCTCTGCCTCTCTTCTTCTGTGATGTCCCCTTTTCCACTGAGGTTGTGAAGAGTGCATTCAGATGTGCCCTATTTTCACCATTTGAATGTTACCAATGCCTTTTCTTGCACGGTTGTGGAGAGCACATTCAGACATGTTTGGCAAGTTCAAGGCCTCTATAGTGATGAGTCAGTGGGTGACTCTGATCATCATTGATGGAGGGTAGCTAATTCCCTCTCCGTGTTGTGCAGCGCGTCTCGGGCTCGAAGTTTATCTACAGCTGAGTCCCTCATCAAAGCGCCCCTCAGCGTGGCCTTCCCAGCAGCTCAGAGCACTTGTTTTCAGGCTTCAGAGCCTTTATTGTCTTGTAGATAGGAGTGGATGTGTGTCCAGAGGATGTCCTTGCTTTGGGTAAGTGTGTAAGCGAAGGCTGTGATCAGCCATTGTGCAGGCGGGGGGGAAAGTGGGCCATAGGTCTAGGTCCAAACGGACCATACTATGATGTGTAACCACTGACTCAAGAATGGTGCAGCCTTTGACATAAGTGAGGAATGAGCTTTGAAGGAGGAAATAGTCTATGCGAGATTGTGTACTGTGTGGGCAGGAGAGGAAGGTGTATTCTCTGTCTGAGGGATGCAGGAGACACTATGGGGTCGATTCCGATCTTGGCCGGAAGCGCACCTAACACTATTCATCCGGAAAAAATACAAGCCGAATGCGTGATTCCCGACCGAATCGTACACTCGTCCGGACGAACAAGTACGATGCGTATAACAACCCAGTTACCGAACGAGCCTTACTCACCCAATCCAGCTCCTGTTCCCCGCCCGAGCCGGATCCGTAAACGCCGATTCGAGCCGCACGGAAGCAAATACACAGCACCTTCCGGCCGGATTAGTACGATGCGCATTCCGTACGCGCCGAACCCGTCGCTACGTCCGGCACGTTTGAGCATCCGGGCGAGCCGTACATAAGCTCCGTTGTGCGCCACAAGACAATCCACGGCTACGAGACGAACAAGCCAGCGACGAGTACGAGTCGAAGACACGAGAAACCCGAACGAGATGATCCAAGCATGAATCCCATTGCGCAGGTCCTACCTATACTCTACATCTATTACCGGGACCGGCACGGACGCGTACGGCGCAGACGGTAAGTCAAACACCAACAATACAAACAAACTACACGTACCCGAAATATGTCACACACACATAGGGATGCACAAATTACGTACACAAGCAACAGCAGAACCATAGGGGTGGGATGGCCAACACCAATGCCATACACACCCATACGGGGATGGATGCCTACCACCAACACCACCCCAACTCATGGGTGGCTAGATGCCTGCCACCACCACCACCACCCCTACTCAGGGGGGGCTGGATGCCTACCACTACCACCACCCCTACTCAGGGGGGCATGGATGCCTGTCACTACTACCATAACCACCCTTAGGGAGCTGGATGCCTGCCACTACCATCACCCCTACTCAGGGGGGCCTGGATGCCTGCCATCACCACCACCCCTACTCAGGGGGGGCTGGATGCCTGTCACTACTACCATCCCCATCCTTAGGGGGATGGATGCCTGTCACTACCACCACCCCTACTCAGGGGGGCCTGGATGCCTGTCACTACTACCATACCCACCCTTAGGGGGATGGATGCCTGCCACTACCACCACCCCTATCCAGGGGGGCTGGATGCCTGTCACTACTACCATCCCCACCCTTAGGGGAAGGATGCCTGCCACTACCATCACCCCTACTCAGGGGGCCTGGATGCCTGCCACCACCACCACCCCTACTCAGGGGGCTGGATGCCTGTCACTACTACCATCCCCATCCTTAGGGGGATGGATGCCTGTCACTACCACCACCCCTCCTCAGGGGGCCTGGATGCCTGTCACTACTACCATCCCCATCCTTAGGGGATGGATGCCTGCCACTACCACCACCCCAACTCAGGGGGGCCTGGATGCCTGCCACCACCACCACCCCTACTCAGGGGGGGCTGGATGCCTGTCACTACTACCATCCCCACTCATGGGGGGATGGATGCCTACCACTAACACCACCCCTACTCATAGGACGGGTAATGCATGACACAACCAGCATACTCCCACATAAGGAATGACAGAAAATTACAACCCCCCCAACACACTGACAAGCGTGTGTAGTCTGTGTCAAATGCCTACAAGACTGAACATGACATTGAACATACAATGTGACCCCCTAACACATGTGTCACACATAAATGTGTGTGGCCTCCACAATGCAAGCCGACCATGGCCACTGTGGCAATGGGCTCGAACACCCCATCACCACAGTGACCAAAAGGTAACTGTGGGGTCCATAGCTGATGCACTTTTTGAACAGTGTGGCAATGGGGCCTAAAGCCCCATCACCACAGTGACCAAAAGGGAAGTGTGGTGTCCATAGCTGATGCACTTTTTGAACAGTGTGGCAATGGGGCCTAAAGCCCCATCACCACAGTGACCAAAAGGGAAGTGTGGTGTCCATAGCTGATGCACATTTTTGAACAGTGTGGCAATGGGGCCTAAAGCCCCATCACCACAGTGACCAAAAGGGAAGTGTGGTGTCCATAGCTGATGCACATTTTTGAACAGTGTGGCAATGGGGCCTAAAGCCCCATCACCACAGTGACCAAAAGGGAAGTGTGGTGTCCATAGCTGATGCACATTTTTGAACAGTGTGGCAATGGGGCCTAAAGCCCCATCACCACAGTGACCAAAAGGTAAGTATGGGGTCCATAGCTGATGCAACCTTTGAACAGTGTGGCAATGGTGCCGAAAGCACCATCACCACAGTGATCATAAGGTAAGTGTAGTCATGGTAAAAGCTGCCAAAGCCATACTGCATGGATGAATCCTGGTCACACAACAACAAACACATCAGTGGCATAGTAGTGCTTGTGTCCCATAGCAACATAGATTGGTCGAGGCAAACAGTGCAGTGTCACTGAAACATCATTTTGGCCATGTGCATACAAACATCACCCATGGGGTCCCACATTGTCAACATTCACAAATAACACAATGACAGAAGTGACCATCATAATGCTGACCCACATATCTGCACCAATGGACACACAAATGTAGATATCCTAGGGAGACTGTAGATGTGAGGTGAACAAATATCATACCATGGCAGCAATGGGACATACAAACTATGATTATTGTGCTGACTGATGACCTAGGAGTTCCAGGGACAGCAGGGGAAAGCCACCAAACAACATACAGCCAATGGCACACTCAAGATATGCCAATGCAGTGGTGCTAAGGCACAAACACAAACAGGCAGACTCACACTGCATATCAAACACAACGGGTGATGGGGGGTGTGCCAGTGTCCCCAGGCAACCACACAACACATGAGGAGGCCTGAATTCCAACCACACAGATGTGTATACAGTGCCATACAAAAGTTACTCATGGATCGGATACCCCTATGTGGGCAATCAGGCATTGTTAGATGAGAGGGAGCCCAAATTACACATGTCACACAAGCCTGTAGGAACAGCAACTAACACAGCAAGAGACAGACCCACCACAGCACTACCCCCAGGGAGCCCACATTGTGCTGACACTAGCCTGCATGATAATCCCACTGTGATGACAAAGGTAGATGTCGTTCACACTGTGAACCACAGCCATGTGTCCTGAGCAACAAACTACCATCACACCTACACAAGCTCTAATCAATCAGCACGGCCTGCCAGCCAAGGCCAATATGGAGGTAGGGGTCTAGCCATGCAACAACTCACATTTGCACACACTCAACACCACACACCCTGATCTCCACCAATGTGCAGCAGTGAAGCTCACATGGACTGGTGACATTGCACATGCACCCATGACAATACCAGGGGTGGTGGTGGGAACTAAGGTGCAGAAAGCCATCACACATGGCCAGTCAACAAGACTCGTCAATGTCTGACACACAGCACAGTACGCTGTACATGGGCATGATGTGAAATCCACCACAATCAATGGTATCCTGGCCATAGTCACACACCAACGAAGAAGCCAAGGTGACACACTAAGAACACACGTACACAACTTCCAACATTGCAGCTCTGACCCTGAGGAGTGGCAGCAGTCACACACACAACGTGTCACAATCACTGAAAGCTACCACAAACTGTAAATCACATGACTTGTGTAAACAACAAGTGCCAAGGGGAATCCTGAATGTGTCCCATCTGCGTTTGACCACATCCCCAGCCCTGACAACAAAGATAACCTGGGATGACAACCTCATGAACATTAGTTTGCCATGCACCCACATCACAGAGAAACCAGGTCCAAGATGCTGGATGAACACAGAACAACTAAGCAAGCATCACAAACAGGAACATCCCTAGGGACACAGCCTGTGTAGGAAAAGGGAAGGGAACACGCACAGACATGCTTACACAACACACAACACAGGCCCACGCAATGTCACCGGATTACACACTGCCATGAGGGTACTCCACTCCTGTGGAAGGTCCGCTGTGCCAAACCTTGTCTGTGCACGACCCAAACATGTCAGAACACTCCGTCAGTGAGTCAACAACTACAACACACAGAAGGCTCTGCTCACATCAGCCTGGGTACGGGAGTGTCACGTCAGTCATCTGCATACACCCAAAACACGTGTCAAGCAAGTTGCACTGTATACACAGATGAGTCCTTCGACATTGATGTGCAAAACTGCATGTCCAGTGGACCTGGGCACACAGTCAGGGAAATCGGAACATTGAACAGTGGTAAGCCCACCAGATGTGCATCAGTGTAAGACAAAGATGTTCATTTACAAATGCTAAACGTACATCCCTGTGTCAAATGCTGAACATTACACCCTCAGACTGCAGCAAAGGATGCCATAGATCCAGACTACAACAGGACACATATCCCATGGACCACATGGAGTCCATCACAGCAACACTTCATTTTCCTGATATGAACACTATTACAACTGCAAATGCAGGATGCTACTCATCCACATCATGTACATCAAAAGAAAAGCCACAATTAAACAAAAAGAGGCTTTATTCAGCAAAAGTCAAGGTAAACTCTGAAGTCCAAAGGAAACTAAGGCCAATGGCCAGTCCAAAATCACAGTCCCAACAGGGTGATAAGTGACAACTGGTCACCCATTGCTTGCCTGCACTGGTACGGACAGGGGACATCCCCTTGGAGGGGCATACAAGGGGCAGGCCAGGCACCGCATGGACAGGATCAGGGGATGGCAGAGTGAGGCAGTGAAGGGGTGGTGGGTGCAGGAGTGTCACCGGCAACTGCAGTGGAGGTGTCTGACTCAGGGGGGCCGGCACCACTGTGGTACACAAGTCAGTTGGTGTGGGTGCTGCAACCACTGCAGTGGGCTGGTCTGATGTAGTGGACTGGGTCCCCACTGCAGTGCCCGAGTCAGACGGGGTGGTGGTGGACTCCACTGCAGTGCATGACTCCAAGGGAGTGGAAGGGTGGGCAGATGAGGTGGGCAGGACAGAGGGGGGACCCGGTCTCCACACCAGTGGCACTAACAGGCAGAGCGTCTGGGTTGGGGGTGGAAGAGCAAGTGGCAGGGGGAGGGCCTAAGCAGTCTGGGGATGCGGTATCGGTATGTGGGGGAACCTGGGGCAGGGTGTGGGGGGGAACCTGTGGAGTGGTGGCCTGGGGGATGGAGGAGAGAGACTGGGTGGTGGAGCTGCGTGGTGGTGGTGGTGAGGTCTTGCTCTTCCTGGTCCGGGGGCACTTCCGAATGGGGTCCTGTGTCTGCCTGCGCCTGGGGGAGGGTGTCCGGGGGCGAGGGGCACTCCCTCTGTGTGGGTGGACTTCCTCTTCCCCCGGTATGCTGGATCAGCAGGATCGGAGGGGAAGAGGCCGAGGTCACACAGGAAGATCTGCTGTGTAGGTGGGGTAGCAGGTGAGGCAAGGGAAGGGGTCTTGGAGGGAGAGGATTTGGAGGACTGCGGAGTGACTGTGGATGCCTGTGTGTGTGTCTGTTCCCCATCCCCTGTGTGTGTGGTATCAGTCCCCTGAGGATGCTTGTGTGCACGTCTTGCCTTTCTCTTGGGTGTGTCTGTGCTGCTCGTGTCTGTGTGCTTGGGTGATTGTGCAGGTGTGCATGTGCTTTGGACAGGTAGGGTGGCAGGAAGTGTGGATGGGGCAGAGGTGGGAGGGGTGAGGGACTGTTGGAGGAGGGACACGGCTGCCATCAGGGAGAAGTCCATGGACTTATTGCTCCTCTGTAGGGCAGACATACCCGTCGAGATGCCCTCCATGAACGACACCAGCTGTGTCAACAGAGTGGTGTGTGCATGGAGGACACTCAGCATTGCTGTCTGCCCTACATGGAGCTGCCGAAGGAGGTACACAGACTCCTCACTCAGGGCAGCAGGGGACACAGGGGCAGGGGGTGCGGTGCCTGGCACGAAGGAGACACGCTCCCGAGCACGGGAGCCTCCACGGACCTCAGGAATGGGAGCCAATGGGAGGGCGGTGGTGGTGGTGGTGGTGGCGGGCCAGACAGACTAGCTGGCCTTTGGTGGCTGCTGAGACCCGCCTCCACAAGGGAGTTATCCTCCGAGCTGCTGTGGTCCTCAGCTGAGGTGGATGGTGCTGAGGACTCCTCGGTGTGGCTCCCCTCGCCCTCTGTGCCACTGGGTCCCTCTGACCACTCGTCGGATGCTGACCCAGTCTGGCTCCGCTGCTCCTCCTGGTCCATGGAGCTGTCCCCTCCTGTGGCCGTGGATGTATCTGCAAACAATTAGGGAAACAGACAAACATCAGTCACCTGCACTGACCGCACACACCACAGTAAGTACAGCACATCACAGAGCAAGCCCTGGCATCCCTAGTTGAACATCGCCTAAAGTCCTCACACAGATTCGGGGAAGCCAATTGTCAGTCTGATGGTCAACCATGGGACTCACACCCCTCCTGCCCTTGCACCCATCTGTCTGGTGCCTGTCTGATGGTAAGACCCCAGTGTGGACAAATGCACCACCTACACAGTTGTTGGACATTGCAGGGAACACAGTGAAGTATGTGAACATGCACACATCACATCTCTTGCCACTGAGTCAGTGCAGGTGTCCAGAGAAAGGGATGGCCAGAGTCTAAATAGAAATGCATGTGATGCATACCAGCACCAGACACCATGATCCACCCATGTCCGGATAGTCAATGCCAGAATGGGGTGCATGTTGCACATGTCACTCCCCTGCAGGATCAGTCTTAGGAAGTTTAATGCCATGACACAGGCATGCGTGCAAAGTCATACATCACTGTCTCCAGTCACATGGCCATGGCAGCCAGCCAACAACAGTCTGCACTGTGTCACAATCCTAGGACATGGGGAATGCAAGTTATGTAACTGACAACTGCACATGTCCATCCCCCAAAAACAACATCATCTGAACTACTATTTGTCCATGTCATACCAATTGGACATATGGGGGACACGAAACACAACTCTCTGAACATGAGCACCTCACAGTGTGCTGTTAATGAAAAACAGCTGTCTGAAAGTCACAGTCGCATACACCTGTGTGCACAGTCAAGTGATCAGACACCTATAAGTCACAGAAGTATCGTCTCTCATGGTCACATCTCAGATGGCATGCTGAGCCATAACCGACAAACATACCAGTAGTCCTGACAACGAAACCACAGCACAATGACACAGAGGCAGACACCTGAAGGAACATGTCACTGATCACAACATGTCAGATGATCCACGGGAGTGGGAGTACAGAGTGTATTGTATGCCCTGGAGTAGGCATGACTGTCCAGCTCCACCTGTAAGAGGGATGAGTCCTGGACAGTAGGCAGGTGTCTAAGCATGTGTGACACACTTGATATACATACTCCTGAGGCCCAAACATTCTTCCCACCCACAGCATGGGGGTGTGCCAAATACCCCAGGGACATGTGGTGAATCAGATCAGCAAGTGGACCACAAATCAAAGTTACACCCAGATTACATGTCAGGACTTGGGCATTGTGTGAGCAATTGACCCACCCATGAATCCCACAACATAGTCACCGGAACAAATGCTGTCCCCCACCTTGAGCAAAGCAAAATGCAATGACACAGTCCCCAAGTGACACAATTTCCTGACTGTAAGGGCCACACATATGCGTATCAGATGAGGAGTGGGCATGTCACAATAGAGGGACATGGGTCCTGGACCACAAGACTGATGTACTGTTGAAGTTTAACCAGGCCAAAGGAGGGCACATAGCATGTCAGACAAAGTGCACAGTGCTGTCATGGACTCACCCCCTCCTTGCTGCTGTCTGGCCTTCAGCTGCCCATCCAGGTCAGGGAAGACCACCGCCAGGATCCTGAGCATGTGGGGGGTCAGGGTCCGGTGTCCGTCCCTCCTGCGAGGAGGGGACAGCTTCAGCTGTACCCTTGCGATCCTCCGGGTCCAGCCTCGAAGGTCCTGCCACCTCTTCTGGCAGTTGCAGATCCGGCGCTTGTAGTCCCCCACGGATCTTACTGCCCGGGCGATGGTCAGCCAGATTTTCTGTTTCTGGTGTGCATCAACCTGTGAGGATGACAAAGTGAAAATGCCATTACTACACATGCAACATATCCGTGCATCACACAGTTGGATATACATGTCTCAATCACTGGGGCACATGATGTACACAGGCAGTGCAACGATGGCTATGAACAGTTTGCCAGCAGTTACTACATGGTATCATTGCATGGAAAGTAAACCTTGTTGGAATGCACTGTTACTGCACTGTACCTGTTCAGTGCATGTAACTACACACTTTGGGGGCTCAGAACTACTCAGTGAGCATGCTAGCCAGTGGTGTGCACACTGTAAGTCCTGCTAGTCAGACAACATGCAAAATTAGAAAGGAAGTGGACAGCACACTCACCTGCTCCCCTGGTGTCCCATACAGCTTGCTGTACTGTGGAAGGAGGCTGTCCAGCAGGGCCTGGTTCTCCTCAAGGCTGAAGGCTGGGGCTCTCTCCACAGTACGTGCCATTGCAGTAGCCAGAGGATGCAGAGACAGCAGCAGTGTTGGTGGCAGATGTCGTCCTGGAGCATGTAGTGCAGGCAAGTGAGCTCTCAGGGGAACAGCCAGCAATATATGTGTGCTGCAGAGGCAGATACTGTCCCATGTGTCCAAAGTGATAGGTCCAAGTCGTTTGCATCTTCTGAATCTGACCAATCCATGGAATAGCAGCACTAATACACGCCCACAGCATCCTTCAAATCTTCAACTTCATGACACCCATGATTTTGCAACATTGTTGTGGCTGGCCAACTGAATTCACTGCATCAGACTCGTTGGAGCCTCGAAAACGCGTCCGCTGCCATGCCAGGCTCCAGCCAATGCGTGCGCACCGATCGATCCATTGCTGTACAACGCGTATTCCGGGATACAACGCGTACCCGCTCACAACAGATGCAATGGACCGGCCGGGCACACCAATCGGTCCATTGCTGTACAACGCGTATTTTGGGATACAACAGATGCAATGGGCCGGCCGGGCACACCGATCGGTCCATTGCTGTACAACGCGTATTTCGGGATACAACAGATGCAATGGGCCGGCCGGGCACACCGATCGGTCCATTGCTGTACAACGCGTATTTTGGGATACAACGCGTACCCGCTCACAACAGATGCAATGGGCCGGCCGGGCACACCGATCGGTCCATTGCTGTACAACGCGTATTTCGGGATACAACAGATGCAATGGGCCGGCCGGGCACACCGATCGGTCCATTGCTGTACAACTCGTATTTCGGGATACAACGCTGTACCCGCTCACAACAGATGCAATGGGCCGGCCGGGCACACCGATCGGTCCATTGCTGTACAACGCGTATTTCGGGATACAACAGATACAATGGGCCGGCCGGGCACACCGATCGGTCCATTGCTGTACAACGCGTATTTCGGGATACAACGCGTACCCGCTCACAACAGATGCAATGGGCCGGCCGGGCACACTGATCGGTCCATTGCTGTACAACGCGTATTTCGGCATACAACGCGTACCCGCTCACAACAGATGCAATGGGCCGGCCGGGCACACCGATCGGTCCATTGCTGTACAACGCGTATTTCGGGATACAACAGATGCAATGGGCCGGCCGGGCACACCGATCGGTCCATTGCTGTACAACGCGTATTTCGGGATACAACGCGTACCCGCTCACAACAGATGCAATGGGCCGGCCGGGCACACCGATCGGTCCATTGCTGTACAACGCGTATTTCGGGATACAACAGATGCAATGGGCCGGCCGGGCACACCGATCGGTCCATTGCTGTACAACGCGTATTTTGGGATACAACAGATGCAATGGGCCGGCCGGGCACACCGATCGGTCCATTGCTTTACAACGCGTACCTGTACAGGTCAGTCGCATATGTCACCATGCTTGTCACTGGTGAACGTATGCCAGCCACATATACCTGCCAGAGACACAGGGGCACACCTACAACACCACACCCAGTCCACACTGTTTCCTAAGGCATGTTAGGCTGCATTACCTTTTCTGTGTATGGGGGTTGACATGTGGTTTCTGTGGTGGCACTTGTGGGCAGCCACATCCAGGCTGTGCATGTGTTAATGGGGACAGGGTCCTTTGTGTGTTGTGCACATGACCACTGTGATGTGCAACAGTTCATTTTGGAGCATGTGGCATGGTCACATTTCCAGGTTGTGTATGTGTGTGACATGTCACATACCCCAGGGTCCCATGGGGGAAGGCATGTACGTCACAGGATGACCCATAGCCACAATAGTGATGTCCCTCCACAGTCTGTGTGCATGTTGTGTTTCCGATGTCTCTAATTCCATGTGCAAGATGGGAGACAGTCTCCACATCAACGTTGTTTGTGCATGGACTTTGATGTTGTGCGTCACTGGCGTCCATGTCTGTCCTGCGGAGGCGACCGGGGCTACTACCTGTGGGAGTCATGTTTGTTTTTCTGACGTGTACATGATACGCCATGTCATGCCAGTGTCCATGTGGCAAGACAGGGTCACTGGGAATCTACCTGTCAATGAGCTGTGATGCCTGTGGCGCATCTGTCCAGACATGTCACTGTGGTGTGTGTGTGGAACGTGACAGCAGGAAATGGGTACTGTGACACAGCCTAATGGTTTCCCATAGCACAACCTGGTACCTGTTGTGCACACATGTTGTACTGAGAAGTTAGATGATGGCCATGTAGGTGTGAGTTATGTCCGAACAGAACGGCACACACATCAAGTACTTGTGTCTCGTAATGATGTATCATGTGAAATTGAGTATGGTGAATGGCACATATGTGGGGTGACTGACAATCTTTCTTTCTTCAACCTATGCACTGCAGCGCTCCAGCTGTCCATAGACCATTCCCTGACCTGGCAACGATGGTGGAACGTGACAGCATCCGATGGTACCGCTTCACCAGGCAGCTGATTGATGATTTGGCAGTGCGCTTGGCACCACATTTGCAACCTGGCCGGACGTACCCTACGGCGCTGACACCCAAGGTGAAGGTAATGGCAGCCCTACACTTCTTTGCCACCGGTACCTTTCAACACACTGTGGCGACTGCCGGTGGGATGTCACAGACTATGTTCAGCCGTGTGCTACGCGATGTTTTGGAGGCAATGTTGAGATGCCTGAACCAGTACATCTATTTCCCTACACGTCAACAACTCACTGACGTCAAGAGTGACTTCTATGCCCTGGGGAGGATGCCACATGTCATTGGCTCCATTGATGGGACACATGTGGCTTTGATACCACCACAGGCACATGAGCAGGCATATCGGAACCGTAAACATTACCATTCGATCAATGCTCTGGTGGTATGTCTTGCAGATATGAGCATCACACATGTGTGTGCCCGTTTCCCTGGTTCAGCACACGATGCCTACATGATGAGGAGTAGTCGCATCCCGAGGATGATGGCACAGATGCAGAACCAGAGTGCCTGGCTTTTCGGTGTGTACTGACTTTGTACCATTGTGTGTGTTCTGATCTGTAGTATTCCACCCACTTTTCCAACTCAGCTAATGTGCACTTGTCTGTCCGTAGGTGACTCCGGATACCCCAACATGCCGTGGTTGCTGACACCCCTCAGGAACCCTGTGACACCAGCCCAGATGCGCTACAATTAGGCACATGGTCGGACCAGGAGAGTGATTGAGCGGACCTTTGGTCTCCTGAAGAGCCGCTTCCGCTGCCTGGACAAGACAGGAGGGGCCCTCCCATAAGCCCCAGCAAAGGAGTGCAAGATTGTCATTGTCTGCTGCATGCTACACAACCTGGCAGTGCGGAAGGAGTTGCCTCTCATCCTGGATGACGATGACCAACGTCCGCCACCTGTGGAGGATCCTGGCCTGGACCACGATGCCAGTGATGATGATGGTGATGTCCGCACACAGCTCATCACCAACTTCTTCAGCTGAATGTGAGTATCCAGGGAGATGTAATGTGAATGATGTGAGTTTGCATGATATGTGTGGGTGGTGCTCTGGTGCTGTTTGAGTGTGGCCATGTGCTACTTGACTGGATGCGTGCAGCAATGTGTCCTTACAGGTAGTCTGTACTCCCCAACAGTTTTGACATGCTAACTTGGTTTTGTGTAGTTGTCTTGTGACATGTATTGGGCATGAGTATTGCAGTTCTGTCCTGTTCTTCAGTGGTTTTAACTGTGTGTCATGTCTATCCTTCACAGGGTGCTTACTGAGTACTTTGGTCAACTTGGATCCCCCAACACCATATTCAGCTTTCAGGGTGGCAGCAGTAGTTTGCCTACAAGTGATGTGCCACACACCCCTGGACTTCATATCTTCTGCACTTGTTGACTGTGTGGCCACTGCCACGTGGGTAAACCTTGCATTTGTAGTGGAAACAACATGTTGCAAATGTGTAATGAACCTGTGCTTCACTTTGGGATGTGCGTTGTCTGTGGTCACACATCTGACTGACATTTGCTTACTGCACCTGTGGGCTAGTTGACACAGACTCTGAAAAGGTGTGGTGTCTGTGCATTCCACTGTATTTCCTGGCAACATCACTGTGGGCGATGAGTCCAATGGCCCTGGTGTCTCTGTGTTGTGTAGCCCTAGTGGTGTGTCTCCCTCATATGTGTCACGTCACCATGACTCACACGACGGTGTTGTACTTGCTGTAGCAGTTAGCATACACAGTGTAATTTAGCAGGTCATCATCACCATAACAGTATCCACATTTGAATAACAACAGAGGTAAGTATGGTGTACTAGTGATTTTATTTACAGAAATGTGTGTGTGATAGTGCACAGGATGGTGGGTGCTGTCCATTGTGATTGTGATCCAAAGTTCCCAGATGAGTTGGAAGTCTTGGTAGGAGAAATGTCCTGAGTGAAGTCCACAGTTATATGATACATTAGTCCAACTTGAACTCCCCATGTCATGTGGGAGAGTAGTGTTGCATTCGACAGGGTGAAACGTTTGCACACAAAGGAGAATTTCTGGAACAGGTGTTGGCTTCCTGGGGGATGTACGTGGCCATCAACCTCTCAGTTTTCCTTCCTCGGACGACCCCTCTTCTTTGGGGGGGACCCTCACGTGCAGGCTGCGGCGGTGCAGGGGAGTCTCCGCCAGAGTCCTCCTCCCTCCCTGTGGCGGTGTCAGTTGTTGCAGCACCAGATGTTGTGGGCACACAGGGAGGTGTGGCCATGTTGGTGCTAATCTGGCGGAGGCATGTCAATATGTCCCTATGTACCGCTGTGAGTTCTTGCAATGTGTCCCACTTGGACTCCATAACAGTAGACAGGAGGGACCCCTAATAGAGAATAGGGGTGGGTAATATAGGGGTTCAATGAAACAGTACAAAAACAAAGGAGTACCCACCCTTTTGAAAATAGTAAAGGCCCGCAAAGGAGTCCTATGATGATGATTAAGAACACAAAGCAATCTCATGCATGCAAGGAAAAAACAACAATGGAAACAATAAATCGTTTTGTCTTTTTTATTAACAAAATATCAAAAGATTATCGAAAGATATGTTTAATATTACAGAAAATAATGCATACAAATAAAATATACTAAAGGAAATACAATAAATACATTGCCCCACAAACACTCATCATTCATACAAACACACTCATATCATTCATATGAGCTCAAAACATCAAACAGACATACTCAAAAATCATCCAACATTGACACACAAATATCCAACATAGAAAAGAAAGCCCACAGAATGAATAAATATTCTATATACAGATCCAAAATTGGAGGGTACGAAATGAATTAAGGTATTGAAAGGACAAGCGCCAACGCGCGTTTCGGTGGAAACCCTATTCACGGGCCACACCTTCCTCAGGGCGAGTCATCATTGACATGGAGGATGTGGGGCACTCAATAAACCTAAAATGATATATATGTACATATAAACATATAATTTGTAATATTCCACAACAAACATGACATCATATTCAATGCATGCATGAGAAGCTAAGGGGATATGATATAGAAGGATAATTAAATGAAAAACCAGCCACATAGGCCAGAAAAACAAGAAAGGAAATGTGCATCATCGAGAAATGAAATGAACAAACAGCCACACCCAAACCGATCAAGTGCCATTTAGAGAGAGCAGAATGTCATGAGAACGATAAGTGACAGTGGTACTAAGGTCCCCAAATAGAATATATACCAACCACCAATCACAAATTGTTCTTCATAATTCCAAGAAACATAATAAAAACCACGTGAGGGTGCTCCAATTGGATACCCAGTATTCTTTAAGTAAAGACCCTCTACAATAGTGCTCACAATAAGTTAATAAACATACCAGTAATGATATTCTGTACAAATCAAGGTCCAACAACGACAGACTAAAATGATAATTCATAGGTCGGTCTATGTATAGTCAGAGAAAGCAACCTTCCTCTCTGTAAAACAAATGAGCAGACCCAAATTGGAAATGGACCAAGCCACGCTATAAATAGAAACTTAATAATAAGGAGCAAACAGTAATAACATACCCAATCGGATAGATTCAGGGGCCCATTTGGCCAAGAATAACGTTTTTTAGGCTGCTTCTGCCAAATCTAATTTGATAGTGGCTCTTGATTAACACACCAAGCAGTCGTAGGTCTTAGGGAAAATACAAAGAGACATAATTAAAAAAGGTCCTAAGCGCAACAATCATGAATAGAGAAAAGGCCATGGCACCAAAGCGTGTGACTCAAATGATAAAAATGGTCACACATGTCATATTTAAGCCATTAATATCGTTTAAGGCAAGAAAATCCTCCCAATCCAAATTCGACCAGCAGTTGTTGAATGATGAGTGTTTGTGGGGCAATGTATTTATTGTATTTCCTTTAGTATATTTTATTTGTATGCATTATTTTCTGTAATATTAAACATATCTTTCGATAATCTTTTGATATTTTGTTAATAAAAAGACAAAACGATTTATTGTTTCCATTGTTGTTTTTTCCTTGCATGCATGAGATTGCTTTGTGTTCTTAATCATCATCATAGGACTCCTTTGCGGGCCTTTACTATTTTCAAAAGGGTGGGTACTCCTTTGTTTTTGTACCACTTGGACTCCATGCCCGACATGTGTGTCTCCACACGGGACATGTGGGAGTCCAAGCGGGCATGATGGGCAGCCTGCTGCTGTTGTATGTCCTTGAGGATCCCCACGACCTGTCTGACCTCTCCGGTGCTATCCTGGTACGCATCAGAGATGCGTGCCAGTTGTGGGTCATCATGCAGTCCAGACCCCTCTGCAAGCAGCGACCTATGTCTACCACCCCTCCCACCACCCCTGGCGACACGTGCAGGACCTGCGGTGGCACGCACAGGTGACCCAAGGCCCCCTTGGGGGTTGTTAGTGGTGTTGTCGTCCATTGTTCCACGCTGGGCCTGGGGCTCTGTGCTGTTGCCATCGGTGGTCCTTGGTCTGTCCGTGTCGGCGGGGGTGGTCTGTGTGTTGGCAGTTGTTGGAGGGGTGGGTGCAGGGGGTACAGGTGTTGGTCCAGCTGGTGCTGCATGATGACTCACACCGGAGGAGCCAGGTACGTCTTCGCCATCCGAGGAGGGCAGAGGCTGTTCCACACCAGTGAGCTCTGTGTCCCCCGGAGCCTGGGACAGGGACTCCTCCTCGCCTGCTGCTGTGTCCCCATCATCATCACCTGTATTTGGAAGAGACACACATTGTATGTTATGTTTCTACAGGCATCAATGGTTCACACACCTGACAGTTGTGACTGTACCTCTGGATGCAGGAATGTACATTGCATTGTCCTAAGTTGTCACAGTAAGAGGTTGATATTGGTGTAGCACATTGTCATGCATACCTGGGGCATTTCAATGTGAATGTTGAGGTGTGTGCATGGCCAGCATTTGTTGTATTTGGTGGACATCCGGCCATCCTTCTCCACCTAGCCCAGTTACCCCACCATGAAGAATGCCACCCTTGCAGTGGGTTCAGGTTGACTCTCAGGATGTCATTCAGTGCTGTCTTCCTGTTGGTTGTTGCACAGTTCCCAGCAGGGCCTTGTGCACCCCACAGCAGTACCCAGTGTCAGCCATCTTGTCAGTCCTTATCCACTCCCTGTGATGTGAGCATGGTTCAGAGTGGTGTTGATGGGCCAATTGTGAGGGTGAGCAGTATCTGTGACTACAACTCCAATCATGCTATTGCCTACACCCCCCTTCCCAGCATGCCCGTACTTCCTTCCTTTGGACTCTGCTTCCCTGTGGGGTAGTGTGCCTGTGCTGACAGGAAGGCTGACAGTGTTGTCCTTGCGTTTGTTTGGCTACAAGTCCCAAGAGTGTCCCTGTGCTTCACACGGCATTAGCCAGGGTGGTGGTTCTTTGTGGGATCTTCATTTGGTATGTGAGGCATTGCATTCTCCCAGGTGAGTTATGTGGAGTTTGTGTTGAGGGGGTGTGTGAGGTGAGCTGCTTGTAACTATGGTCAGTGCTGTGAGTCCTCCTTCCCACCCAGCCAGATATCCCACAATGCAACGTGCTTGCATTGCAGGGAGTGCAAGTTGGCTTTCAGGATGTCAGGCAGTGGTGTTGTGCTGTTTGTTGGTGCACAGTTCCCAGCAGGGCCTTGTGCTCCCCATAGCAGTACCCAGTGTCAGCCATCTTGTCAGTCCTTATCCACTCCCTGTGATGTGAGCATGGTTCAGAGTGGTGTTGATGTGCCAATTGTGAGGGTGAGCAGTATCTGTGACTACAACTCCCATCATGCTATTGCCTACACCCCCCTTCCCAGCATGGCCGTACTTCCTTCCTTTGGACTCTGCTTCCCTGTGGGCTAGTGTGCCTGTGCTGACAGGAAGGCTGACAGTGTTGTCCTTGGGTTTGTTTGGCTACAAGTCCCAAGAGTGTCCATGTGCTTCACACGGCATTAGCCAGGGTGGTGGTTCTTTGTGGGATCTTCATTTGGTATGTGAGGCATTGCATTCTCCCAGGTGGGTTATGTGGAGTTTGTGTTGAGGGGGTGTGTGAGGTGAGCTGCTTGTAACTATGGTCAGTGCTGGGAGTCCTCCTTCCCACCCGGCCAGATATCCCACCATGCAACGTGCTTGCATTGCAGGGAGTGCAAGTTGGCTTTCAGGATGTCAGGCAGTGGTGTTGTGCTGTTTGTTGGTGCACAGTTCCCAGCAGGGCCTTGTGCTCCCCACAGCAGTACCCAGTGTCAGCCATCTTGTCAGTCCTTAACCACTCCCTGTGATGTGAGCATGGTTCAGAGTGGTGTTGATGGGCCAATTGTGAGGGTGAGCAGTATCTGTGACTACAACTCCCATCATGCTATTGCCTACACCCCCCTTCCCAGCATGCCCATACTTCCTTCCTTTGGACTCTGCTTCCCTGTGGGGTAGTGTGCCTGTGCTGACAGGAAGGCTGACAGTGTTGTCCTTGCGTTTGTTTGGCTACAAGTCCCAAGAGTGTCCCTGTGCTTCACACGGCATTACCCAGGGTGGTGGTTCTTTGTGGGATCTTCATTTGGTATGTGAGGCATAGCATTCTCCCAGGGGGTTATGTGGAGTTTGTGTTGAGGGGGTGTGTGAGGTGAGCTGCTTGTAACTATGGTCAGTGCTGTGAGTCCTCCTTCCCACCCAGACAGATATCCCACCATGCAACGTGCTTGCATTGCAGGGAGTGCAAGTTGGCTTTCAGGATGTCAGGCAGTGGTGTTGTGCTGTTTGTTGGTGCACAGTTCCCAGCAGGCCCTTGTGCTCCCCACAGCAGTACCCAGTGTCAGCCATCTTGTCAGTCCTTATCCACTCCCTGTGATGTGAGCATGGTTCAGAGTGGTGTTGATGTGCCAATTGTGAGGGTGAGCAGTATCTGTGACTACAACTCCCATCATGCTATTGCCTACACCCCCCTTCCCAGCATGCCTGTACTTCCTTCCTTTGGACTCTGCTTCCCTGTGGGCTAGTGTGCCTGTGCTGACAGTAAGGCTGACAGTGTTGTCCTTGCGTTTGTTTGGCTACAAGTCCCAAGAGTGTCCCTGTGCTTCACACGGCATTAGCCAGGGTGGTGGTTCTTTGTGGGATCTTCATTTGGTATGTGAGGCATTGCATTCTCCCAGGTGGGTTATGTGGAGTTTGTGTTGAGGGGGTGTGTGAGGTGAGCTGCTTGTAACTATGGTCAGTGCTGTGAGTCCTCCTTCCCACCCAGCCAGATATCCCACCATGCAACGTGCTTGCATTGCAGGGAGTGCAAGTTGGCTTTCAGGGTGTCAGGCAGTGGTGTTGTGCTGTTTGTTGGTGCACAGTTCCCAGCAGGGCCTTGTGCTCCCCACAGCAGTACCCAGTGTCAGCCATCTTGTCAGTCCTTTTCCACTCCCTGTGTTGTGAGCATGGTTCAGAGTGGTGTTGATGGTCCAAATGTGAGGCTGCCCATTATCTGTTACTACGAGTCCCATCATGCTCTTGGCTACACTGACTTCACCAGCATACACAGGATTCCTTCCTTTCTGTGAGCTTCCCTGTGAGGTGGTGTTCTAGTGGTGGCTAAATATCTGACAGTGTTTGTTGGTTAGATTTTTGCCACTGCTTAGCTCAATTTGGTATTGGATTTGTACATGTCATGACACAGTTACATATCACTATGAGATGGCATGTATTGTGTTTATCTGTCTGACATACACTTTTTGGGATGATTATCTTTTGTTTGCTGTTGATTTGCTAGGGGTGCATGGTTTGACTGTCCCCTTGACAGTGATGTGTGTGTATTGGCACACAATATTGTGTATATTAGTTGTGTACTCACCAGGCTCTGGGATGTTTGTTAGTCCATATACGCTCACTGGTGGTAGGATGGCCCGCACCTTCTCCTCCCAGGGCCTGAGGTATACTGGTTTGGCAGGAGGGCCACTGCCGGTGTGCTGGCTCAGGAGGTAATCCTTCTTCAGGAGGTCCCTGACCCTCCTGCGCACATCATACCACCTGTTCTGGATGTCTTCCTTTGTGCGCAAACATGGTGATTGTGCGTTCACCCTGTCGACGATCCTCGCCCACATCTTGGTTTTCTGCGACATGGGGGTCTGTTGGACCAATGTGCCAAACAACTGTGGCTCTACCCTCAGGATCTCGTCTACCATGACTTCCAATTCACTATCTAGGAACTTTGGATTCTTCTTTAGGGGCATGGTGATGGGTGGTGGTGGTGATTGATGTGTGTGTGTGTGCAAGTGAGGGTGTGTGAGTGTAGGTTTTGCTGTGTGTGTGTGAGGGTGCTATTTGTTGAGGTGCTAATGGTGTGTGGCTTTTGTGTTGGATGAGCTGTGTGTGTGTCTGTGTTTGCTGTGTGATGTTGTTCTCTGCTGGCAGGTCAGTGGAATTTGCAAAGGATCATGGTAGGGATTTGTGGCCTTTATGTAGGTGGAGTTGGGGGTGTGTCCTTGTTCAATTTTTTCACCCCCTGTATTTATTGGCTTTGTCATTGCTTGTTTGGCCCTCTTTTTTTGTATTTTTTCATCTGTGATTATTGTGCATGTTGGAGTCGTTCTTCTGACCGAGTAGGACGTTGCAGTTATCTCGTGCGTGCCTCTCCGAGTCGTTCCCGCTGTGTTTCAGCTCTGTTTCATATGCGGCGTAAGCGTCGGTCGCGGTGTATTGTGTTTGTTCGGCTGGGTTTTGTATGCGTGTCGGTCGTACGGCTTGGGCTCCGTGCGAATCGGTCTGCTTTTGCACCCATTGCATCGTACTGCGTGGGTCGGAGTTCGCAGGTATGTTTCGTTCGGCTTTCTTCCTGGTGCGTGTCGGTCGGTTCGATTCGCGTGGTTTTCCGGCCGGATAGCTTGTTTCCGTCCGGGTCGGTCGTTCGCCTTGAGTTCCGTACGAGTCGGTCGTGATTCACATGCATTTCATCGTACTTCCCAGGTCGGGCAACGCCGGTACGTGTCGGTCGGACTATTATCCCGTACCGAGTCGGTCGGTATTTTTTCCGGCCCGAATCGGAATCGGCCCCTTTGTGTCCACTAAGGCATGGTCTGACAAAAGATCATGCAGGACTGCTCTGACTGCACACGTACGGGTGCTTGGTCAACCCAGCCGATCCATGAGTGGGTCTGGGTACAGAGTCCAGTCACCGCCAAGCAGTAAAGGGATGTGGCCAGAGGTTAAGAGTCTGCAAGAGAGATCAGCTAAAAAGCAGGTCTTGTCTGTGTTAGGTGCATAAATAGAGCCTAGCATCAGCGTCTGGTCAGGGAATCACAACTTGGTGAATACCCATCGGCCATTTTCGACAGTCCAGTACTTAAGCAGCTTGTAGGGGAGATTTCGTCTGATAAGGATTTCTTGAAGCAGGTTCGGGGGAAGGGGCAGGAAGTGCCAGTCATCTGGGTGTGGCCACTGCTGCTCTTTTTTGAGCTTCAGGGATTTAGTCGTGCTCAGGTGTGTTTCTTGAAGGAGGGCGATCTCTACCCAATTTGTGTGTAGATAGTGGAAGACTTTCGTCTGTTTAATGAAGTGTGAGAGGTCATTGGTATTCAATGAGGAGGTTATAAGGGGCAGTGACAAGCACCTGAAGAGGCATAGATGGAACTCAGGCATAAGGTCATTGGCTCCCCAGTGTAAGCGGGGTTGGTGAAGAAACTCTAGAGACTACAACTGTATGAAGAAGAAAGGAGTTGTTGAGAGAAGATATGACGATAAGAGGTGGGGGGAACAACCTGAACCCGGTGGCACTGTGCCCCTTGAGCCCTTGGTACATGAAGTGAGAGAACGGATATTTTAAAGAGTGCACCATGCTTTGAATTTCTGAGCCAGAGGGGGGTGGTGGGAGAGTGTGGGATGAGTATCAGCAATTCCCCTGTGAGGAAGGTGAAATAATATCCCAAGATGTGCAGCGTATGCTACAGGGAACACAGAAAGGAGGGAGCCCTGGGGAGAGATGGGGGCTGGGTGAGACCCGGGGAGTGGGTAAGGCTATCACTCTCAGGGATAAGGTTCCATACCATGGGCTTCCCGGGTTGCAAGTTTAGAGAGAGGAGCAGCATCGAGCAGGCCGCTACATGAGGTGGAAGTTCACTTGGAGGGACTATTAGGGGGTTCCTCCTGCTGGACAGAGCAGGGGGGCAATCAGAGCAAGGGGAATTTGGACCAGCACAGAGATCAATAAGAGTGATGTTATGGTGAACATGTTGATTTATGCAGGCTCAGATCTGTGTGGGAGAGATTCCAGAATGAACAACATGACATCAGTCATTAAATCTTGGGGTTGAGAGCAGTTGAGAGCTGGTGTTGGCTGTGAACGTTGTGTGGTCCTGTATCTCTACACTGATGCTAATAAATTACTACAAAGCACTATGGTGTTCTACGCTGATTTCTGAGGCACAACGCAACATAATTTTTGGCAATGAGCAGACGTTTCGAATTGCTGGCAGGACCACCAACCAGGAATTTCTCCCTGTGCCTGTTCATGACGAGACTGAAGTTGTGACAAGCATCCAGCTAATGTGGCAGAAAGCAACAGTCAGTGGCGAAAAGTCGTTATGAGTATCGGACTTCTGATTGGATTAATGGACAAAGGAATGACATGAGTGGGGAACTACATATTTAATTTAATTTTGAGCTGTGCTGTCAACAGTAATGACTGGATCACGGATGTATGCGGGGAGAGAATGGTGATTGGCAGATTGCTGTTAATGGTTAGCAATGATTTACTCAATAGCGTATCAACATGCCTGAACAGGATTTGATTTTTCATTACAGGCCGATAACTGTATGAAATTGAACTTACTGGCTGTGATGTCTCAGGTCTTGACGGATCTCATCTCATCATAGAGGGTGAGTGTGGCATGAATACTTCTTCTGTCTGGTGCTGACATGGAGAACAGCGTCTTACATGTAGTAAATGTGTGTAAAGCACACTCATGCCTATGCAGCAGCCATATTTCAACGGGTTCCTGGGACTGAGGAGGTTAGTGCTTTACGCTGACATACTGTGCGTTTACGTACAGATTTTAACATGCACACAGCGGCCATTTTATTTTCTTGTCTTGCTAGTACGAACTCTTCAGTATTTCTTCATGGCGTTAAATGCTGTTACGCTCGCATGACTGGAACCGGACGTGGAGTATCAAGGTTTGGAATTTACTGGTGGGAATGAATCCTTCCATTAAATATTAACCTGGTCGGTCAGTTTTCTTTGCGGAAATGTCATTGTATCTTGAGAAGTCTGTGGTGTTGCTATAATGATGACCACTAATATGTCCCAGTGCCCAGCATTTTTGTCTGAAAATGGAGAGCCAGTGCTAACTTGGAAACAGTGGGGAAATTTGTTTGATTCTTACCTTGCTGCCATTGGTATAGAACATATCTCCACAGCTAGAAAACAAGCAATCTTGTTGCATAATCTTGGTCTAGAGCAGGATTCTCCAAAGTCGGTCCTGGAGGGCGGATCCATGCCAGATTTTGGAGATAACTACATTTATCTAAATGGGGATATGCTAAAAATCTCTCATGGATCTGGCCCGTCAGGACTGATGTTGGAGAACCCTGCTTTAGAGGGAAGAAATATTTATGAGAGTTTAGAGGAAATACCGGTGGGTGGAGGAGATGGAGACCCTGGAGAATAGTATGAAATGTCCTTGATGAAGCTGGAGAAGCATCTTGGCAGCAGGATTAACATTGTCCTTAAGAGGAACAAGTTTTTAACGAGAACTCGGGGAAAGACTGAGAAAGTGGGGAACTACATAGCCTCCTTGAGGACACTCTCTCGTACATGTGACTTTAGAGAGTTGACAGACTCACTGATGAGGGACCATTTGGTGAGATCCACTAATGATCGGAGGGTACAGAAGCTATTAGCTAAGGACCCTGATCTCAAGAAACCTTTAACTATTGTGGAGCCCATTGAGAATGCTTCGACCTTGGTTTACGGATTCCGAGGACCACAATCTCAAGAGCACATTGGTCTAATTGATGGGATCAATTCAGTAGTAGGGAAGAAAAATTAGCTAACCACAAAGAATTCCAGTGTTAAAATGATTATCAAGCCTTCTCACACTGGTTCAGAGAGCAACGATTTAAAATGTTCCAGTTGTAGTAGTACTGCAGATCTTTCTAATAATCCTAAATGTTTTGCTAGAAATGCTTTCTGCAAGAACTGCGGAATGAAAGGTCATTATGCTAGGGTGTGTAAAGGTACAAGGGTGAGTGTTGTGGAGGAAAGCATGGAATTTGAAGGTAAAATTGTGTTAACTATGAATGATGAAGGTGTGATTGATGGGGGTCGTTTGAGAATGCCTGAGGAAGCTGTTGTCATTGGTGATGAGATGTTGAAAGTTCTAATGAATTTGGGATCTTCTTAGACCACGGTAGGCATTGGCACAAACACTATGGTGGCAAGGACATTGAGCTACTACTACCTGATATCAACTCAATGGGTTATGGTGGAGCAAGAATTGATGTGTTAGGATACACTGTTATGAAAATCCAATTCCGGGACAGAGACACTGTGGGGAAGGTATATGTGCCAAAACTTGGTGACAACCTTTTGGGTTGGAGACATCAAGGTGACATGGGAATCATCCTTAAACCGAATTCTTCAAAACCCTTTATGTTAGTGGCTAACAATGGTCATAAGTATGAGATGGTGAATGGGTTTCCTAAGGTATTCAGTGAAGAATTAGGGTTGTTGCATGGTTTTGAGCACAGGATTGTGTTATAGAAGAATTCGGTGCTGTGTGTGTTTAAGGTCAGGAAAGTGCCAAACTTGATGAGGGAACCTCTTAAAACTGAGCTGGATAAGTTACTGAGATTGGGAATTATTCAGGAAATAGAATCCTTGGAATGTTTCGCTCCAGTGGTTTTTGCCCCTGGAGATGGATGAAGAACGTGCAAATGTGCGTGGACTTGAGGGGACTGAACAAGCATATCTGGGTGAACCAACAGCCTCTCCCAAATATATCTGAGACATTGGCAGTTCTCAAAGAGACCAAAGTTTTCAGCACTTTGGACTTAGCTTATTCTTACCACCAGGTTTCCCTGCATAAAGAGTCAAGGCATCTTACATCTTTTGTCACTCTATTGGGGGCTTACCGGTTCTGAAGGATTCCTTTTGGGTTGACATCTGTGGAGACCTGCGTCCAAAGAGTGCTGAAGAAAGTGTTGGAAGGGGTGCCACAAGTGTTCTTCGAAGATGATGTTTTGGTGGACAAAAAAAGGAAGATCACAATACCATCTTGAGACAGGTGTTAGAAAGGTTACAAACAGCAGGATTAACATTAAAAAAGAAAACATGCTGATTTGGTGTCACAACGGTCACCTATCTTGGGCACACAATTTCTGGGGAAGGAATTAGTCCCAAGCAAGATTTTACAAGGAGCATTGTTTGTAGCTCCTAACCCCAAGAACAGGGATCAAGTCAGGTCATTCCTTGGGTTCGCAGAATTCTGTTCCAAGTTCATTGATAACTTTGCAATCATTATGCAACCATTGAAGAGTTTCCTGAGAAAAGGTGTGGTATTTTCGTGGCCGGATGATTGTGAAGTGGCTTTTCAGACAGTAAACTTGGTTATTAGCAAGTTGCTCACTTTAGGACATTTGGATACCATAAAAAGACAGTGCTAACAACTGATGCGAGTTTGAATGGCCTTGGTGCTGTTTTATCAAAAGTTGTTGCAGGGGAACAAAAGATAGTGGTATTTGCATCACACTCCTTGAAGCGAGCAGAGAAGCGCTACTCTGTGATTGAATGCGAGGCGTTAGCTGTTGCATGGGCAATGCAACATTTCAATTTTTATTTTTGGGGAATACCTTTGGTTGGGTGATCAGACCATCAGCTACTGGTACAAATTTTCACGTGCAGGGATCATGGCATTTTAACACTTAGGATCATGAGGTGGACAGAAGGGCTGATGGAATATAATTTTCAGGTTGAGTATTTTCTGGGGAAAAGAACGGAGTGGCTGATTGCCTAGCAAGACTGCTGGTGGATAAACAAGCAGAGATTGCAGAGTTGGAGGAGTATGGTGATGTTGTGGTGGTGTCATGGGAGATGGAAAAGGCTATAACGGAGGGTGAATGGGAACAGGCGAGGTGTGATGATGAGCCTTTCCGAATATTGTCTGATTTGGTGTTGAAAGGGTGGCCTGTCCCTAAAGATGTCCCTAGTTTGGTGAAATATTTTTGGAATGTGAGGGAGGAGATGAGTTTTATTGATGGTGATATTTTTCAGGGGTACACGGCTGATACCACCGGTGAGTTTGTGGACAAAATGGTAAATTTAGGGCATGAGGTTCACCTGGGAAGGAATCTAATGAAGTCTTGCATACGGGAACTGTATCGGTGGCCAAATTTGGGTTGGCAAGTGGAGCATGTAGTAAAGGACTGTTGGCTGTATGCCAAGAATGACAAAGGTAAAGTTACACATGCTACACCACTTTCTCCAGTGGAGATACTGGAGGAACCCTGGAGAAAACTGGAATTGGACATTGTGGGTCCTTTTAAATTGTTGCTGCCAAACGAAGGGTGTGTTCTGTTGTTGGTAGATTAGACAACCGAGTGGATAGTCACACATTGTGTGAGTGCAAAGAACATGAGTACAGTCATTGACTTTCTTAAAGATGAATTTGCATATGAGGGTGGTCCTGAAATAATTGTTATGGACAATGGGGTACAGTTTACCTCCTGTGAGATGAGAGAATTCCTTAGTGCATTGTCTATTCAACATCATAGAACAGCCCTTTTCTCACCTCAGGTAAACGGCTTAGCAGAAAGAATGAACAGAATAGTCAAATCCTGTATGCAAAGAGCGGTGGACACAAGTACATCATTAAAGGAAGTGTTGAGGGAGACTTGGTGGGTACATCGCAATGCTCCTAATTCGGTTACTTTAAAGTCACCTTTTCAGATCTTAAACGGAAGAATTCCATGTTCAGAACTAAAGCTTGCATTGTTTGGTGTGTCCAAAACCAAGGTTTCTGAGGGAGGCAGGAATAAGATTATTAAGTTATAGGATTGGAGGCAGCACTATCAAAGGAAGTACAATGCCAGGTATGATAGGAGGAACAGTACCGAGAGTGTGGGGTGGAAGGTGGGTGATACAGTCTTGGTGAAGAAACCAGGGTTTGATAAGAAGGGCAGAACCAAGTTTGTGGGGCCGTTAAAAAAAAGCAAAGTGAGGAAGAATGTAGTGGTGTTGGAATCAGTAGATCTGTGGAATATGCCCCGTTTAATAAGGACAGATATGAATGCAAATGGAGAGTGTGATGTGTCGACATCCTCGGATGAGGTGGATGGTTAACCAAGAAGTGTTCAACCAAGAAGAATCCCGAAGAGACCAGCATGATGGAGAGCCTATATTGTTAAGTAAGGCAGTGTAGGCAAGTGTAGTTCTTATTTATGTTTAAGCTTTACTGGGCATTTCTTCCAGGGGTTGCCCTGTAATTGCATTAAGTATGTGGTTGTGTTATTTTTATATTTATATTATCATTATTGCAGTTTCTGCTATAACATTATTCTGCAGTTGTGTTTTTCACAGTGTATCATAATTTATTGCTTTTCTTTTAGAGGAGTGAGATGTGGTATGGTTAAGATGTTGAATTATGCAGGATCAGGTCTGTTTGGGGGAGATTCCAGAATGAAAAATATCACATCAATGATGGAATCTTGCGATTGAGGGCAGTTGAGAGCTGGTGTTTTCTGTGAAGGTTGTTTGGTCCTGTATCCCTACACTGATGCTAATAAATACCTACAAAGCACTATGATGTTCTACGCTGATTTCTGAGGCACGACGCAAAAAGTGGGTTCGAGCAGGTGATGGGAGGTCTCTCTGTGACTTGTGCTGGTGCCTGCTTGGGAGCGGATTGGGATTTGTCCTTTTCCTGTCCTCTACTGAGAGCCTCAACCACCTGATTGAGACCTTGTCAGTCTGATTCCCAGTGTCACTGGGTTGGAGGTTGGCGATGCCTCTTGCACGCATGCGGGCAGGACCACTGTCATCAGTTCACTGGGTGTCAGTTGGGGTATCCTGGGGGATTCTCATGTCTACGGAGGAGTCTTCAAAGTCATCCAGGAAAGTCTCCAGCTCTCCATGGTCAAGGAATGTCTGGGTTTTCCTGTTCCAGGTGACTTTTAGTTGAGCGGGTCAAGGAGGCCATATCAGTGGTCCCAGCGATGGAGCTTGGGTCGTAGCGCCAGGAATTTCTAGCGATTGATGTCGATGGCCTGCAAGTAGTCTGAAGCAAGGGGGACGTGGTGTCCTTCAAAGAGCATAAGTGTTATTATTTGCCTTGCCATTCGGATGATGGACCGTGCATGTTGGTGGCACAGAAGACCGGCTATTATTGGGTGGGGGGGCTTATAAAGTGCCATAGAGTGAGAGAAGATCCTTTGTGACTGTTGGAACTCTAAAGGCTCAAGAAAGAGAACATCAAGCAGTTTGGGTATAAAGTCCCTCAGGAAGTTCAGCATGTGGTCTTCCTCTGCTCCCTCCGGGACTCCAAAGATACAGATATTTTCTCTGTGGGACTTGTCCTCCAGGTCTGTGACTCTATGGAGGAGAAAGTCAATGTCTTTGCCCCAATGCAGTAGGGCAATGTAATGAGTAGTCAGCTGGCCCACCTATGCGTCCAGGGTGTCTAGGTTTGTGTGGAAGGCAGACATCTCTGTCTAGAGGAATTTTACTTCTGTAGCAAGGTCTGTTATCTTATCGTTCATGGTGTGGATCTAATGTGGAAATCTCCTTCAGCAGGGCATCCATCTCCTCCAAGGGCAGGGGGTGCTGCTCATGATGCATTGCATGGATGGCTTGAGATTTAGAGCATGCTACTGCCTCTGGGAAAAGCAGTTGGTGGGCTGCCGATTAGGATGCTGCATGGGAGGTGCAAGAGGCACCTGGGCCTTCCTTTCATTGGCTGGTAGTTATGGCCACCAGGTGCTCCTACAGTGGATCCGAGAGCCAGGCCCAAGACCAAGAAGTGCAGGTAAATGTCTAATCCCTTCCTATGGGGGGCTGACAGGAGGCAGTGGGCTCAGGTCGGGCTGCGATGCTCGTCCGTATCACAGGTCTCCGGTCCTATGCAGTGCAGTACGCTCTTCCGTGCCTCGTGTCATTTGGGGGGGGGGGCTCTGTGTTGGAAAATGATCTGAGGAGAGACCGGCGGGGATGTCGCCTATCCAAGGGGCCTCCAAGGCAGTGCTGTATGAGGGATCAGAGGGGGAATCTTCTGGGGGGGCATCCTCAGGCAGTAAAAGGACTTGCTCAGTGTGGTTTGTGTGGGCTCTGCAGAGGGCCAGCAGGCACGGCAAAGTAGTGTCTATGCACTCACCGCATGCTTCTTCAGGAGCTTGTCTCCAGTCAGTTCTTGAGGAGGGGTGTCGTGGTATGTCCACACCAGGCCCCATGTGGTAGAGGAAGTCCCCGGGTCTATGGGTAGGAGCTGAGTCCTCTGCTGCCCCTGCACGGCAGGTAGCATGTGCGGTAGTGTCCATAGTAATATAACAGGCTAGATGGGCCATTGTGGCTGCTTCAGAGCTGCACGTCCAGGTTATGGTTCTGGTGTGTAAGTATGGAGGCACAGTGGAATGGAAGCAGGATTCCCGCCGTGAGCGGCCATGCCCAGGGTGGATCTCAGCAGAGTCCCAGAAGAGGGCAGAGAGAGTCTGTAGCCATCTCCGTGCAATGTGCTATGCTGCTTGGCCTCAGGTTACAGTGTGGCTTTGTGCCAATCATGCAGATATGGCTTCAGTCCCATGCAGGTGTGCCGCTGGGCCGTGGAGGCCGGGGTTGCGGTGCCAGCAGTAGTGAGATGGGTCAGGCCTGTGGACAGGAGCTGGGATTTATGTGGCAGAGGAGTCGGCCTGGCTGGAGTGGCTCATCAAAGCAGACGGTTCAGGCCACAGTCCTCTCCCTTGGGTAGGTATCATCAGGTGAAGGGTTCCGGTGGCTGCGCCACATCCCACGAGGTGCCCTGGCGGATGCAACCTCATCCGAAAGTCAGGAGCTGGAGTGCCCCCAGAATGTAAGAGTTGAGGGCCTCGGGGACAGTGCCAGGCGGGAGCTTCAGCAGGGTGCGGCCATCTTGGTCGCCACCAAGCTCCACCTCCCGCCTATTTATTTATAAATGCAGAGCATTTATCAGATAGTGACCAGTTTGTAGACACATATATAACAATGAGAAATAAAAATAACCCAGTAATAAGAGCAATCAATAATTAATGACAAAACATGCATGGAACAGATAGGTTCACACTGGCTTTTGAGTCAAACCACCTCCAGTTGGAAACACGTGCCCCGTCCTATATTATGAATCTACATTTCTGTAGTAATCTTATGCTCCGAAGCAATGTTTGAGCTTTGGTGGGATTCATTTCAGCTCAAACAGCTTTTCCTCCATTTACAAATGACACCTCTTTTTGCAACGCTCACACTTTAATTGGAATTTCGTGGCTACTCTCCCTTAACAATTATGAAGGGCCCTGTGGAACATTTGATATGGTGAAAGGTTTATAACAACAAGCAGAGAAGCGCTGAAAAGCCAGGTGCCTGGGTCGTCCTCTGTAAAATATTCGCTTTCCTCCTTCATATATATATATATACATCGCTCAACTATTGATACAAGAAATATGATGTTACAGCACATCTCCGTGAATAATAACACCAGCGATGGGGTTGATTGAATTAGCAAAAAGGATAAAGTCCTAGTAATTCCGTTCATTAAAGAGGTCAGATTTGGGGTCACTAGCTAAGGAAAGGCAGCCTTAACATGTCATAGCATACTAATAATCGCCAGACTTCAATTTCCTACTAATAAAGCGTGATATAAATCTAGAATAAGCTCTGCTATTTGTTCAGATAGCCACAGTCAAAAAAGAGATAATTTGCAACAACTGAGCAAACAGTTTCCACATAGGCTGTGTGTGTGTGCTCCTTACGAAGGCACGGACATCGTTGTGATAAAAGAAAAAGAAAACTCAGGAATTGAATGGAAGAAACATGGCGGTCTCTATATCCGTTAAAACAATTTATAGTCTGTTTGAAATGAGTCAAACGTCAAGTTTAAACATGTTTAAATGCATACAGAACAACGATCCGCTTTTACAGGTTTCCAACATAAAAAAAAACACCACATGGTACCAAAAACTAGAACTATCCATGTTTTCTTGATATCGAGCGGTGCAAACCGTTTTTTCAGCAATCCTTTTTGACAGGAAGATTTTTGCAAAGGCCATTTCATAAAGAAAAGAAATTGAGAAACCAGTGCTAAGTGTTTGCAGCACATGAATTGCTTTTGATCATCTTTTTTAAAAAAAAAATTGTATTTTTTTTGTCCTCATTCACCACCAGACTGCAGTACACCCCTTCTTCGCCCGCTAACCAAGTGGGTAGGGTCAAAGAGAAAAAGCGACCCTCACAACATCGGGCGAAGGGTAGGATAGCCACTGCCCCCCAGGGGGTAAGTCGTTCTCAACTTTCTCCGGTTAACCAGGATCTGCATATAACGGAGGTGAAACAAGGAGGGTGATCCATGCAGCTCTAAGAGATTTTTAGGTGTAATCATAGGACCCTCGAATGCTGCGACCACCTCGATAAGAAGCTCCAAAGCTTCTCCTTGCTATTGCTTGCGGGAACCCTTAATAAATCAATTTTAGATACATAAAACAGGGAGTCAAGCCACTCGAGATGAGATGGAGGAGTATCCCCCACCCACTTACGGCAGATTTCCCTTCTAGCAAGTAAGATAGCATAAAACAGGAACATTCTTGTCGGGCCCTGCATGGCCTCTTCTACTCCAAATATAACCAAAAAGAGGCTTACCTTGATGTTGGCCCCCAACAAGCTTCCAATTATCTTACCCACTTCCTCCCAAAATATTGTTAATGCTGGGCACTGGTAAAACATGTGGATATCTGAGGCGCGTGCTAGACCACACTTCTTGCATTTGACGTCATCTTTCGCCATTTTAGACAGTTTTTCAGGGGTTATGCAGGCTCTATGAAGTGAAAAAAAATGGTTCCTTCTTAACCAAGCAGGTTTTACTGTTGAGAATAAAGTGCGCATTGATACTTGCCATATATGCTGCAGTTGCTCCCTCGGCAAGTACTCGCCCCACAGATCCTCCGAGGAGGTAAATTCTCCATCAAGAGCGTCCAGAACAGCCCAATACCACGTGGAAACTTCCTTATTCCCCGGAGGTTTTCCCAGCAATTGGTCTTCCAAAGTATGTCCATTGCCCAATGGGAAACTGCAACTATACTCCCAACTTTTCATCTGTATGTATTTAAATCTTGACAGTTTCCCTCTGGTAAGTTGGTTCAGTTCTGCCCAAGGTAAAAATTCTCCATTTTGGGTGAGCTCTCCCCAACTACAAACTCCAGCTTCTCTCAAGGGGAGAGCTAACTTGTCCTTGAAACAGTCGGGGGTCCCTGGGGAATCCCATACCGGGGCCAGTTCGGAATAATAGCTTAAGCCTATTTGGCCCCTGATTCTAAACCATTTTTTCGCAATGGCCTGTAGTACTTTCAGCTTGATCTTTTTAAAGTACTTCAGGTCAGGGAACTTAAACAGGAAATGAGCAGTACTTAATTTAGCTCCCTTTAGCATCACCTTAAAGAGAGACCCCAGATCCGAGCTATCCGGGACACTAAACAACATGCTAGAATGTGAGAGCTGAAAGGCCCACTCATAATATTGAATGTCTGGCAAGGCTAGACCTCCCTTCTCACTTTTTCGCCGTAGTTTCTTCCAAGAGATTCTCACCCCCTTAGAAGCCCAAATGAACGCATTAATGGCCTGCTGAATTCTGACTAACCCGGGATTTATCAAAATGCAGAGGGATTGAGGCTGAACAGGAAGGTTATCTTGGGCAAAATTATCCTCTTTATTAAATTCACCCTCCCAAAGATTGTTAGTGGTAAATGCGCCCAGCTTTTCATTATTCGAGCACACTCTCTTTCAATGATATCCAGATTCAATCCTGTTATTTTATCGATCTCTTGTACGATTTTTACACCCAAGTATCTCATTTCCTTTTTATTTAGGGGGCTCTCATCTTCGCTGTTCCATGCCATCACTTCCGTTTTCCCTGCATTAACTTCATAACCTGACACCCTTCCAAATACTGAGGCAATTCGGAGGATAGCCGGAATAGCAGATGAAAGATCAGATGTATAGATCATTAAGTCATCTGCATAAAGCGCTGTCTTCTTTTCCCAGTCCTCATAAGAAAAACTAGGGATGTCCACTGCTTCCCTGATTTTTTGTGCTAGGGGCTCTATGTATAAATTAAACAGGAGCGGAGACAGGGGTCAACCCTGTCTAGTACCCCTGGATATCTTGAAGGACTCCGTCAGATTACCATTGACCAGTATCTTAGCTGTTGGGTTCTGATGCATTAGCTGCACAGCTTTACAGAAATTATCACCCAAATTATACTTTCTCAATATGGTTGCTAAATATGACCAATTAACTCTATTGAACCCCTTTGCGGCGTCTAACGTCACAATTGCCAATGGTATAGGGTAGGTCGAGGACAAATCAATCGCTCCCATCAGACTGTATGTTAACTCGTAGAGCTGCCTACCCTTCATAAAACCCTTTTGGTCACCATGTACTATCCCCCCAATAACTTTACTTAACCTCTCTGCCAAGATCTTTGCAAAGATTTTATAATCTGCGTTAAGCAAAGATATCGGTCTGTACGACTCGCACCGAGCTGGATTTTTTTCCTGGTTTTTGAATCAATGTTATTATTGCTTCACCCCAAGAGTTAGGTGTCTGTGTGGAGTCTCTAAGGATGCCGTTAAACATCAAAGTATTATAGGGAATGAGGTTCTCCCCCAGAGTTCTATATATTTCTATTGGAAGCCCATCCGGGCCAGCCGCCTTCCCTCTTTTACTTGTCTTCATGGCACTCTCTACCTCCTCCTGAGTGATTTCCTGATTCAAGATTTCTTGCCCCTCCATATCTAATGGGTGAATTACATCTGGGCCCAACCACTGATTAACCTCGTCCTCCGTCACTATCTGATCTTCCGAATAGAGTTTGTGAAAGTGTTTGTTGAAGGCATCTTCAATTTCCAAATCGTTTGTTATTACCACCCCATTCTGTACCCCCTCAATTTCTTTTATCAAGTTCCTATTTTTATCTGTCTTCTCCTTCCAAGCTAATAGTTTACCAGCGCCTTCCCCATATTCCAAATGGGCCAACTTGCTGGCTTCCCAGCGCTTGTTTATGCAGGATTGTAAAATAGATTCTAATTGTGCCTTCAGTGATGTTAACTTATCACCCTCCGGGTGCCTACCTCCTCCCACATTACTCGTGTTTGACTCAGCTTCTAAGGCCTTCATTTCTAATTCTATTTGACAGACCTGCTCTCTGTAGGTCCTGTTCCTAAAAGTTACAATACTTGCAAGTTTACCCCTCATGTAGGCTTTAAGAGTATTCCAAACGACCGTAACCGAGGCACAGCCTATATTGTATTCTAAAAACTCAGTTACATCCTTTCTTAATTGATTCATTGCATCCATCTCCGAGAGTATGGTGCGATCAAGCGTCCATTTCTTTGTGCTCAGCCTGCCTTTCAGATCCATATTTAATATAACAGCTGAATGATCAGAGAGATGGGCAGTTAAGTAGGATATATCCTGAATATTAGCCCTCAGGCCTAAACTAACTAGAAAGTAATCGATTCTGGACTTATGGCCATAATTTTTATTATGAAAGGAGAACCCAAGCCGATCGCCCGATCTCTCTCTCCACAAATCACAGAGCGCGGTTTGCTGCATCATCATTCTCAAATATGAATGCGATTTGGGAGTGGCAATTGCTCTGCTACTTTTATTTATCTAATTTTAAATCAATTATTACATTATAAAGAACACGGCGGCCGCAGAGCTAGCAGGTCTCTAATTCGCTCTCGGGAGCGTCCTCCACTGCCAGCCCGTCAGCTCGCAAGAATGGCATCGTAACCGGCTGGTTAGGCGGAATACACCCCCCACCCCCATCCTTACGTACCAGGTGCGGTGATATGTGCTTTTCTGCTCCGTCGGCGATTGCAGTGGTCCAAGATTCGGCCCGAGCTGCGCTTCCACATTGGGACACAGCCGCCCTGGAGCTCAGAAGAGCCGTAGGGCAGCAGCGCTCGGTCTCCTCCGGGGCCTGGGAGGCAGAGGCAGCACAAGCGCAGCTAGGTCACCAGCAGGAGTGTTTCCTGTTGGCTCCAGCTCAGAGGATCCAATTGCTCAGCCGTGCCAGGGAGAAACTGCCTGCGACAATGCTTTGGATCCCCGGAAAACCCCTTCTGGCTAAGCTAAAGGAAGGGGAGCCAGGAGAGGGAAGTTGAGGGAGCAAAAGGTTCTGCCAAAAAGGGGGAGATATTGATTATTTAACACTGCTATTGGCTCCCCAGAAACTAACAGTAGCTCTAATCCTTTGCTAACCTTGGCTAGTAACACAGAGACTACAGAGCCATCTAGAATATTGGACTGCAGACCTAAGGAGCGCTCGGTTAAGCCCGTGAAACTTAGGGAAAGTAGGGGTGAGGGAAAGAAAAGCAACCCAGAGAAGTTAGAGCACAAAATAAAGATTACCCCCTCTTTGCGGTCCTATTTTAGGGTATTACCATCAGACGGGGACCATAGAAAGTCAACCATGGAAACAACAGTGCAGTCAGAGACCCAGTTGCTACCAGTCCTGACCTCAGAGGAAGTTATAAGAAGACTAACAGGCCACTCTATACTGGGGTTACCACAGCCCGCCGTAGTTTCTATGCAGGGAAGTGCAGGAGTGAAAATAAGTGGGCCAGGTGATAATTTAGTTGCAAATCCCCCTCAAGAAGTAGCATCCTTCCCCATAGGGGATATAACTTTGGGCGACACTGTTCTTAAGCCAGCTTCTCCCACAAATTCATTAGAAGCCATGTTTGTATCACTGTCGGGGGATATTAAGAAAGGTTTTGCCGTCTCAGAGGCCAATCAAGGAACTTCTGTGAAGCATTGGAGAAAAAGATAGATCTCCTCTCCATCAGAATGCAGACTCTGGAAGACTCTGTGGGCCTTTTGAAAGAAGATCTGGGGAAGGCCAAAGTGGAGATTCTTACTCTAAGGGGGGAGTATTGGGTCCTCCGGGAGAAATCGGAACACCTGGAAAACAGCGCCAGGAAAAATAATTTGCGGTTTTTGAAGGTGCCAGAAGGAAAGGAAGGGGAGGACATAAAATCTGTTGTGGTTGCTCTAATAAAAGAAGGCCTGCAGATTGAGGAAAGTGAGGAGGAAAAATCTAGAGACATTGAGAGGGTGCACAGAGACCCCTTCCGTAGAAACCCCAATAAGACTAAACCACGAAAAATCCTCATAAACTTTTTGACTTATGCACTGAAAGAAAAAATCTTGACAAAAGCTTTGAGGATGAAGTCTATAAGAGTGAGAGATTGCTCCTTTGAAATCAGATCAGATCTTGCAAGGAACACCCTGGACAGGCAATGGGAGATGGGTAGGCGCTTAGAGGATTTAAAAAAGCTGGGGCCACCGCCCAACTTAAATTTCCTGCGACGTTGAAGGTAACGCACAACAACAAAATGTATAGCCTGAGGAGTCTACAGGAGGCAGAAGACCTTCTGGAAACTCTGAAACAACCAAGTGGTAGCTAGGATTGGCAGCTAGGTTTGGACTGGCTTAGAGTGGCTTACAGAGGGGGGGGAAGCGGACAGATGGAAGAAAGTGAAAAGCAAGTATCAAGGGAAAGAAAGAAAGAAGAGGGGGAAGAGAAGGTAGGAAAAAAAAAATATATACATATATTTATATATATATATATAAGTAGGAAAATTAAATAGAAAATGGGGAAAAAAAGAAATAAATCACACACATTTTTTTTTCCACACAACTTGGGGGTGAAAACCTCTTTCTCTTTTGTTTTTTTTTTTCTGTTTGGGTGGGGGCTATTTTATTTCATTTATATCGGGTATGGGGGTGACGGGCATCCCATAGCGACCTAAAAGGGGTCCAACATCAGGCCCAGAGGAAAGAGGGGATGGGTTCTCCAGGGAGGGGAGGGTGAGGGTCAGGAAGGGGGGGCACGGGGTGGGGAGCATAGGGGAGAAAAGCATAAAAAAATATCCTCATTCACCTCAATAAGGCAGCCCATAGATGTAATGGATGATATGTCTCAGTCGGAAGGCTTAGGGACAGAACTAGGGAGATGGGTATTCAGATATTAACATGGAATGTTAATGGTGTGCATGTAAAAGCGAGAAGGGATAGGATCTTGCAATACCTTAGGGACTCTTCGGCCCAGATAATAATATTGCAAGAAACACACTTGGTAAAGAGTGAAAGTATGGAGATTTTTAAGAGGCAGTTATGGGTCCAACAGGCAGTTTTTACAGAGCAGAGTGCAAACATAAGAGGAGTGGCAATACTAATCAGAAAGTAGGCAAAGGCTCATGGATAGTGGCAAAAACAAATATACAAGGACAGATGTTAACACTGGTAGGGTACTACGGCCCGAACATAGATGACATTGAGCCATTAAAGGGAGTTTTTTACAACATTGCTCGACTTTCCCGATCCAACAATTATGGCCGGAGATTATAAGGTAATAATTGCTTTTAATCATCTTGAATGCAAAGAAATCCTAGCCCTGGAATTTATCTATTTTTTAACTATAGCACATTTTTACGGCACTATTTGTATTGCCTATTTAGTAAAGCATGAAACAAACTGAAATTGCATTGATGTTTTGATAATGAGCAGTCTTGCCAAACCATAATAAGATCATGATTTTATTTGGCATATGGCTACATTCTGTGCATATCATTATCACCCAGAGGACATCAGCACTAATATCAAATAACCACAAGATAATACTTATATTGGTTTTAATCCACTGATTATCTATACTGGCTTTATTAGTAGGCTGTACTAACAAGGACTCCATTTTCCATGAATCAAGTTCACGGATGAATAGTCAACGACTCACATGACTGATCCTGTATTTCTTCAATATTAGATTTTTCCAATAAAAGATGACAAGAGTAACAAATGTGCCAGTTTTGTTGCTTGTCTTGCATGGGACTGAATTTTTTAACTTTTTTTGGTATGTGCATATGATGACATGCTGTATTACTCACCCAATATTGCTGATTTTGAGCTTGTCCAATATGGCGTGAATGGGATACCACTCGAGCGGATCTACACCATTGACTACCTGGGTTTTACCTTAGAAAGCAAGATGGAATGGACCCAACATATCTCCAAGCGGGGGCTAAAATTAGAACAGCAGATTAGTGGCCTGATGAAGATTTATCGAGGGCTCCATGTTAAACTGTTTTCTTCAGTTCTCCAGCTTTATTCATACCAGCCCTTGGGGGTGGCCTTATACGGTGCGAAGATTTAGGGTCACAAAAACATCAAACAACTAGATATGGTGGAAAATCGATTTTTGAGGCAGGTATTGTGTATTCCGGTCAGCGTCCCCCTGATTCCCCTGAGGTTTAACGCTGGTCTTAGACCTATCTCGGAGCGGGTGGCAATTAGACCTCTAATCTTTTGGAGGAGAATTTGGGTTACCCCTGAATTGACATATTACTGTGAAGGTCTTGAGGAAATCCTTAGGTATCCTGCTACTGCAGATCTCCCCTGGATAAGACTTGTCATTGAAATGCTCTCTGAAATGGGTTTAGTAAATCTGTGGAAAGACCCCGGGGGAAGCCTCTTTTCTATTTCAGTAATTGAATTGAAATCATTGTTTAGATCTTATCAGCCTAATAAAATCCTAACTGCATCAACTGTGGGTACATTAACAGACAACTTTTTATTGATAAATGATTTTTATTGTGCAGACTCTTTTCTAGATGATATTGAACCAAACCTGGCCAGCAAACTTTATCTCCTCTTCAGATATGATACTTTGCCACTTTGCACTTTCACATCAAGATGGGTGAAGTCATATGATCTTATTGCTATGGGCTGCCCATCTGTGGATATGAGCGAGAATCTGTAGCCCATAGGTTGTTTGTCTGCCCGGCCTTTAGCAGGGCGAGGGCCAGGTGGATCATTCCAATCTGTTGATGTCTAGGTGTGAGAAGGCACCTGGAGGTGTCTAGAATCCGCCAGACAGATTTGTCAGCCTCAATGGTGTTTGCAGTATAGAGGTTTTTAATGAGTATGTGGTTTGTACAGAATAAAATGCCTAAAATGCCTAATTTGATCAATTAGAATCCTCCAGACAAACTCGTTGACCCCAATAAAGATTGGAAAATCAAAACTTTTAATGAGTATATAGTTTGCACGGAAGAAAATGGGAGTAGCGGCTTAACTTGATCAACTAGGAACTTTTAAGGTGTACAATTGATAATGACTAATTGATTTTAAGATTTTCATTGATTTATATTGACCTTAGGAAATTGTGTGACATAGTAATACGTTTTTATGTATTTATTATTCTCAGATTATGAATGTATTTTATGATAATGATTGTCTTATGATCCTATATGTATGTCTCTTTTATGGTATTTTTATTTACCCAAATAAAGAGTGTTGAACTGAACTGTTAACCCTGGCAGATAAGCACCACATGAAGAAATGTCTCTGTGTCCTAAAAGGTTAGATGTTGCTACACTAAAGGGCATGTAAATCTGAAGAGTTTTAGTGCATCATAACTTGACATACTATTTTTTAAACTTTGCCATCTTCATGACATGCGAAATTGGCAAAGTTGAAACAAAAGTTTCAAAGGGGGTACCTCTCAGAGAGCTGGGACATTTCCACTGCTGCTCAGGACAATAACGTGTAGTTTGACAGCCATAGTTTACTGGCTTCTGTGTTCAAGACCATCCACTGTTTCACATTCTATGCTTCTAGACGACCTGCTTTAGCGCAGGCAGCTGAGAGCACCAATGGAGAAAAGAATTCCCTGCAGCTGGATGCCCTACAGGATGTCTTTTACAGGAAATGGCTCGAGGATAGTGGGAAAAGTGCCTCAAGTGAAGTCCAGGAAACTTTGCTCACCTTCACAAAAGCTGAGGTTTCCCTACTTCACCCAATTACACTGACAAAATATTAAATTCGCTTACCCGTCTCTTATACTCTTAATGATTGAATTCTCACAAAAATGAGTTTTTGATAGTCACATCCTGACAGCTTAAATTGACTCTGCTCAATTTTTTAAATATGCGTTTCTAATCTTGTACAGAGGTATTCATATCAGATTTTTACTGCAATGAATTACACATTTTTGTCTTTGTCTGATCTGTGCCCTCTTTACACACTTTTGCTACTTGAAGGACGGGTGGTGGCAATGCTCTCTCCATTCCTCTGCCTCCGTCTATTCTTGTGCTATGTCATGGTTCACTCTGAAGTACTTTTGTTTGTCACTGTATGACAATATGATCACATTATTCATTTTTTTAGATTTTTCTGCTTACCCTGGCTGTACATAATTAGACTTAAGCTTTGCTATCACCTTTAAGGTCTTTACGGTCTTGTGTACCTGTAGATGGTTTATGTAATTGACAAAATCAGAGCTACTGATGTAGCAAAATATTTCACATAGATATTCACCAATTATTCAGGCTCAAATGTTCACAATCAACTTTTCAGTGGTGCCCCACTTTGGAATTCTCTTAGTCATGATGTGTACCCTTCCTTCTACAAATAAGAAAGTTACTATTTTCATGTGAACCAAAAATGATTGGGCCAGATTTAAAAAGATTTTACAACAATATACTCTAGTGCTCCTGAATTCCAGGCGTAAGCCAGGAGCAGGACCAGATTGGGGAAGCAAAATCAGCCCTAGCAAAAATTCTCAAAACAGCCCTGCTCCCTTCGTCTCCTTGCACAATCTAATTCTTTCCATCTATCCAATCTTTCTCTCTCTCTCTCTTTCTTTCCTCTATCTCTTCTCCCTCTGATCACTTTCTCTCGACCTTCTCTCTCCCTACCTCTCTTTCTCTCCCTTGAAACCTCCAGTTCCTGCTGCAATTCATCTCTTGGAGCTTGTGAAAGTGACAGATGCACCAGCTGTGGTCCTAGGCTTTCAAAATCATCTTTAAAGGGTTCCAGCCCACAGGGGAAATGCCAGTTGGAATAAAAGTCCTGTCTGGCCTTGGCCAGGAGTACTCCTGACTTCCTCCTTAAATTCATAAATAAGCTAGAAGTACTACAAGAGTAAGTCATATCTACTCCTACATCAGTCTTTGTGAATCAGAAGCACCTTGTGTAGGCTGCAAGAAGACAGCCCTCACAGCCTCTATGTTTATTTTTATTTATCTTTATTTTCGACACATCATAGAGTGCATATTTAGGACCTGATTACGATGTTGGGCGGACTTGCGCCCGCCCGACACCAGCTCGGTCCTGGGACCGACCGACCTCCGGTCGGCAGTCCCAACAGACTAATTGCAATGCGGCTGAACACTATTCCGCCGCATACTCCCATTTCTCAAAGGGAGCTCGTGTTATGGCTGTAAATCAGCCATAACACAAGCTCCCATTGAGAAATGGGAGGTATTGTTTGTCCCAGCACCCCGTGGCAGGCACCTCAAGGTGCAGGGATCAACAGGGGGGCACCATAGGTGCCTACTCGGCCCCCAAACGGAGGCCACACGCACAAGGGGGCCAGGCTGGGGGCCCCCAAACATGCTTTCTGACATGGTTTCCATGTCAGACAGGCCGGCGCGGAAACGATGTCGGAAACCATGCATCGTAATCCCTAGGGCGGAAAGGCCCGACCTTTGGGATTACGAGCCGGCTCCGACTGGCCGAGGGGCTCCATGAGCCCGTTGAAAGCCAGCCGGAATGACCAGCCGGTCTACATTCCGACCGCCAGCATCATAATGTGGCAGTCGGAAAGTAAACCGATCGGCCATTTACAATCCGGCCAGGAAGGCCGCATCGTAATCAGCCCCTTCGTTGGAAGAGCTTTCACAGATGAACAATTGCGGAAGATCATCTCAAACATAAGTTTATATACAGTGAAAAGTATTCTATACTTGTATTCCAGTACAAACTAGATTACAGAAAGTAACTGGATGTTATAGTGAGAGGGGTTTGGAACAAGCAACTGGAAATGTACCACATAGTAGAGTTATTTTTGCATCGAAAGATTAAAAGATTTGCCCGAAAAACACAAATATTAATTGAATGGCAAAGACAGGATTTGAACCCTGAGCCCTTAGTATAATATAAACATCTTAATTGTGTACCCATTTTGGCCACTTCCAAAAACGCCAGTGATCACTGTAACTTTTCTAGTACACGCCTAAGAGCTTTTCACAACCATATGCCTCAGGTATACTGAAGTCTTGTCAATTCCACAGAGCAAAGGTGCTCAATTGATTTAAAGAAAGGCATTCATTTTGGAATGTACGTCCATGCTCTATTCAGCAGTACATTTTTTGTTAACGTTTCAAAATATGCCTACCATTTCCTTCTTGAGGCTAGCTGATACAGACACAGAAGAGTGTTTTAGTGTACAGTGTATACCTAATTCACTTCTAAACAACTTTCTTTTTCTTTTTGTCATTTATTTTCTTTCATTTCCTTCTTGTGTTTGTCATTAAAAGGGTTAATTGCACAGATTACTCAAAGGCATAGACAATATAATACATTGGCGTTTAAAACAATTCATCACCCTAAAGCATTAAAACTTACATTTCACAACTTTAAAAACAACTCACTAGGCTGGAAATCGAATACCTAAACTAGCATTGGCAGCAACAATAGGTCTTGCATTTAAAAGGCAGAGCTATTGATTTTGCCACTGCTTGTTTGCATTGGCATAAACAAATCCAGAAACGGCTGCCAGTGTGTGATGACAGAAGCACATGGATGGGGACGCATGGACTGCCATGATGGAATGGATTTTCTGATTAAAAAAAGCTGTTCCAAAATTGCTGCCAATGAGTGAGCATGAGGGGGTATGCATCATGATGCACTAGCTGTCATTTTTCCATTCTAACATGGTCAATAGACATTTTGGAATGGTCATTAAAAAAAAAAAGCAAATAAAGTGTGCAATAGTGTGAAAAACATGATTCCCATTTCACTGTAGCACTTTCCAGCTGCTGGGCCCTTGGGGAAAATAAGAAAAAAATGTAGAGACAGGAAGTGGGGGGGGGGAGCAACAGATTAGTTTGACGAGGCTAGCAGATAGAGAGAGGGCAAGGATGCTTGGAATGCATCCATAATAAATAGATTAACATAAAATTGTCAGAGAAACAGAGGAGCAGTGGTGGAAAATGAAGCAAACAAGGGCATCATGAAGTGGGGAAGTGAGAGGAAGAAGATGGTGGAAAGATCAAGAAAAGACATGCCCTTACATGGTATGTAGAAATTAAAAAAGAGAAATGTCATGTCAGCAATGGAAGGATACAGCTCTTCTATTCAGGAGCAATGTAAAGCAGGAATGCTCCAGTGGTGGGACAAGCACAAGAATAGTGAGGAGAGCTATTGAATAAAGAATGGAGAATCTAGATAGACAAGAACCCCACCAATCATAAGCAAAAGGCTGACCCAAATCCCTTCTGTCGTATTGTATACAATAGGTCTATAAGTATCAAGCAGGTAATAGCAAGACCTAAAAAAGGTTAATCACAATTACTCTGCTATAATCAATGCAGACAAACTTATCCTTGTATTTGATTATGGAGTAGCATATATTCAAAACACACACCTTAGAAAATGTCAAAGGCGTCATGTCTGTAGAGAAACACTGTTTAGCCAGTAATTGAGAAACCATAAAATCTATGACAGCACAATAAAATATGAGGAATGTCGAAATGTACACTTTATTTACACACTCAGGGGCATATTAGCAAGGCGATTATCGCCACTTTAGCGGGACTTTTTCCCGCTAAAGCGGCGATAATATTATCGCCTTATCAACAAGCTGTCGCTAACTGCTGTTAGCGACAGCTTGTAGGCGATAGCGACCGGGTTGGGTGCCGCTTTGCATGCCAGCGATATTTATCGCTAATGGCATGCAAAGTAGGCGTTCCCCACCTAACAGCGACTGGAAACAGTCGCTGAGGTCGCTAACGCCTATCAGCGAGGCAGGGGCGGTGATTAGCGAACCAGCGCTAAACACGTTTAGCGCTGGTTTGATAACACCTGGTCCCACCCTGATTTAGCCATGTAATCCAATGAGAGGTGGATTTCATGGCTAAGTCCCCTCGCACTATCAGCAAGCAGAACTGGGAACAGTGTGAATATCGCCTGTTTTCAGGCGATATTCACACTGTTCTTCAAGGTCTCTATCGCTTTGGAGATTAGCATTGCTGATTGCACGCTAACTCCGCGATAGAAACCGGCGATGCCTGGCGATAATTATCCAAGTGCTAATTGCGCTTTGCGATAATTATCGCTAGGCATTGCTAATATGCCCCTCAATTATTAAAATTATTGGTTGGTTTTTGACAATCCCTTTTATTTAAACAATCTATGTGGCTCAGTTTTAGCCCCAAACCTTTATTCATGAAAATTGGGTCTAGCACATATCTAAGATAGCTTTGCTGCATAACTTCAACACTGAGCTCTTTACATGCAACCAAACATTTTTGTATTATTGGACAGTGTGACCTGCTTAAAAAGCGATCTTCTTTACAAACATGTTTTACTGTTCCTTGTAGACAATAGAGGAATTTGCTTCATACTTGTCTTGCAGACCACTGATGTTCTATAGCCAATCCCCCTCTCTACAAAGATTTGCAAGTGCCCTGCTCCTAATATGTCAGGGAGGCGATATCACCCTTTTCCCCAGATCTCTTCCAGAGGCTAAACGCAGTAACTCACATTGGTGTCTTGAATCTTGAAGGGAGAATGCTGAATTTTGACTCTTTTGACTGATGAAGGATGGGTTACGATTATGAAAGTTCGCCTTACTGAGTTTCTGGAGACAAATATTGGTTCTGCCCCAATCTTCTCTGTTTGGGTATCATGCAAGGCTTTTATCAGAGGGAAGGTGATTTCCTGTAAAGCAAATATTCTTAAGCTTAGGAAAGCAACGGCCTTGAAACTGCAGTTGGAGCTAGACCAGGCATTGCAGTTGCATTTAACATACTATTCGCATGCAACGGAAACTAGGCTAAGAAAAGCTAGACAAGATATAAGGAAGCATTGCGACTCCCAGACAATAGTCAATCAGACCACCAGCCTACAGCAGCTCTATGAGGAGAGTGATCATGCAGGGAAATTCCTGGTCTGGTCAGTTAAAAAAAGATGTAATAATGCTGCCATCAAGTCTATTTTAGATGAAGATAGCGGCCAAATAGTAGATCAAACGACGGAAATCGACAAGATATTCTTGATGCAATATAAAAGGCTTTATACCTCCTCTTCCACGATAGCTCCCAAGATTGTGAATAACTACCTCATAACTACCGATTTACCCATCCTAAGCATGGTACCGCAGGTCCAGGTAATGACACCTATTTCAATAAAGGAAGTGCAGGAAGCCATAAAATATTTTATGCCACAAATAACAAGGCTGTTGCTACTACTATTCAATGCACTTCTAGAGGGGTGTCAGATCCCTAAAACATTTTCTGAAACAAATATAGGGGCATATTAACAAGGCGGCGATAAACAATTATCGCCGCTTTTGCGGCCGTTTTCGGCCGAAAAGCGGCGATAATTATATCGCCTTATCAGCAAAGACACGCTATCGCGTGTTTTGCTGATTTTGCTCCCGTTTCCAGCACGCCTGACTTCGCATCAATAATGAGATGCAAAGTAGGCGTGTCTGTGGAAACAACATGGGTAAATATCGCGAAGGCAGCTTCGCGATATTTACAATGCGGGGAAGCGATTATTTTAATCGCGTTAAGTATGCTTAACGCAGGAATTTAACGTCTGTTAAATTCCTGACTAAGGCATACTTAACATGGGGGTGGATTCTGTGGCTAAGACCACAGGCCCTATCATCTAGATATCGCCGTTTTCCACATGGAAAACGGCGATATCCACGCTATCTCTGAAATTTTTATCGCCTCAGCGATGCGCGTTGTTAATAACGCGCTAACCGGGCGATAAATTACAGAGATAGCCGACGATAAATATGCAAGCGCTAAGCGCGCTTTGCGATATTTATCGCCGGCCCTTGATAATATGCCCCTTAGTGAGTTACTTGAAGAAGGATAAACCACCAAATAGGCCAGGATCATATCGCCCAATTAGTTTACTTTATAAAGATTACAAATTATTTACCAAAATTATGGCACCTAGAATAACTCCTTTCTTACCTGGGAGGACCATGACCAAAAATAAAAAATGTCTAACCCAGGCCATTGATTATTTTTCAAATAACGATATAAACGCAGCGATTATTATGATAGATACTGAAAAAGCTTTATATTTAGTTCATTGGGATATTTTGTTTTCTATTTTGTTGAGATTTAAGTTTCCTCTGAGCTTCCTGAATCTTTTACAGAAATTATATGACTAAGCTGAAGCAAAACTAATAATAATTTCTCATTTGGCAGGGTCAGTGGAAACTCGACGGGGCACTCATCAAGAGTGTCCTATGTTCCCAGTTTTGTTGTCATTAATTATTGAACCGCTAGCTTCACAGATACAACAGGAAATTAAAGCATCGGTGCTGGGGGCAAAAGATATTTGCCGATTACCTAATTTTGTACTTGGCGGCTGAAACACAGAATATCACCAGAACTTTTGACAAAATGAAAACCTTTTCAGACCTAGGGGGCTACAGGATAAATCGCGCAAAGTGCGAAATCTTGTTGTTCAATTGTTCCGACCAGGTCCTTCCGATCAATTTGTGAACACAGGTTTGTTTGTAGGTCTGCTCCAATGAGATATCTAGGAATTTTTGTGTCCCATGACTTTTCACAACTTTTTCAATTAAACTATTTGTCCACACTTGCTAATACCTGGCAGTCGCTATTACTCTCCATTATTTGGAGAACTGCGCTAATAAAAATGATGATACTTCCTCTTTTTCTAGTCCCCCAAAGCTATTTTATTGAGATAGATCAGATTCTGCGGAAATTTCTATGGTCCCATTTTCCTTTAGGGAAATGGGCTGCATTTAACAAAAAAAAACCTGCTTCATTTAAAAAGCAGTCACAGACATAGTGGTCTGCTGACCCCAGCAGGCCACCATCCCTGGGAGTGCTATCCATTCCTAATGGGGTCGCAAATAGCACCAGCCTCATGAATATTAATGAGGCAGGCAATTTGCGACCCCATTGGGAATCGCTATCAGTGTCTGTGACACTGTTGTACATTGCATTTTGCGAGTCGTAAATTGCGAGTCGCAAAGCGACACAATTTGCGAGTCGCAAAATGTAAGGGTCGTACATCTGGCCCCATGTCTCTTATTTTACAAAAATGGAAAATGACTCAGCCACCTGTCTTTAGCCATTGGGAACATAAAATGACCCAAGTTAAACATAAGGAAAAACTGTACAGCCAAAAAGTAGGGGGCGTGTCAAAAATTTAGACAATTTGGGGCGAAGAATACGGACTGTCCTTTATTATGAGAAATGATGGGGATTTGCTCAGTAACAAAAATTCAGAGGGTTATTTGCACTCAGAAATTCCAGTGAATTTTAAACTTTGGGGGAAATATCATTTATGCACTTTACCAATGAGTTGCCGGGTTTCAAAATGTAGCAAGATGATTGCATGTAGAATCTAATAACAAGAATTTTTTTAACCTAGTAGAGTTGTAAATATGAATTATTGTAACATTTAAGGTTTTTATCATAATGATGAAATTATGTTGATGAATTGTTATTTAAGTTAGTGTCCTATTGTATCTTCTACCTGAGATGATTATAAATAATGAAAAAAAAAAACTTCTAGACATAATTCGATTTGTGCTTACCAAATGTAATGACCCAAGATTTTTTGCAATTTGTAACAAAGAATTCTTTCTAGCCTAGGGCCAGATGTACCAATATCTTGTCAGAAAATCCGGTTCACAAATTGCGGCCAGTATTTTTGCAACCAGTAAAAAATGTAAAACCAACCTACACACTAAAAAGCTGATTATTAAAAATCTTAATCATAATGTGTTGCAGTTCGACCCACTTCATGAATATTAACAAAGTAGTTGTGACCCACTATCATTGGAGATCATCACAATGGTGACCTGCTGGGTTGTAGACCACCATGTCTGTGATTGCCTTTCAATAAAGCAAGACTTTAAAAAAAAATTATCCAATTTTTCTTAAGCAAAACAGCAGTGCAGTTAAAAAGAAAGGTTTGCTTTTTTTTTGTAAAAGAGTTGGCAGTTGTCCCATGGATCCCTACCTACTCTTCAGCAAACATTTTGTTTTAGATTCAGAAAGCGGAAGAGGGTCCGAGGGGACCTCTTCCCTTTTGCACAAGTATTACCACCTCTTTTGAGATGTCAGTAAAATATCAATGTTTTGCGACTGGATTACGGTCGCAAAACATTGATACCTTAGATACTGTTTCAGTATTTTGAAGGGAAGCTTACAGCATGCCTCTTCCAGATACTGAATTGATAGCCATTATTAATGCTATTTTAGGAGTCAGAAAAACGTTTCTGATTCATAGAAAGGGATTAAGTACATAAGAAAAAAGCATTTTTAACAGTCACAAGCACCACATTGAAGCTTTTATGGCTGTTAAATGCTTAGTACATCTGGCTCATAATGCTCTAGTGCATTTAAATGCTTCTGCAAAGTTTTCTGTGTTTAGCAAAAATGAATGCATCACCTGTTTATTGCAGAATATGTATTCTCATGTTCACCAATTTAGGTGGTTAGACAACGTCTACTTTCAAGGCAGAAGGCATCTTGGCCCCATATTGATGAAAAACAATCAGTGCTAAAAGACAGCTCTATTTAGGGCCTCAATGGGTTGGTATTAGAATTGCACTATATAGGAATTTTCAATCATTATAATATGGGTAGTACAATATAGACACATTGCTATATCCAGTACCTCAGTATTCATTCTAAATATTGGCAAATTTTGCTGTTACACATCTCTATCAGTGGTATCACATGATCCCTTAAAATCAATACATTCTCCAAAGAGGCATCCCTTGTATCCCCTTGTGTATTTTTCCATCAGTTTACTCGCAAGTAGTGATCTGTAGTTGACTTTGTCATATAAATCCTGTTTAAGATCTCAATGTAATCTTGGCATCAGACACCCACTCATCTATATGTGTCAGACGCAGACCCACAACAATCTTGCCTTCTCAGATCAGTAAAGTAAGACGTTGGAAATTGGCAGGATCATTTGACGTCCCCGATTTATGGATTGGGAAAACTGCTCATCCAAAATAATTTTCAGCATTACACCAGCCCAGGTTATCAGGTTATGACTTAGATACTGCATACAGAATATTAGTCCATTTGGTCAAGGTGTAAAACAATATGTAATCTGGACCCCACTAGGATTTACCTCTCTTAACAAACTTGAACATCAATTGTGAGAAGGTGGATTATTAGTTGGAGTGGATGGGGATTTGACAGCAAGTAATAATGTCCTTGTCCTTTTAGGCGCAGTAAAGGTTTTATTAATTTAAACCTGAGCTCAACCCCTGGTAGCTATGGGGCAGGCTTAACGTTAAGAAGTACCAAAACAGTTTAAAAGTAAAAAACACAACACAATAAAAATCCCACTCCAAGTTGTAAAAATAGAGAATATGTTATAGAACAAAATGACACCAAAATGGCAAAAATCCAATATGGGGAACCGGAGATACAAATTTGTAAAGTTTTAAATGAAAATGGTGTCACAAAATGTTAAGTGCCAACCTTGGTCAACTGGCCACGATAGACCAGGACCTAGGCGTGATTTGCGGCTGACCACAAAGGAGCACATTCATTTATACCAACCAGGTTCAACCCGGTCAGAGGTTTTACCTTAGGACATTTTCTGGAAGTCAAAGGCCCTCTGTGGAGCAAGGAAGCATGCTATATCCGAGAAGGGCTGCATGATATCAGCTAGCCTTTGGACCAGATCTCGGTGAAGCCGCTGGCTTAGGCATTGTTGCAAATCGGTTTCACCCATCTAGTATACCCAGATTCTTTGCTTTTTATGATCACCGGGTTTTGGACTTGTGTCTCACACATGATAATCACATGGTAAATGGATTGAACAGATTTACGGCCAGTGCCCATCTTTTAAAACAAGGCTGCTCCAACGCAGCTAGGGCTAGGAGCACTTGGGTGGGTACATGTGAAAATGTGTTCACAAGTGTCCGGTAATTGCTCACAGGTAGCATGGGGCAGAAGGGACTCTGCAAGTTTAGATGCTGACCTGGTATAGGCCTCATACTATTAGTGGGCACTCATAGGTAAAGTTAGTAGAGTTTACTGGTTTATCTGCACTGTCACTATATTATACATATAAGGGACAAATCTGCTTTGTTGTGCAGCTTGGCTTCCATTAGATCTAAAAAGTCATGTAAGGTGAAACGTGCTCCAAGTTTGAATACGCAGGTCTCAAGATCCTCCATGTAAACCTTATGGGTTGTCCACAATTTTCATATTTCTCAGGCTTGGCTCAGGATCAGATTCCATTTCTTTTGTCACCCTGCTGCACCAAGTTAATTACTCTGCTCTCGAGCAGAGGGAGCAAAGGCCCCCCCATCAGTTCCTAAGGAGGAAGGAGTGGGGATGAAAATCTGCTTCTGTTAATTAGCTTTTACACTGTACCTCAGTTGGAACAGCCTAGGCCCACTGAACAAAGAGGAAGCCCAGACCTCTGAAGCCAACACAGGAGGAGGCTCCTCTTTGAAGTTTTGTTGGTAAAGTCCCTGCAGGGATGTCAACGAAGGGTGGAAGGCCGCCGACATCTTAAATTGTCCCACCATGCTGTGCAGGAGAGTTGGGGCAGAGGTGGAGGGGTGATGTGGCACCCTAGTTTGGCAAGAGTGCCTGGCTTACAAAGATGCCCATCCCCACTTAAAAACTCTTGCACAAAGGAGAGAAAGGGCGTTGGACTATGGACCTGGACTGCAACAGTGGCAACACCATGGAAAGCTGGCTGGACAAGCCCCCTGATGCCCAAATGGACTAAGGACTCCGGCCACAGCTGGCCCCAGGACTAGTGGGTCTCTCTAGGACCAGTGAGGCTGGTTCCCTTACACCCCCTAAGGATCAGTTGGGGAACATCTGGACTTATGCACCAAGCAGGCTAAGCTAAGAGGAGCACCACAGACAAAGACCAGGAGAAAAGCTGGCACAGGGAGCCAGTGGAACCTTCTTCTTGCATATTGTGCTGCTTTAGAGGCCAGGAGACCTGCTGAAAATGCTTCTGGTGGCTAAAGCTTGCCACCAGAAGAACAATGAACCCAAGACCATTAAATTCTGGCCCCCCTGGGCTTGCATTGTGCTCATTTAAAGGATATGACCCTCTTTGAAAAATGAGCGCCTGGGTCTCTGATGCATTTTTAGAAATTACATCTGGGGTGGCAACACCCATCTGTGCTTCATTCAGGCGGGAGAAAATTAATGTCTGCTTCTGAGCAGGCACAGCTCTGTGTCAGCTGGGCGGGGAGTCAGCAGGGCAGCTGGGAAGTGGGCTCGCCATGATGCCCCAGCAATGGAGAATGGTTGGGGGTGTCTTGAGTGGGATCAAGGCATCCCATAAAAAAGACAAAATCAAAGCAAAAAACATCATGCAGCGTGAGGCCACGCAGAAAAAGGAGGTGACCTAAGTTGTTAATCAAATGTTCACAAGCTCCCGGGCTGGGAGCACCCCATAATGGCTCAGGAGAGGCTTAGTTACATACTTTTCTGCCTTTTGTGATACCCCAAGGAAAGCAGGGACATCACCATCATGATTAAGGAAGTGTGTGGGGGCTCTCAGGAGCGCTGCAGCCCCCCCTTTGATCAATAATTAAAACGCTTCAGGGGTCATGAAAAGCATGACCACCAAGCTTTTCACCATTGCTTTGAGAGCACTCATAGGGCTTGAGCTTTTGCTCCCAGCTAGGAACGTAGTGATCTTCAGGGCTGGTTCTATGGCTACAGTTCATGTTGCCTGAAGGTATATAAAAAAAAATCTGACCTATGTTAAACTGATTTTTCCTTGCTTTATTAACAATGTATTGTTGACGGGGATGCTGCATGAACTTTAGGAATGCTTTATTGACAATGCTTTAGGCCCCAAATGTGAAGGCAGTCAGATGCTCATTGTAGGTCTTGCCAAATTTGCCAGGTAAGTGGTAAGAGTGGGAAGAAGTGTAAGCCTCCTCTCCAACCTTTTCAGGTTGTAGGCACCCCTTTTGAGAGGGTGGGGATGGACATTGTGGGGCCTCTGGACTCCAAAACAGCCATGGGCAACCGGTATATCCTGGTCTTGGTGGACCATGCCACCTGGTACCCAGAGGCTATACCTCTGAGGACAACGACAGCACCTGTGGTGCGCCGGGCTTTGATGGGAATCTTTTCCCGCGTGGGGTTCCCCAGAGAGGTGGTATCCGACCGAGGATCCAATTTCATATCGAAGTATATGACATCCCTGTGGAAGGAGTTCGGTGTGACCTACAAGATCACCACTCCCTAACACAGGGATGTCATATACTTCAATATGAAATTGGTACACCTCACTATATCACTAATCAATAGCCATGTCTCAATTCAATCATTATCAATACTATTTTAAGGACCAAAGGTCCCTACAGAAGCACAGTTCATCTCAAATTATATCACTGAATTGTGACTCAATGTCTTAATTTAAAACATATTTACTGGCAATCAAAGTGGTGGGTAGTGCCAACAAAATACAAACTAATATACTCAGGCAATTTCCAAGTGACAGTGACGGAAGTTACTCCATGTATGTCACAATACACAAAGCCACAAACCAGCCCTGTCAAATTACATATACAAAAAAGGGTCAGTGTGCGGGCAGACAACGTTTCGATACTTTCCAAATGTAAGGATCATCATCAGGACATTTCAAATTCAGTGTCTGAGATTCAAATATGTAAATTTGTACATACAAAACAAACATCGGCAGAAAGAAAAGGAAGAGAAAAAAGAAAAGAAAAAAACAAAGATAGGTAACTGTCACCAAAAAGTAAACACATAAAACAAAAAACAAATAACTCTGTCAATTCTCATTTATGATAAAGAACGGAGATTACCAAGTACCTCATACCTCATTTCACAATATGCATAATAAATGCTGACATTGTGGTGTATTATAAATTAGACCATGAGCATGTAGTTACATGAATTCATGGCCCATCAACAGTGGAAATGCCTTAAACTGTATCAGAATATATACTAATATAACACTGCACCATTTCCCAAGGGTTCTCATTGCAAGCTATACATGAGATCACATAGATCTGACTCAAGCAGCCCAACAAAATATATCACAATAAAGGACAACTGAAAAAAATAAAAATGAAAACATAAGGTATCTGTGTGGTAGGTGGCAGTAAGCAACAGAGAAGCACTAATGACATAACAGTCTGAAAAGTATATAAAAGGGATTATGTATTCATATATCCAAGAGGGTAGGGGTCAGCCCAGAACAACATATTATAAGTTATGCCAATGGCGAAAACATACCTCAAAGGAAATGTAATGCTCCACTGCAATTAGGTATCAGATGGTCAGGTAAAGGGGTTAGAAACCGCGCCTGCAGGAAAATTTAAAGTGCGGGAATTGAGCCCGTTTGTCTCTGCAAATTCCTCCACTGAAACAAATCACTAAAGGAACACTGTGTTCTAAATAATGGATTTGTTTTGCTACAAAAATGGTCACTATCTAGAACTCCACAGGAGTGGCACACAGGGGTGAAGGTCCGCAGCGAAATCCGAACTGAAAAAAGACGTGTCTGCAGAGGATCGCTTCGGGACCAGTGCAGTGCAGGCATTAGCTAGCACTGGATTGCACGTCTAATCAGGATCCTGTCCAAGGCTGTAAGGTGCGGGAAATTAAGCTCACCTAAAATGCCCTCACTGCTGTGTGGGTGTGGCTATGGGGTCCCATATGTGCAATTAGAAAAATTAAGGAAGGACTCAGAACTACCCAATTCACAGGGGTACACTGGCCCAAACAATTGAAGACAGCACAATAGATCGATGCAAAATCAACCATCAGAATAGAGAATTAGTCTGGTACCATCGGATACACTGCTCTGGTATGTTGGCCACCAGAATATATGTCAGCAAAGTAAAAAATGAGAATTTGGAATAAAATTTACAGTTGACAAAGGAAAAAAGGGGGATAAAAAGAGATAACTAGGTCTACCCTGAAGTAGATATGGAGATTAAGGCAAACCAAACAGAATTGCACATTTTACCAATGGCCTGTTAATATTTACATTTCACATTCAACAGGCAGTATGTGAATTTAGTTTTGTAATCGATGTACACAATAACTTAAGAAGGTAGTAGGTGTGAATGTAGAATGATCCATCGGAAGAAGGTGCATATCACAATAGGAGAATTTACTCTCCCAATTAGTTCACTCCTGTGTGTCGACTGTAAACAGTCCAGTGTGCTTTGGAGAGTCCCTTCACATGAGGTATATATCACAGTAGGGATATCCAGTCTTTCAGTTTGTTTCATACTGTGTGTAGACTGTCTGTACGAAGAAGCCATTTCACTTCCTCTTTTTTCAGAATTGAAGAGTCACTCCCGCATCCATTCAGCTGCTTCACGACAGCAATTACTTGCCAGCGTAGTTTATCTTCACTATGATTATGCTGCCCAAATGTTCCACTAATGGGGCAGTCATGGCCTTACACCTAAGGCAGTTCCTATGTTGGCATATTCTGACACGTTATTTTTGTGAAGTCTGCCCGATGTATACTAAAATGCATTGGCAAGGGATGGTATTAATCGCATTGGTGGTATTACAATTGGAGAATTATTTGAGAGTGATCTTGCCATTCTTATAAGTGAATTCCTTAGATTCAATAGTGAAGGAGCAGACACTGCAATGGCCACATTTAAAGTGGCCCAACAAAGGAAGTAGTCCGCAAGGATCATTGAGTGTAAGGTTGGTCTTAGAAGGAGGAAGGGATGCTCTCACCAAATGGTCCTTAATATTCTTATTTTTATGAAATGCAAAAATAGGTCTCTCAAGTGTAAGGTCACCTGCATTTAAAACATTCCAATTTTTCAGAATACATTTCTTCAGTTGGTTTGATACAGGTGAGAATGCGGTCACAGATACCAGTTGATCAGAATTATTTTTCTCTTTTGGGGTTAGCAGTGATTCTCTGGAACAAAACCAGGCCCTCTTCATTGATCTACTTAGATGGTATCCTAGAAGATTAGTCAAAATAAGTTTCTGTGATAATTTTTTGGTGTCAGTATAAAAGTCTTGTTTAAACATACAATTCCTTCTAATCCTCAAAAATTGGTAGTAAGGAAGGGAGTCCCATAAGGCTCTGGGGTGATGACTAGAATAGGCTAAGCGGGTGTTTCTCTCTGAAGGTTTGTGATACAGAGCAGTGTACAACTCACCATTAACTGTTTTAATCATCGGATCAAAGAAGCCTACTGCAGATTTATTATATTGGGTGTAAACTTCACTTCAGCTTTATTATATTGGAGAGTAAACTTCAGGCTCTTACATTTGGTATTCAGCCACTCAAGAAATTCACCAAGTCTGCTTTCTTTGCCTCGCCAAATTAAACAAAATCATCAATATAACGCTTCCACATCACTATGTCACCGCAGGGATTGAGGTTAGATAAAAAGGCTGCGGATTCCAAATCATCCATAAACAGAACGGCAAAATTCAGAGCAAAAATGGCTCCCATTGATGTGCCTTTGATTTGCTGGTGAAAGTCATTGTCAAGCAGGAAAAAGCTTTTAGTGAAAGAGAGTTTAAGTAGCTTAATAATAAATGATGTAGGGACTTGGTGTAGTCTGGTTCTTTTATCAAGTGTCTTTCTAATGGCATCAATATCATCTAATTGTGGAATGTTGGTATATAATGATTCGATGTCCATTATCCCTAAGAGTCTGCCTGATTAATAGGGAAATGTTTTATCTGGTTTATAAGATCCATATTATCCCTTACGCAGCAAGTGGTGTTAGGAACAAAATCCTTAATAAAAAAATCAATGTACCTCCCAATAAGCTCAAAAATAGACCCGCACCCAGATCAGGATTTTTGTGTACCTTGGGTAGTGCATATATTACTAGGAACTTTTGTGTTTAGAAAAAGAAATGTGTTCAGGCTCAAATAGCCCTCTGTCCTTACCTCTAGTGGTAATATCTAAGATTATTTCTTGGAGCTCTTTTGTAGGGTCTGAGGTCAGTTTAAAATAATGTTCTGTATTAGCCAGTTGTCTCATAATTTCTATCTTATATTTGTCAATACTTTTCACCACTATTTTGCCTCCCTTGTCAGCAGGCTTACTAATCAAAGTCATGCCTGCCCCGTTAGTGGAACATTTTGTGCAGCATAATCATAGTGAAGATGAACTACACTGCCAAGTAATCACTGTCGTGAACCAGCTGACTAGAGGTGGGAGTGTCTTTTCAATTCTGAACAAAGAGGAGCTGAAATTGAGTTTCTGTGCAGACAGTCTACGCACAGGAATGAACAAACTGGAAGACTGGACATCCCTACTGTGATGTATACCCCCTATGAAGGGACTCGGTAAAGCACACAGAACTGTTTACAGCTGACACACAGGACTGAACTAATTGGTAGAGTAAACTTTCCTATTGTGATATACACCTTCTTCCGATGGATCGTTCTACATTCACACCTAAGACCTTCTTAGGTTATTGAGGTATGCCAATTACAGAAATGGATTCATATTCTGTCTCTTGAATGTAAAATGTAAATATTAACAGGACATTGGCTAAATGTGTAATTCTGATTGGTTTGAATTAATCTCCATATTTACTTCAGGGTAGACCTAGTTATCTCTATTTATTCCACTTTTTTCCTTTGTATCCGTTAAATTGTATTCCTAATTCTCATTTTTTACTTTTTCAACATATATTCTTGTGACCAACACAACAGAGCAGCGTATCCGATGGGACCAGACTAATTCTCTATTCTGATTGTTGATTTTGTATTGAACTAATGTGCTGTCTTCAATTGTTTGCGACAATTGCACACCTTTGAATTGGGTGTTTCTGAGTCCTTCCTTGATTTTTCAAATAGCACATACAGAACCCCGTGGCCACGGCCACACAGCAATGACTGCTTTTTAGGCATGCTCAATTTTCTGTGCCTTACAGCCTTGGATGTGATCCCAATTAGATGCGCAATTCAGTGTGTACTGGTTCCCGCGATGCACTGGTCCCGACATGATCTTCTGCAGACGAGCCTTTTTTCGGTCCAACTTCCTCTGCGGACCTTCACCCCTGTGTGCCGTTCCTTTGAAGTTCTAGGCAGGTTAACATTTTTGTAGCAAAACACATCCATTAATTGGAACACAGTGTTTCTTTAATGATTCGTTTCTCTACAGGAATTTGCAGAGACACCCAGGCTCAATTCCCAAGCTTTAGATTTTTCCGCAGGTGCGGTTTCTAGCCCTTTTACCCGACCTTCTGATACCTAATTGTGGTGGAGCATTACATTTTCAATTGTCCTTTATTGTGATATATGTTGTTGGGCTGTTTGGGTAAGATCTCATGTATAGCTTGCAATGTGAACCCTTGGGAAATGGTGCCATGTTATTTTGGTATATATTCTAATACTGCTGGAGGCATTTCCACTGTTGATGGGCCGTGATCTGTTAATTCATGTGACTACATGGCCAGGTTCTAATTTATAATACATCGCAATTTCAGCATTTATTATGCATATTGTAAAATGAGGTATGAGGTACATGGTAATCTTCGTTCTTTACCGTAAATGAGAATTGGCAGAGCTATTTGTTTTTTGTTTTAAGTGTTTTCATTTTGGTACCAATTGACCATCCTAGTTCTTTCTTTTTTTCTCTTCCTTTTCTTTCCACCAAAGTTTGTTTTGGATGTTTGGATTTACATAGTTGAATATCAGGCATTGAATTGGAAATGTCCTTGTTGCTTTGCTACTGGCCATCTCGTTGGGGACTACCTGTCCCAGGCTCCTTTGCTCTCCCTGGAGGGAGGCGCCTTGCTGCCCAGAAACGCGCTAAAAAGTGCGGGACACCACTGCGGCGCGGGACGCCTTGCTGCTGGCCATCTCGTTGGGGACTACCTGTCCCAGGCTCCTTTGCTCTCCCTGGAGGGAGGCGCCTTGCTGCCCAGAAATGTGCTAAAAAGCGCGGGACACCACCGCGGCACGGGACGCCTTGTTGCTTTGCTGCTGGCCATCTCGTTGGGGACTACCTGTCCCAGGCTCCTTTGCTCTCCCTGGAGGGAGGCGCCTTGCTGCCCAGAAACGCGCTAAAAAGCGCGGGACACCACCGCGGCGCGTGACGCCTTGTTGCTTTGCTGCTGGCCATCTTGTTGGGGACTACCTGTCCCAGGCTCCTTTGCTTTCCCTGGAGGGAGGTGCCTTGCTGCCCAGAAACGCGCTAAAAAGCGCGGGACACCACCGCGGCGCGGGACGCGCTCGGGCGAAGCCCGGGCCAAGGGCGGGCTCGTCCTCGCCCGTCATCGCCAGGAAGAGACAGGGCAGTGTCACCCCCCTTTCATCTGTATTTCAGATCTGGGCGTTGAGTGTGCCAATCACCGGTCAAAAAAAGTACTGTTGTTCGCAGGACACACTTTTGTATCTGTGTGGAAGCCACTGACTGTTGCTTGCTGTTTAGTTGGACATCTAGTAAGATTGTTTTGGAAGCAAGTGTTTCACTATGGGTAAAAGGAAATCCATGGAGGGCGGAGCAGGTGTGGGGGATGTGGGGGATGGTGGAATCGTGGGAAGAATCAGTAAAGGGAAAAAAGCAAGAAAGTCAATGAAGAATGCTGGTAGTAACTGTGTAATGGACAGAATTGACATTTTAGTTGAAGAATGTACGGATATATTAGCTCCGAACCTAAAACCCAATCATGATAGTGATAATTCCCGCCCAAGTACAGGGCATAGAGTGAGGGTTAGTCCAAACAAAGGTCCAGCTATTCCTGTAATGTTTCTATCACACAAGAAAAACTCCAGAAACCCGAAGGCAGAATCTAGCAAGAAAATGGCAAGGGTAGCTGACACTTCTCAACCCATTCACGCTGAAATTGTTGAGTTAGATGATAGTCAGCTGCAGTCTCAACCCCAAGAGGCTGCAGTTACCTGTTCAAATAGGTATGCCGTATTGTCTGAGGTTCAGGGAGATTGTAATACTACCTCACACACAACAAACACACACAATACAAAAGGGGTGGCTGCTGAAAATATACAGATACCAACACTGCATGATGTTATCCATGAAGTGCACACCCTGCGGGATGAAATCAGGTCTATGAGGGTGTTGTTGGAGAGTTTGAGAACTATGGTTGGGCTCCCGATAAGAGGAGAGGTAAACACCCCCGATAGTGCAACCTGTGGTGCTGTGGTTCTCTTTCCACCAAATCAACCACCTGCCCATGTAAAGGCGCCTGTTCTACAAAATAATGCTGGTCAGACTAAGGACGCCCCCTGGTGTAGTAAGGTGGCTAAACAAAAAGAGACTCTACCGTCGCTCACTAATATAAGTAGAGGTTTCCCTAAAGAAGCAAATATTCTTAAGCCTCTTTATATGGATAAAGCACCCAATTTCTCACCAGATGTACGGAGTCATAGTACCATAACACCGAGCCACATTCAAAATAAAGGTTTGGACCGAAAGGGTGAACAATGCCCCAATAAGTCATATAACGCCCATACAATATATATGGTGAATGTCCCAAAGTTAGCTTCTAGCAGTAGTAGGGAAAGTGCCGATTCCCTAACTAATAAGGCGATCCACTGGATACGACACGTTAGGGGGTGTCGTTCCATGATTAGAGAAGATATTACTAAGGCGCGTAGGCTTACCTACCCAAGCAGCCAACGGGACTGTATTGAACTGACCCTAAGGAATGAAGAGCTGGCCGAAAATCTATGTGCCTTGGAATTTAGGTCTTGTTCACCTGACTCATCATTGATTCAGATGCGGAGGGCTCCACTTACTGTTTTGCCCAGATCCCAGTTAGGGCAACCCCCTAGGGCTGGAATAGAAAGGATGGGTTGCTCGACACTTGAAAGTATTGATTGACTGGAGCATGAGCACGACCACAGTCCTTTGATGGTTATTGATACACCAGTTCCCGATGGTAGTAGTCCAGGGGTAGTTTCCAACTGTGTGAATAGTCTTTTAAAGCACTCACGATCCACACTAATATGTAAACCTTCCTCTGACCGTCTAGATGAGACAGGGCATACTCCGTCGGAGAATGTAAATGAATCAATGGACACTTGTCTTATCCCCACTAGGGGTACATTGTTATCCTGGAATATTGCAGGGTTGAGTTCAAAGTTCTTGTCACCGGAGTGGTTAGCTTTCGTCAATTGTTTTGACATTTGTCTTTTTCAGGAGACATGGCTCTTGACACCATTACACTGTGAGGGTTTTTTAAACTATCATGTCCCAGCGGTGAAAGGTGGAAAGGGTCGTCCCTCTGGTGGGTTAACTATATGGATTTGTCAGGAATTAAACATCACCATAAAAGAACTCCCCTCTAACAGTAATGACATCCAGGTGTTAAGACTAAAGCTAAGCCCGCTAGAATCAATTGACATCTACAACATTTATGTCAGGGGAACAAGGGGGGTAGGTCACAAATTCTAGCAGCACTGGAAGATCTTCTTGAGCAACACTCCGTGGATTCTAATATTATCATAGCGGGAGACCTGAATGTAACATTTGAGCCACTTGATATAGACGACTGGCGCCTTATTGATGATGAAGATGCTCAATGGGGCATCCCACAACTGGAACTTACCCCTGTCAAGAAATGGACGGAGGTAGTCATCCAGATTAATTCCATCTGTCTTGACAAGGGATTAAGAGCACTAAATGGGAGGACGCCGCATGATAGACCGGGGCTGAGCACATTTAACAATGGGTATAGCAATAGTAGAATAGATTACATTCTGGTGAGCCTGAAACTGTGGCACAAAATAGATGACATGGAAATAAAGGATCGATTGGAAAGTGACCACAATCCCCTGTGTGTAACCCTTGGGAAGTGGTGGCACACGCATCCACAATGCAGCGAGGTAGAATTGTGTACACTAGACGTGGTTCCTACCCATGATATGAGGCGACTCAAGTGGGCAAACTTAGTTAAACATGCTGATGTACTGATTAGCATTTCCAAAGATGTTGACAACGTCCTGCTAGAGATAGAAAATATATTATCCACTAGTGGGAATTTAGAGTGTGTCATCCAGTCACACGAAAGATTTTTTGTGCACATGAGAACCCATTTTTTTAAGAGTTGTAAGTCTAAGAAACTGAAACCCCAAAAATCCTGTCGATGGTATAATAATGAGTGTAGACAGGCGCGAGCTAGTCTTGGGAGGGCGATTAAAATCGGAGAGCCTGTACAGGTACGGACAGCTAGGAAGACTTATTAGAACTCGATGCATAAAGCTAAGTGCTCCTGGGACAAGAAACGTTGGCAAGACCTTAAAGAGGCTAGTGTCCAAAACAATAGTAAACTATTCTGGAGCATATTAAAATGGGAATGTGGTGGCCAACCTGATGAACCACAAAATTATGTCTCTCAGGATGACTGGGTTAAACATTTTAAGCTGCAGTATGCCCGATGCCCAACAGAGGAATACGGGGAAGAATTTAATCATGTGTTTTATACTAAAGAGGCCTTTAACAGCAAGGACGTTGAGTTGGCCCTTAGAGCGGTGGTAGGTGGAAGAGCACCAGGCCCAGACGGCGTCCCTGCAGATGTGTTCATACATGACAAGGAACAATGGGGTAGGTATATTGAAATGCTGGCAAATGCCATAGCACAGGGAGCACCCATCCCGGATTCCTGGAAGGGTGCGGTAATAGTCCCCGTATATAAAAAAGGGGATAAATCATTGCCCGGGAATTATCGACCCATTAGTTTGATTGACTCATTGCAAAAGATCATGGGTAGGCTGATACTTAATAAAATGCAGGACTGGATAGATGACAATAATATCCTGTCCCCCTGCAGGCCGGATTCCGGGCATTTACTAGCACCATTGACCAGGTGTTTCGCTTTATTCTTTTATACTGGAAAGTAGTGGTTCTGAGCAAAGGCAGTCTTTATGCCACTTTTGTGGATTTGAAGTCAGCCTTTGACTTAGTACCTCGCACCAAACTGTGGGCAACTTTGAAGGACTTGGGGTTGCCAAGCGAACTTTTATCACTAGTAATAAGGCTGCATGAGGACAACTCAGCTAGAATCCGATGGGGTTCCCAGGGTATGGACACTAGCACATTTCCAGTAGAGCGTGGGGTGCGGCAGGGATGTGCCATGGCACCCACCCTATTCTCGTTGTTTATCAACGGCATAGTGGACTGTATATCATCTGTGAATACTGATGCCCCAACACTAGCAGGGATTAAAATACCTATTTTAATGTTCGCTGATGATACTTTGATAATTTCGAAGACCCCTAGCGGACTCCAGCGAGTTTTGCTTATTTTTGAAGAATTTTGTTCCGCTCGTGGTCTAGAAGTCAATGTATCTAAGACGAAGTTTATGATTTTTTCACATAGTGTTTTTAAAGGTAACATTTTAATGAATAACTGACCATTGGAACAAGTTAGAACGTTCACATATTTGGGGGTAAATATTCAGAGTGATCTCAAGTGGAATCAGCAAATTGATCTTGCCACACTTAAACACCGGCAATTGTCAGGAGCGCTAAATGTGGAGCACAAAAAGTCACTCACAAAACCTATTAGGCCTGTGCTCCAGGTTTATGACATGAAAGTGATTAGCACGGCCCTCTATGGCGTTGAAGTTTGGGGGTTTGAGAACATGTCTAAACTTAGAGCTTCTGAAAATAGATTCCTACGTAGTATCACTAATCTCCCCCAAAGTACACCACTGTGCCCTTTACTCTATCAGCTTGGCAGAAAGTCCATATCTGACATTGCTAAATTACGCCCTGTATTATACTGGCACAGATTGTGGAGCACGCCGGAATTGATGTCATATGCTTTGGGTTTTGTGGATGTTATTAAATCAGATACCTTCCATAAGATAAGCTGGCTACGGGGAGTTAGGGATGTACTAATATCTATTGGGATGAAATCCCTTTGGGTGGATCCAATTTCATCATGTTTTCCCTCAAAAAGGGTCCTAAAAGAAAAGTATTGGGAGATGGTGGTGTATAACACCCTGAGATGTAGTGAATCATCTTCACTAACAGGATCCTTTTTGAATTTTAAACACATCCCGAACCTTGAACCCTATTGGGACACCATAACTAAACCACTGGATAGTAAGCTGTACTTTCAGTTGAGGGTGGGCTCGTTGCCTCTCAAATCTTTTACGTCAAGATGGTCGAGCCCAGGTGATAACAGGTGCCCAATTTGTCTGTCACTCAGTGAAACGATTGCCCACATGCTATTTGTGTGCCCAGCTTATGCCGCTCCACGCAGGATTTGGTTGAAGCCCGTATGCAAAATGTTGGGTACGAGGAAGAGCGCGGAGGCAGAAAGGATAATGCGCACCAGCCCGTATATTTCTATAGGAGTTGCAAAATATCTAGGGTGGATGTGGGTCATAAGGTCCAAACCAAAAGTAGCATGAATTATATTGACTGTTTGTAACCAGAAAGTCATTGATTGAGTGATGCAATGAAATCCACATCGCTCAAATAGCGGGTCATTTTATGTTCATTTTAAGGTCGGAATCAACTAAAAAGGAGCCAATGATACTGTATAATTTTTAATTGTGAAATTTTAAATGTGTTATATAAGTGGTAAGTTTAAAAAAAAAAAATTTTTTAACTGAAAACCTGTTCTAGTGGTAATCATTATCACATGATATCTATTCTTTTTGTCACATGTTCTTTTTGGTTTTAGTCATATCTTGGAAAGATCATGGATATCTATGTAAAATGCTTTTATGACAATGTGTCGAATAAAGCTTTTTGGATTCGGATTCAGAAATGTCCTGATGATGAACCTTACATTTGGAAAGGATCGAATATCTTCGAACGTGCACACTGACACTTTATTATATATGTAATTTGACAGGGCTGGTTTGTGGCTTTGGGTATTGTGACATACATGGAGTAATTTCTATAACTGTCACTTGGAAATTGCCTGAGTATATTAATTTGTGTTTTGTTGGCGATACCCACCACTTTTTTGATTGTCAATAAATTTGTTTTAAAATTTTAAATTGAGTCACAATTCACTGATATAATTTAATATTAACTGTGCTTCTGTAGGAACCTTTGGTCCTTAAAATAGTATTGATAATGATTGCATTGAGACACGGCTATTGATTATTAGTAGGGCTCCCGGTTTTATGGTATTTATTTGTTTGACATTTCCGTCTGTGTTTATCCATATTTATTTTTTGGTAATTTTATCTGTATTTATCCATATGTATTTTGGGTTTTGTGAAAAAAATGAGTCTGAAACTGGTATATTTCCTTTTTTTTAATTGTTTTTTATTAATGCATAATTAACAATAATATATGGAATAATTACAATTCATTATCACAAGAGAGCTGTAAAAAGAACACAAGAGAGAGAAAACAAAGAAAGTTATGCACTACATTTTTCCCACTTTTTTTAAACTACCCAAGAAACCCAACCCTCCCTCCCAACCCACCCCCAAAGAGTTGGCCTCACTCTGTTATCTTTAGTTTTTGGGTTATAAAATAAAAAAGGGCTTTACAGCTTACCCATTCTTCTCAATCCATCTGGACAATGGTGCCCAGATTTTTAAGCCTTTAGTTCGGGAGCGCAGTCCCCTTCTTGCATAAATAGCTTTTTCGAAATTATAATTTGCTAATAGATGAGAAAGCCACTGCTGAAACCCGGGGGGATTCGGATCCAACCAGGCAGATCCAATCCAATCCAATCCAATAGCATTTATAAAGCGCACAGCTACCACCTACGGCGGTGTCCCGGCGCTATGAGGTTAAAGCAGTGGGGGGAGGAGGTAGGCTAGGACAGATCAAACAGCCAAGTTTTCAAGGCCCTCCTAAAAATGGATTCGGACTCAGCCTTGCGCAGATGAACGGGCATCTCATTCCAGAGGGCGGCTGTTCTAACTGCGAAAGCACGCCCTCCCATCCTAGCTTTCCAAAAGCGGGGGGCACGGAGCAGCAGCTGAGAGTTTGAGCGCAGAGTTCTGTTCTGGTGGTATATCTGGAATCTCTGCCTAAGGTAGCCAGGCCCACAGTCTCTTGTCGCTCTGAAGGCTAAGGATAAGGCCTTAAATTTAATTCTCCTTTTTACCGGCAGCCAATGTAGGCTGCGCAGGTGAGGGGAGATGTGGTGTCGAAGGGGCACCTTTCTGATAAACCTAGCTGTTGCATTCTGGACTGTCTGCAGCCTTTGGATAAGATAGGCCGGAAGACCCAGGTACAGGCTGTTAGCGTAGTCCAGCTGAGATGTAATCAAGGCATGGACTATGGTGGCCCGACAGTCCATAGGCAGTAGATGGAGAAATCTGCGCAAGGTTTTAAGTTTCCAGAAACACGCTCTGGAAACTTGACCAATCTGGGCCTTAACAGACAGTTCAGAATCAAATTTAAAGCCTAGGTTTCTGACCGAGGACACGGGAGTGGGAGGGGGATTCAGTTGCGACGGCCACCAAAGGTCAGCTGAGGGGGGTGAAGGTTGATTGAAAAACATCACCTCGGTTTTATCCGTGTTCAGTTTAAGACAGTTGTCTGTCATCCAAGAGGAGATCTTAGTAAGGCAGAACCTGAAACTGTCAAACGCAGCCCTCGTTGTAGCTGTAAATGAGAACACCAGTTGCGTGTCGTCCGCGTATGATATTAGTCGTACACCACAGTGGTTCATTATAAGGGCTAGAGGGGCGAGATAGACATTAAACAGGGTCGGACTAAGCGCCGAGCCCTGTGGTACTCCACAGCCCATGGTGCTAGGAGAGGAGACATGTGGGCGAAGGAAGACCTGCTGAGACCGCTCTTCCAGAAATGAATGGAACCAGTTTAAGATGGTCCCCGAGATACCCATCTGAGCTAAGCGGTCTAAAAGGATCGAATGAGAGACCGTATCAAAGGCTGCAGATAAATCTAGCAGCACGAGCATAGCACTGCTGCCCTGGTATAGGGATTCTCGGATGGTTTCCGCCACTTCCAGCAGAGCGGTCTCAGTACTATAGCCCTTCCTAAAGCCCGATTGTGAGTCGTGCAGCAGGTTGTTGGACTCCAAATAGGTGGAGAGCTGTCTCTGCACTTCCTTCTCCAAAATTTTAGCAGGGGCGGGCAGGAGTGAAATGGGCCTAAAATTCATGAGCAGCAGATGCGAGGCATAAGCGAAGAATCGCCATGCCAATAAACACTAATTCTTCTCCTGGTTTCCCCTGCATATCCTGGTCTACCCCAAGGCCAATCAAGGTCGGAGAGAGGAAGCAGTCAGCTTCTAGAAACTCCTTGAGAAAGTTGGTAATCTCTTGTTTTAATTTACTTAGAGCGTCACAGGAGGCAAAGATATGACTTAGATCTGCCTGAAATAATGTACACCGGGGGCAAAAGGTTCTTCTCCCAGTCCCCCATTTGGCGATATTTTTAGGGGTGTAGTATAGCGAAAAGCAAGATTTATAATATTGAGCCTGGAGTCGGGCCGGGATTAAAATATTCTGTGCTAATTTAGCTGAGTGAAAAAATAAATTTTCCGGGATTCCTGTCTCCGCTTTCCATTTTAATGCCCGATCTTCCATGTCATCCGACATTAGTAAATTCAAAAAATTATACGCGGCTCCAATAGATAAATCCTTATTATTTCTTAAGTTATCTATTATATTATTGTTGGCAAAACCTATTGGACCGCCACCTTTCTTGTTTAAAAAATCCCTGATTTGCAGATATTTATAAAAATCCCTCCGATCTAGTTCGTACCACTCTTTAAGAATTTCGTAAGAGGCCATACCAGTTGGACAATAAAAGGCACCGAGCTTAGTCAAACCTGCATCATGCCATCTTTTGATGATTGGGTCATTAAAAATTTCCGGTAAGTTGGGGTTATTGCAGAGTGGTGTATAGTAGTTCAGGCGGCCTAGACCGAAAAATTTCCGAACTGACCTCATAATTCTATGCCCCCCTTGCAAAGTTTTAAAACGAACTTTCTTGTAATGATTGTCATTCAAAAATCTCCAAACCCAGCCCCACGCTTCTACTCCCATTATAAGTTCTATCGGGGTTGGTACTTCTTCAATAGCGCTGTTTCTTGGCTTTTCTTGTATAACAGCTAGATTATATAGTAGAGTAGTGGCCCAATAGTACAGTCATATATTTGGTAGGGCCAGTCCTCCCCTTTCCCTTGGTAAAGATAGATATTTATATGCCCTTCTGGGCTTCTCATATGCCCAAATAAAGCAGGAAAATAAATCTTCAATTCTTTTTAGGCAATTAATAGTAAACTCCAGCGGGATTGCCCGCAGCAGATATAAAAACGTAGGGAAAAATAGCATTTTAATGATATTGCATCTGCCGATGATCAATAGATGTAAGTTATGTAATCTCACCAGTTCGGGTTTCGTTTTGGCGACTAAAGGATCGATGTTAACATTCACAATGTTGTCGATATTAGCAGTAATATCGACTCCGAGATATGTTGCCTTTTCTACTACTCGGGTGTCATTAATCGTTAAGTTATCATTACACACGATTTGAGTTTTAGTGCGATTGAGGGAATACCTTGAAAGTAACCCAAATCTCGCCGCCTCTACCTCAATCTCGACTATAGCCGTTTCGGGGTTGGGAGTCACTAGAGCGATATCGTCGGCATATGCCAAAACTTTGGTTTCCCACCCATGAGTTACGATAGGCCTAATAACCTTGTTGTTTTCCAATTGGCGTAAGAAAGGATCTATATAGATTGCAAATAGAAGCGGCGAGCTTGGGCAACCCTGTCGGGTACCTCTAGTTACTTTAAAAGTATCTGTGAGTACACCATTTATAAAGAGTCTTGCAGTAGGAGGAAAATAGAGCATTTTAAAAGCCTGTAGAAGTCCGTTCCCAATTCCAACCCTTGACAGGGTCTCCCATAAGAAAGGCCAGGGACCCTGTCGAAGGCTTTTTCTGCATCTAGCAAAATTAATGTTATTGGGTCCCTAGAGATGTTTGCAGCATCGAAAAGTGAAATGGCCCTTCTGATGTGGTCCGTCGTACCGCGCCCTGGTATGAATCCATGTTGTCGTATAGAGACTACCTTGTGAATTACAAAGGCTAGATGAGTGGCAAGGATTTTAGAATAAATCTTATTGTCGGTATTTATCAATGTTATAGGGCGGTAGGAGCCGGGTTCCAATGGTGTTTTATGTTTTTTAAGAAAGACTATGATTTTGGCCTGTGTCCAGGATTCAGGTGGTCTTCCCCCCTTAAATACATCTATAAATAGTTGTAACATACAATCTTTCAGTTGGGTCGAGAATTTCTTATAAAACTCTAGGGGTATATTATCTAGGCCAGTGGCCTTGCCATTTGGGAGACTGTTAATACATAACAATATATCCACCCATTGGGGGAGTTCCTCCAGTTGTTGCTGGTCCTCCTGAGAAAATTGTTCCATTGGAGTCTGATTAAGATATGTCGTAACATCTCCCAAATGGCCTGGTGTATCCTCGTAATACAGCTCTTGGTAGTATGAGTAAAACACATTACGGATTCCCTCTGGGTCTGTGATCCTCCCTCGCACAGGATCGTTAATTTCTACTATTATATTCCGAGTGGCTTTTTGCCTAGCTCTGGTTGTGAGGTGATGCCCAACCTGCTCGCTACACTTGTATGCTTCCTCCCTCCACGCTGCTAGTCTATCTGCGGCCCTTTTTGCTATTGTCGCCATAATTGCTGACTTAGCTACCATCACTTTTGCCTGTGCTACTGCGGAGTTCCCCCCATTCTGGAGCACTGTAATCAATTCCTCTTCAGCAGCGGCCAATCTGCCTTGCATATCATTTATCGAGAGACGCATTTTTTGATCAAGGATAGTGAAAAGCTGAGTGTTTCAACGCGTATTCCTGCTTTCAACGTATCCCAAACCACTTCGACTCCTGCACTCCCTATATTCTCCTTGAGAGATTGGGGAATCCACTCCCTCATATGATCACAGTATTCTTCATTGAAAAGGAGAGTTTGTTCAAAACTCCAAGGAGTAGCGTCCGCATCTTTTGACACTTTCCCCTTAAGCTCTACAATTAGGGGGTTATGATCGGCCAGTATACGTGGGGCTTTCTCAATTGAGCAGACATGAAGAAGAGTGTGAGACACTAGTATAAAATCTAGTCTTGCGTGCTTATTGTGCGGGTAAGAAAAATAACCGGGATCCGAGGGATTCTGCCAGTTCCAAATATCTGACAATGCCTGTTCGCGGCATAATGTCCTCAATGCTCTATACACCTTTGGTTTCTGGCCACTATATATTCTGCCAGTATCCAAGCTTATATTCTGATCGGCAGGCAAATTTATATTAAAATCCCCACAGATGATTATAGGTAGAGGCCAGGCAGCTAGTTCATTATTAATGTGGTGAAATACTGCTGGGTCATCTAAGGTACTGCCATATATTGTACATATGGTGAGTAGATCTCCGCTATTTCTGCGGCATTCAGTGATTACCCACCTCCCATGCTGGTCCACTGACGTTTGCATGAATTGTAAAGAGCGGTTAGAGGTCAGAATCGCTACCCCGCGTGTCCGTGAATTTTGTGTCATAGCCCCCACCAATGTGTACCCAAGTGTTTCCAATAGATATATCTGAGCTCTTTCGATGTGCGTTTCCTGCATACAGATAATATCGGCCTTCAATAAGCGGAGCCCGGCTACAGTGTTTCGCCTTTTTTTGAGATCATTGAGACCGCAAATATTGATTGTGGCTATACGCAATTTACTCATTTATGATAGGTAAGCGACTTTGTCTAAAGAAAAACAAAAACCTACAAAGCTTAATCCCAATGTGCCAACCCCTTCCCCCCGTGAGCCTGCACCCCCCCACCCTCGGCCTCCCACCTCCCACCACCTACAGCTGAGGTTACCTGGCGCTGCTCGAGCCAGGATAATGGCATCTGAGCAATCGTGACCCCACTCTCCCCGCCGGTCTTCACCCTGTCATTTAAAACACCCTCAGTGAAAAAAAAAAAGGATAAATAGTTCTTGTTCAGGACTTTTAACTGCCAATACCAACGGTCAAGATTTGTTTTAGCTGTTACAAGATTCTTGAGCTGGCTTACACATGACTTTAAAGAAGAGGGAAAGAAAAGATTGAAAGAACCAAAGATAATAGACAGTGGAATAAGTCTGCATTAAGGCACAGTTTTTGAACCTTTAGGCCCTAGTTTTTGTCCCCCTTTCGGCCAGTGATCTCTTGTAGGTATGCCTGGGCCTGAATTTCAGATATAAAGCTGCGCTTGGTCCCTTTAAATACGACCTTTAAGTGGGCTGGGTTCTGTAAATAGACATCGGCCCCAAGTTGTTGAAAGGGGGCAAAAAGCTGTCTAAGCCTTCATCTGCGCTCGACAATGGCATGGGTGAAGTCGGGCCTTGTAAAGAAGGTGATTCCGTTGAATTCTTTCTTGGTTGTTGGCCTAGCCAGATCGTAGAGTAGTTGGCGAAGGAGGAAGTTTCCAATGTATAGGAGCATTGCTCGTGGGTATTGAGGAGTGGATGAGGGGCGTTTCGATGGTGTTAGCGGGAATCGGTGTGCTCGCTGAATCTCTTTGTCCCAGTCCCAGGTGTGTAGTTCCGGGAAGGCTCCCTTAAGGAGCGTGATCATGAAGTTCCTGGGATCGTTCCCTTCCACTCCCTCCGGGATGCCAAGAACGCGTAGGTTATTGCGCCATTGTCTATTCTCCTGTTCCTCTATTTTCTGCATTAGGTCTTTGACTATACCATCATGTTCATCTCCTTGTGTCTTCAAAGTGGCTACATCCTTCTCAAGATTTTCAGTTTGTACTTCCACTGAGGCCATTCTATCTGCAATTTCGACACACCTTCTGCCCACTTTCCTCACCGCGCCTGGTAGTTTTTTGGTGGCAAGGCGTGATCTTCGGTTGTCTAGTTTGACCTACTCTTGAAAACTCTTAATTGAATGTAGCACCACTGCAAGAGCAGGCTCGTTCTTGGGTCCAAACCCTCCATCCCCTGTGCTGCCTGTGATTGTGCGGTTGCCCCCTGAACATCCTGTTGGGTCGGATAGAGTTGATAATTGTGAGGCAGAATAGTCCCATCTGAGGTCCGCAACACTTCCTCGATCGGGGGTCTCACACCTCTTGTGCCGGCTACCCTTTTTCCTTAGAGACTTTTTCTTTGCTTGGGTTTTCATGGATAATTCTGAGTCCGAGTTGCTATTCCAGTTATGCCCCTCTCCTTCGCTGGAGGAGGATATGCTTACGTCTGAAATTTCAGATTCGTCCGTTAAAGAATACAATTTTTCCAGATTGTCAGGTGTTTTAGGCGAGGGGCCTTTTCAGTTTCTTTGACTTTATTGGAAGCAGCAGCTTCATTGCTGGTTGCTCCTGACTTTCCTCCAGCATTTGCATTAGGCTCTTGTAGGTCATCTTGGCAGCCATGGGTGGAGGTTTTAGTGCTGGTCTCTTCAGGAACCAATTCCAGGCTTGGAGCTGGGGTTGACTGTAAGATAGGACATATAGATACCTCCGGTGCAGCAATGGGGGCAGCAGCAGCATTGGCAGCCTCAGTTTGATCGTTTGGGCCCTCTTTACATACTGTTCCGCCCATCGGCTGCCTATGTACTTTTCCCTCACTTGAGCGAAATATATTGGATATAAGTGGCTGACAGTTATAAGTAGCTTGACAGTTGTCAGAGTCTCTGGGGTTTTTCATTTGTGCTTCTTTTTTTTTGTATGACCATTCTGTCATTATTTCCTGCGATCTCGCTTTTATCAATCTGCTCTCTACCCTTGCTTTTGGCCCCGCGTGTATCAAGGCGTTTTTGCCGATTTTCAGCAGTCGCGGAGCTAGGCTACGAGGATTCAGTGATCGCGGGGGTAGAGAGCTGCGTATTTCTCACTTTAAGCGATTTCGCCCCCCGCCCTGCCATCCTTACTTGTCTAGCTTCAAGTCCTTTGTTGAAACAATGTATCCTCCGCACGTAGGAGGCAAACAGGAAACCGCTGCCGCACTTCAGTGGCCGAGGAACTTCCTTCGATATTGGCAGGGCTCTGTAGATTGCCGAGAGTAACTTCCTCAGGGACCGCGTCACGGGAGAATCCCGCCACAGGGCTGAGTGCGTCGGAGATGCTGGATCAAGGCGAGCCGACACAGAGGATGATGACAGGAGAGGTTGCTTCAGCGCCTCGTGAAATTCAAATTGTTCGTTTCGGCTGGCGAAAGTTACCACAATTTGCAGGTAGTGAAGCTGATCCATTTATTAATCCTCTAGAAGTATTTTAATGCGACTATGCGGGCATATTGAAGGCTTTACACAGCTTTTTGAGGGTCTGACCGGCGGAGCTGTGCGGATGCGGCGTTACTCAGACGCCATCTTGCCTCCTCCGAAACTGGTATATTTCCACATTTATTTAAAGATAAATATGAACTCATGCTTGAAAGTGTGCCAGGTTTCAGTGTTATGAACATCCGAAGAAGATAAATCAATGAGCCTTATGTGAAAAGATGCAAATTTCAGTATCAACCTTGTGCATATCTACTGCTGTTAAAGCATCTTTACTAAATTCCCTTTCTTTTTTAACCCCTTACCTATCAATCCACACAGCTATTTGTCTGGCAGTCATAGCAGAGAGCATTTAGAATCACCCAAAAGCAACCCAAATTTCTTTTTTTATCCACATTTAAAAATAAATACAGACAAGGAAACAAATGGTTTTCTGTCTGTATTTATCTGTAAAAATCAGTAAAAATAGAAAACAGGGAGCCTTAATTATTAGTGATATAGTGAGGGGTACCAATTTCATATCGAAGTATATGACATCCCTGTGTTAGGGAGTGGTGAACTTGTAGGTCACACCGCACTCCTTCCACAGGGATGTCATATACTTTGATATGAATTTGGTTCCTCGGTCGGACACCACCTCTCTGGGGAACCACACCTGGGAAAAGATTCACATCAAAGCCCGGCCCACCACAGGTGCCGTCGTTGTCGTCAGAGGTATAGTCGCTGGGTACCAGGTGGCATGGTCCACCAAGGCCAGGAAATACTGGTTCCCCATGGCTGTCTTGGGGTCTAGAGGCCCCACAATGTCCATCCCCACCCTTTCAAAAGGGCTGCCTACAACCTGAAAAGGTTGGAGAGGAGGCTTACACTTCTTCCCACTCTTACCACTTGCCTGGCAAATTTGGCAAGACCTACAATGAGCATCAGACTGCCTTTGCATTTGGGGCCTAACAAAATTGGTGACAATCCTGTCAAAGGTTTTGTCCTGCCCCAAATGTCCTGCCAAAGGCATGTCATGAGCCAGACCCAGTAGGGAGGTCTTGAAGTGCGGGGGTACCATCAGCACACGGGCTGACCCAGGCTCAGCGACCTTAGGCTGGCTGTATAGGAGACCATTCTCCCAGTAGATCCAGTATGACCTAGACGGACCACCAGCTGCCTGGTTGGCAGCCTGCTGCTGCAAACCCTTTAGAGAAGGGAATTCTTTCTGCTCCCTGCAGAACTCTTCCCTGGTGGGACCCCCTTCTTGCTGCCAATGGGTCAGCTCAGATAAGTTCCCCAGTTCAGCCACTTATTCCCCTGTAGGTTCTGGGACATCCCCCTCGAGGTCAGCCTCCTCCCGGACCGTGGAAACGTGAGGGGTGTGTTTCCCGTGCCCCTTGCCCTTTCTCTTGGCAGGCACCTGGGCCACAGTTTCAGGCTCCAGGCCCTTCTGATCACCCTTACTGGCTGCCATGGACTGAGTGGTCACGCATGCCCACTCTGGCAACCAAAGCATCTCCACGACAGACTTGAGCTCCACATACTTCCACAAGGAATGCTCCAGGTCGTTCCACTGCAGACAATCTATAGGCATGGTAGTGCTCACAACCGCACTCAAGAGACCTGAGACCCCCCCACTTAAAGGGACCCTGCAACACCTTACACTGGCATTCTGAATTGTCTACAGCAATTACTTGGTAGAATGCAGCAGGGACTACTTTCTCCTCAGTGACCAGGTGACACCGGACTGAGGTCACACTGGCTCCAATATTTCTGAGAGCCTCCACTCTTTTCCCATTGATGGTCACCCAGTTGTTGTACTTTTTAGTGTCTGCAAGCACCTGGCTTCCTGGGACCATCTCATTGTCCCCTAGTGAGACAGGGGTCATCTCTGAGAGGTCCCCACCCTCCTCTGTCTTCTTCTTCCCCCCATGCGCTACACTAGCCATCACCTTACACTGCCCACCGGTGGGGGACTGTGCCCCATTTGTACATTTGGGATATCCCTTCAGGTGACCCACCTGGTCACATGAATAGCACTTACGGAGTCCCGTCTCTGCAGGCTTTCCTGCAGAATCCCATGGTTTCTTATCTCCTGGGGGGCGGGAATCCTTAATCTGGGTACTATTTTGAGGCCCTTTAGAGAACGCCTTGGCTTTACCCTTGTCTCCCCCTCTCTTCTGCTGTGGACCCTGCCCACCTTTGACGGAGTCTCCCCCATACACCTTCTTGTGGACCTTGGTACTCACCCAGTGGTCTGCCTTCATCGCAAGCTTCCTGGGGTCAGCCAGCTTGCTATCAGTCAAGTGCTGGCGCAGTCCTGCAAAACATAGACTAGACAAGTGCTCCCACGCAATCAGATTGTAGAACCCCTGAAAATATGTCATATTACTGCCCTTCAGCCAACTAGTCAATGACCTGCCAAAAGATTCTACACATTCCAACCAAGTGTGTGCATCAGTTTTCCTATTGGACCTAAATTGATCCCAGGATTTTTCAGGAGTGAGACAATACCTAGTGAGAAGGGTCTCCTTCATGTTAGGGTAAGTGAGGTTCTGCACCTTACCCAAAGCCAACAAAGTGTCCCTCCCCTCCTCCGTGAAGTGATTCCGCAATCCTGTGCCCCAATTCCTCTCATGGACCCCATTCATGTGGATAGCTGCCTCATAGCCCTGAAACCACATCTGTATGTCATCCCCTTTTTGTACTCCTTGCCTACATTCTTGGGAATGTGTACAACTTTCTCAGGGTGTGTTGAAGAATTGCTACCACCATATATGCTGGACCTACTCTTTAGCTCCAGTTCTTTGATACCACACTCATGGTCCAAAACCATCCTTTGTGATTCCATCTTGAGCCTCTCCAGGTCTATTTGATGCCTCCTGGCTTCTCTCCTGAGCTCCAGCTCCTCTGGGGACAAACCACTGCTGCCTGGGCTGAAGGGACCCTCCCCTCCTAAAAGCACATCAAACCTTTGAATAGGCTTCTCAGCCACCATACTAAGATCTCCAGACTGCCCACTGGTATGTCTGGCTGCTACCCGGGCCCTCAGTGCCTTTTGTAGCTCCTCTTTTCTGGTGAGGCCTCTGATTTGGACTTTTAGGTTTTTGCAAATAGCCTTCAATTCCTTTATGTTGTAGGTTTCCAATCTTTCCTCCTCAAAGGCCACTTCCAGGGATGCAACCGATGATGCTATTGACTCAGGCATGATGCAATAGGAATTTTAAGTTAAAAAAGATGGCAACACAAAAATAGACCAAAAATAAAACAGTATGTGGTACATAGTGGTCTGTGATATGTTAGAAGTGTACACCAATCACTGTAGGTCAAGTGCAAACACAATCGCTGCCACCAATGTTAGAAATGGGGGTCTCTAGTTGGCAGGTTGTTATCCTGTCCAAGTAGGGACCCTTCTTCCTAGTCAGGATAAGGGAGTTACACTTCTGAAATAACCCCTGCTCACACCCTTGGTAGCTTGGCATGAGCAGTCAGGCTTATCTCAGCATCGCAGCAAAAATGCCTAATTTCTTTTTAATTCTGGCCCCAGGGGGTCGCTCTGGGTCCCCCCCACATGGCCTAAGGAGACAGGGTAACCCTACCTTGCCCTCCTATATTATTTGTTTAAGATAATTGCAAGGGACTAAGTCCCCAAGTCCCCAAGTCCTGCCAGAAACATTTTTCTTCTTGTTGCTGGCAGTCAATAAGAGCAGTCGCACCCCTGAAGCATGTCTCCTGAGGGAGCAAACTGGCCCAAGGGAAAAAAAAAGCTTGCTGGGCCAATCAGAATGCTCTATTTTTTTAATTGGTTTCGAGGGACTTATGCAAAGAGTCCCTCAAACTCAACTGTCAGGACATACAAATATTTTTACACCTTAATTTCTCTAAAACTACTGAGAGATTTACACCAAATCACAATAACACACTTCCTGGACCAAGATCTAACTTAATTTGGTGTAATTTCATTCAGCAGTTTTTGCAGTAGTGCTTCTTAAAAAGTCTATGGAAAATGCATGTGAATTTAGCATTTCGGGAACCCCCTATTTTCTCAGCACTTGCATGACAGGTCCCCCCAGAGCTTTCAATGCACAAATCAGGCAAAAAAGAGAGGTTTGGAAAGTTTTGTGGAGATTTGCCATACTGCGCCAAAGTTATTAGCAAAACAATAAAGGCATTTCCTATGGAAACGCTGACCTAACTATAACTACCCAGTGGCAACAGTCACTGGGTAACATAAATATGTTTGGCCTCAGAGGATGGGATTCCGGGGCCTCTTAAGGCTCATCAAGGGGGGCCACATGCCCCCTTCTACTATTAATAATGAGCATCAAACCCCCTGCGGTTGGCTACCGAGAGCCCTATCTCGAACTGGGAGTAATTAGGATTGAGTGGAGGGGCGGCAACAAGTAAAGGATCAGGGTGGCCTCTCAGTCTGCTCTTGGAACATCAGCGGCTTACAGACAAAAGCCACGGATCCAGTGCTTACAGGATTTCTGGGTTCATTTGACATCCTAATGTTCCAAGAGACTTGGGTGCAAATTAGTATCCCCTCATCGGATACAAAGAGTATATAAAACCGGCAGAAAGAAGGAGCGCCTATGGAAGAGCGAAAGGCGGCCTGGCAATTTACATCATCACTAATCTAGCGAGTAAAAACGCCGAAGTGTATGTGGATGACCCAAACATGCTAGTATTGAAAATTGAGGGTTGGGATAATAATCATAAAGAATCGATCCATCTTATAAACTTATACATCAATCCAAAGAAAAGAGCGGTCTCATCTAGAAGAATGGTAGCCCAGCTATCCCAACTGAAAGAAAGTCATCACATGTCACACTGGCTAGTCACAGGAGATTTTATTCTTAATTTATTCCACCAGCCATCAGAGGAACATACAGATGCAGTTGGACCCCTCCCTGAGCAAGCAATGCCACTGAAAATCCAGAGGGATAAACTCGGAGAACAGCTTATAAAGGCCTGTGAGCTAATGGGCCTGCTGGCTTTGAATGGTCGGAAGCGAGCTGACACCCCTCCTGTCTGGACAAGAGTCTGGGGCAACGCGGCTTCAATCTTAGATTATACACTGGTTTCAATGTCCTCATATAAACTGGTTGGCAACTATAGATTCAGTCCACCGCGTCCAGAGTGACCACAATCCTCAGGTTATTATGATGAACGCAATCATGTGTAAACACGAGGCAGTCCATATGTTGCAGGGGGAGGCTCGCACAGTAAATCTTAAACGTCTGAAGTGGACCTCATGCTCTGTTAACTCCATAGCTGAGGAGGCAGTTACAAGCTTCCAGGACCTAGCTCTAACTGGTCCTAATCCAATAGTGGTTTGGGAAACACTCTCCGACAACATGACCAAAAGCCAGAAAGAGAATAGCCACAATAAGGGATCTCGACTTGCCTACTGTAAAACAACAACTATGTCTGCCCATGTTCGAAAAACAAGAAAGAATGCAGGCAAACTCTTCTGACAATTACGTCAAAATCCAGGAGATTCAGAATTACTGCAACAATTCCGCAATGAGAGACGGCGCCTAAAAAAGAGATCTGGGCGCATAAACAAGCTAAACAAGAAACTTTATGGGCCCAGCTGCTCCACATCGCCAAATCAAATGACTCGAAAAGATTCTGGCGAATAATCAATAGGCGCGAGAAAGGCCCTGCAGCAGCAAACAACGCAAATATTTGTGGGACGGAATGGGTACAATACCTGAAATTACATTTTAAGGAAGATTCGATGGTTACAACTAGTCCTCTTAGTTCCGAAAAAGACAAAGTTGCACCACTGATAATGACATCGGAGGAGGTTGAGAGCGTCATTAAAAAATCTCGGGCTGATTGCGGCCCTGGCCCAAATGGGCTCCCCCAAGCACTGTTTAAGCACTTTATATCACACTGGCCTGGCTTCTTGGCGTCAATGTTCAATTACGTTCTGGAAAACGACATTATCCCTGATAGCTGGAGGGTTTCAATACTTCATCTCGCTTTTAAAAAGGGTCAGGCAAGTTCACCTAGCAACTACTGGCTAATTGCAGTGATGGATGTTGAACTGAAATAATTCTCCACGCTATTATTACATGATTTGGAATCTTGGTCATATGAAAATGGTAAACTCCCCTTAAATCAAACTGGCTTTTAAGAGGTCAAGGCACTCTAACCAACCTCATGGCCCTGAGCCTAATCACAAACAGAGCAAAGGCTAAAGGAACATCTCTCTACATGTGTTTTGTAGACTTCAAGGCAGATTTTGATTGTGTGCCACGGAACAAGCTTTGGGCCGAACTTCAACGATGGGCCATTCCACCCAACATCCTACTTGCAATCAGGCTGTTTTATTCGGACACATGGGACAAGATAAAAATTGGAGATGGCACGCATGTATCATGGAAAGTGCAAACAACAACTGGCGTAAAACAGGGCTGCGCGCTAGCCCCCCTTCTTTTTAATCTGTATTTAGCGGATCTCACAGCAGAGCTAGATGGCCAGATAGCTCACGCACCGAGCATTGGAGGACGATCAATGTCTCACATTTTATATGCTGATATTCTACTGCTGTTTAGTAACATTCGAATAGGCCGCCAAAAGTTGCTTAATTCCCTTGGTACTTATACAGAAAAGAATGGCTTGGAAGTAAACTATAAAAAAACTAGTGTGATGGCTTGCAATTGGGGCCAAACAAAAGTCGAAAATGGCATCTTAATGGAAATAAAATTGATGGAGTTGCCTCCTATGTATATTTAGGGGTCAAAATAGATGCAAATGGCACCTTTGCATCTCTGAAGAAGGTGATTAGGGCAAAAGCTCAGCCCATCAATTATGGATTTTCAACACTTGCTAGATCCATCAAAGGTCATGATCTGAAATCTATGGGAGCAGTTATGAAAGCCAAATTGTTGCCAACCCTCCCATATGGATCAGAGATAATGCTAGGTGACGAGGCTCCTCTGCTTGGCAAACTCTTAATAAGAGCCTATAAACAAACCTTTAGGACACCTAGGTTGGCCTCACCCACTCAACTCCGGTTAGAATTTTCTCTTACAAAACAGTCACTTGCCAGGCCGGCGGCATTTGTAAAGCTTTGTCATAAACTGCGTGCAGCGACCGATAACACCTTGGCAAATCTAGTCTGGTCCGAGATTAATTTACAACGGGGAAATGGCTCCCACAAGAAACATCTTGTTAATAGTATCAGGTCATTGGAGTTGAGCGACCTTTGGAAATCTAAGATCACTGGACAAACATTTAAGAAAGTGGTAAATAAGTTGACCAGATTGCAAAGCTGGACCGCAGATAAGGACATGCTGTCCAAATGTCGTCACGGGTGGCTGGTGTTGAAATCTTATTCAATCTCAAGGGAATCGCTCCTGCTTTCATCACCTTATGACCGGAAGGTTAAACAGTCATTTCTGGCCCTCAGATTTAGAGAGATGCCCCCACTAGCCCTCATGCCAAAATGGAGGATGGGCGGCCTATCTGAAGTCCAAACCTGTCGCTTGTGTCATCTGGAGATTGAGACTCTGCTCCACATTCTATGTATCTGCCCAATGCTGATTGACCAACGTAGAAGCCTATTAAGGCGAGAATTTCTTGACCGGGGAATCAGATCCTGTAGGACTCCACTTGTGGAGTCAATGGACCAAATCAATATACGGTTGAACATTAGACTAGTACAGTTTTTGGCCATTTTTTAAAATCTTTAAAAAAAATTGATTAATATTGAGTACTGAGTGAACTTGGAGGGGGGCCTGGAACCTGATTTTAGGCCGTGACAACCTCGTCATTTTTAAGCAAAATTTCCATGAGCAGGTAAACTGCAAGGACGGGCTGCTAGGGTCCCCCATAGTGGTGGTTCCCTATCCCGTCTTGCTAAGATTACTTTGCTTAATCTGGCACTTTTGTCTTGCACATTGGCACTTTAATAAAGCACAGTCTCGTATAAAGGTACCTTATTTGGCAGAAAACCATTGTCCACTTAGCATAGCACCTGCACCCACCCCTTGAACTTGCACACAGCACTTTACCACCTATAGCGGTGTATTTAGGTGAACGATAATTGGCAGTTCTGCAAATTTTCACTTTACTCCAACAAGGGATATTGTTGGTGCTTAATCAGTCATCCTGAGATATTTATCATCTGTATTTGGCATTTTTTAAATCTTTATAGATAGGAAGGGTTGAAAGAAAATGTAAAGCTCCATTAATACAATGTTCAATGGCTGAAGTGGATATATGATGACTTTTTATTCTTAATTTTTAATTGCTTTTTACTGTATGGTTGTGCTGTGTTTATGGTTTTAATTGACTAATAAACAATTAACTACTAATACTTAGACTTTGGCCCAAGGGATGGGGTCGCCGAGGCCCATTTGGGATCGAAGAGGGGCCAATAGTGGCTTGGAAATGGTGGGTGCATGACCCCCTCCCCCAGCAGGGAGCTGGCTGCCTGCAGGGGGGTTGGACGCCCTCCCCCGGCAGGGGTCTGGCTGCCTGCAGGGGGTTGGCTAAAGGCTGTGCATTGCTGGGGTTGGCTTCTTGTTGAGGGTTGTTTACAGGGCCTGACCGCTGCCAAGGCCCTGTGGCCAAACGCAAGACCGAAGGCTGTGTGCAGTATGGGCTTGCGTTCCTGTGATAAGTTGGCTGCAGGGCCTAGCCACAGGCCTGGCCCTCTGGCAAACCCTCCCAATGCCCATGGCCGAAGGCCGCGTGCAGTGGGTGTTGGCTTTATGTATGGTAATATAACAAAACGTTACGTTAAATAAACCCTAGAACAATCCCTGGAAAAAAATCAATCATTAAAGTGATGTCATATTTAGGAATTGCAATATCTTAATTTACATTAAAAAAATAGAAATTCTCTGGAAAAAACAAAGGTTAAAGTGATGTTATAGTTAGGTGTGATAAGATCTGATTTAGTTTTAAAACAAACCTTAGAAATTGCGCAAAGAATTAGCATGATACTTACCTGCCACTATGTAAAGTATAAAACAAACTAACACACTCATTGGATGATGTCATGAGTGATGTCATCAATGATGTCATTTGAGATGTCATGAGGGATGTCATAAATTATTTCATAAAACAAGTCATGAGTGATGTAATATGTAGGTCGTAAGCAGTGCATGGCGGGGTGAATTCTGTGACATTTTCACCTAACTAATACAGTACTTTAGCCTTTGTTTTTTTCAGTGAATATGCATATGTGTATATGTATATATGTATATGTGTTAGACCTGGCATCCTTAGCATGATTTTCCCTGTCTTTTTGCCTTCAAACCTCCTGTTTTTACTGTTTTTGATGAGTTTGTTTTTGCTGGGTTTAGGAATCCTGGCACTTTACCACTGCTAATCGATGCTAAAGTGCATGTGCTCTATAATTAATGGTAACATTGGCTTATCCACAATTGCCATATTAAATTTTCTTATAAGTCGCTAGTAAAGTGCACTACATGTGCCCAGGGCCTGTTAATCAAATGCTGCTAGTTGGCCCTCAGCACTGATTGTGCCAACCACTTAAGTAGCCCTTTAAACATGTCTCAGGCCTGCCACTGCAGAGCCTGTATGTGCAGTTTTAAACTGCCATGTCGACCTGCCAAGTTAACCCACTTGCCAGGCCCAAACCTCCCTTTTTAGTACACATAGGTCACCCCTAAGGTAGGCCCTGGACAGCCATGGACAGGGTGCAATGAATTTAAAAATGTAGGACATGTACTTTTAAGTTTTACATGTCCTGGTACTGAAATACGCTTATATTTGTTTTTTACTACTGCAAGGCCTATCTCTCCCATAGTATAACATTGGGATTGCCTTATTACATTTTATAAGTGTAATTTCCAAGAGACGGGACTCCCAAATTTGGTGTCATGGAATCACAATTTTAAAACCCAACTTATGGTGAAGTTGGATTTTAAATTGCAAATCTGAAAATGCCACTTTTAGAAAGTTGACATTTTCTTACTGTAACCATTTTGTGCCTTCTGCCTCACTCTGAATCCACATCTGGGTGGGTGACAGCTGGCTTTGTGCATTCCCTCTAAACATCAACACACAAAGGGAGCTTCGGTGTGACTGATGGGCCATCCACATCCTGATGGGCTATCCTGGGCAGGTTGGAAGGGAGGAGCTGACACTTACACCTGAAAGGGCTGTGTCCTGTCCCCACACAAAGGGCTGCATACACCTCTGTAGTGAGTCTGGAGCCAGGGCAGAAAAAGGCAGGGACTTGTGCACTTCAAAGGCATCTCTTTGATGTCTCCCCCACTTCAAAGGCCCAACTGGGTATAAGTACTGGACCTCTGACACTACCAACTCAGAACACTTCTGGAACTGAGGACGTTCTACTAGGAAGAAGCACTGCTAAGCTACACTGCTTTGTTGTGCTGGCCTGCTGCTTGCTGCCCTCTTGCCTGGGATTGAGAAGAACTGTACCTGCATCTCTACATCCCAGACCCTAAATATCTCTGAGGGCTGGTTGGCTTGCTCCTGTTCTAAAGTCTCAGGGATATCAAAGACTTCTTTTCGACCTACAAACAGCACCTGGACTTTGCTTGCTGCATGTCTTGCTCTGGCAAGTGGGGCCAACCCAGTCTTGGGCCCTTGGAAGTGTGTATAAAGTGCTACATCTGCTAGAACCCACACATTGACACAGTTGCACTGATCAGAGCAGATGCATTGCCGCTGTTGCGGGAACCAGATCAATGTATCACACTTGGGACTGCCACATCACCTCTGGAACCGCCACTTTGGAATCGACATATCACAGCCACTGCATGTAGAAGATTGATGTGTTGCCTCCACAGCATGGAAAAGCCCGGTGCATTGCAGTCAGAACCGATGTATCACCGCTGTTGCGTGGAGAATTCATGCGCATCACCCCAACTATGTGGCGGTTACCCACGCATCTCTCAGCTGAACCCCACATTGCGTCATTTGCGACCAGAATCAAGGTACTTTTGCTCAGCGGGCCCTGCATGGGTCCTGTATCCAGCCCGCGCTCCATTGTGGTCGACCTGAACGCTTGACTTTGTCCCTGTCAAGCGCGGCCAATTAACTCTTTAAGCACTTAATGCTTCTAAGTGCTATTTTTGCATTTAATCTTTAAACAGTAATATCTCGACCTCTTCTGATTGGAATTTTGTCCTTTTGATCCTGTTTTATTTATAAAATGATTTTCTATTATTCTAAACTGAGGTGGAGCCTTTTTGTGGTGTTTTCACTGTGTTACTGTTGATGTGTTGCACAAATACTTTAGAAATTACATCCTTAATTAAGTCTGTCTGCTCTGTGCCATGCTACTAGAGAGTGAGAACAGGTTAATTTATGGTGTGTTTGTGACCCACCCTGACTAGGATTGTGGTTCCTGTTTGTACAGGGTGAATACCTCTGCCAAACAGAAACCCAATTTCTAACAATATGTATATGAGAAAGCCATGCTGAAGAAGACTTGGGTGTTCTGTGTCTCTTTTACTCTCTCTCTCTCCCTCTCTCTCAAACACATTTCTGTTTCCCTCTGGTTTTTGGCTTTGTCTTGTATATCCTCTTCGGTACAGATGGAGCCACACTCATTGGAGTGTGGTAGATTGTCATCAGAAATCATCTGATAACATTCGCAAAACCTGACAGTTTGTCAGGTCCACCTTATACCAACATTAATTCTGATTCCAATCCTGAGATCTAAGAGGATCTGAAGACCCTTTCCGTGAGCTTATCTGATAAATCGTTTAAATCAATTTTCCCCACATCTGCGTTGAGCAAGTAATGCCTCTCCAACTTATGTCGCCGGTAAATCTGGGAGTGTTTCCACAATGCCATTGCCCACTGTAATGTGTAACAACTTTCAGGCAGAAATTGCTCCACCTAAGAGATTTAGCTGGGGACCACAATAATTCCAATTCTTTCAAAGTAGGGCAGGCCTCAAGCAGCAGGGTAGTCCTCTGAGGAACAAGAAAGGCCTCAAGCAGCAGGGCAGTCCTCTCGTAGCAGTAGGGCAGTCCTCTGTAATACAAGACAGGCCTCTGGGGAACAAGACAGTCCTTCTATATTCCACAGGTCTAGGAGTGTACTGAAGATTGGCTCTGAAAGGCCAATATTTATACATGGTGCCAGCCTTTGAAGTGGTGGGATTCCCTATACTACCAGACACCAGGTTCTGGAAAGTTCTTCCCTTCCACTGCCAAGACTCCAAGCAGTCTGCTGTTTCACTACCAGGACATCTAGAGCTTAAAAATACATGTGCTACTTTTTAAATTTAATACACCTGTTTAGGGTCTACCTTAGGGATGACTTGTATATTTTAAAAGGAAGGTTTAGGTCTGGCAAAAAGTTTATTTTGCTAGGTCAAATTGGCAGTTTAAAACTACAATGCAGGCAGAAGTGGTAGGCCTGAGACATATTGTAAAGGGCTACTTAAGTGAGTGGCACAATGAGTGCTACAGGCCCTCTAGTAGCATTTAATTGATAGGCCCTGGAAACATGTACTGCCATATACTAGGGACGTATAAGTAAATTAAATATGCAAATCAGGTGTAAGCTAATTGTACCTAGTTTTAGGGAGAGAGCACAAGCACTTTAGCACTGGGTAACAGTGGTAAAGTGTACAGAGTCCCAATGCCAACACAAATGAATTTCAGAAAACAGGAGGGGTGAAGGTAAAAAGTCTGGAAGAAGACCACACCAAGCATGACAGGTCAAACAATTTTACCCACAATGCCCTGCAAACCTTAAACATTGCCTAAATTCACACATTTTGCAAACTATTCTTTGATGGAAACTTCAGAAATCAGCAGAAATCCACAAAGTTACTACCAGTGAGCCTTACCCCACTTGTCTCGTTAAAATCTCAGCCCGACTTGTGGGGCTTGCCCTTGTTTCTGCTACAGGAACGGAACAAACCATGGTCAATTAGAGTTCTTGTAAGGACTCTCCACGTATGGTTTAAGGGTCTTTTCTGTTACGGTCTCGTGGCCCACCCACACAAGTGGGGTGCCATAGTTATCGGGAGTTTTGAGGGAACCCCGGGTGGTAGGAAATTTGTAGATCATCACAGATTACAGAACTTTCCAGCACAGAAATGTGAGGAAAGTTTGTGTTTTAACCTCCCTTGAGGTGTGGAAGGGCTTCTCGCTAAGAAAACCTTGTGAGAACCACACAAGCCACGCCACCCTGGACTCCCCTGGTTGTCATGTTTTAGAGATATGCAGGTTTGGTAGGCTTCCCTAGGATCATCCTGATCTTCTTCCCAAAATCCACAGCTAAATAAATTGCAAAAAAAGGTTAACTTTTCATGAGGAAAATATTGATGTGTCCATGTAGGCTTTAGGACCCTTTCCTGTCGCGGGCGCTGGGATCACCCACACAAGTGAAGTACCACTCTTATCAGATGACTTGAGGGAATGCAGGGTGGTAGGAAATGTGTCGCTCTCCACAGAAATGTGAAGAAGATGTGTGTGTTTTTAGCAGAAGTTTGAGGTTTGAAAGGCTTCTGGGTAAAAAACCCTGGTGCCAGCCACGCTGGTCATGCCACCCTAGACTACCCTTTGTGTCTAGTTTTCACAAATGTGCTGCTTTAGTAGATTTTCCTAAGGTGTCGGCTGAGGTAGAGCCCAAAATCCACAGCAACCCAAATTGCATAAAGTGTTGGTTTTCAGAGGAAAAAGATGAAGTGTTCATGTTGCGTTTGGGGCCCTTTCTTGTTGCAGGGTCTAGGCCCACCCACAGCAGTGAGGTATCAATTTTATCAGGAGATTTTGGGGAATGCTGGGGGATAGGAAATCCCTGCTGATTTTAGAACTTTCCATCACAGAAATGTGAGGGAAATGTGTGTGTTGTAGCCAAAATTTGAGGATTGCAAGGCTGTATGGGTAAAAAAAAACCTGGTGGGAGCTAAGCAAGCCATGCCACCCTGAACACTCCTGGGTGTCTAATTCTCAGAAATGTCTGGGTATGGTAGGTTTTCCTGGTTGACGGCTGAGCTAGGGCCCAAAGTCCCCAGGTACCTAAATTTTTTTTTTTTTTATGGATTCTGCTGGGTAAAACATGATGGCTGCAGGTCGAGTTTGGGGGTATATTGTATTGCAAGTGCTAGGGACAGTCACACAACTTGGGTACCGTTTTTATCAGGAGACATATGGGAATACAGACTAGTGGAACATTTGTTATTTTCAGTTGGATTTCTCTGCATTTTTCTCTTCCAAATGGAAGACAGTGTGTTAGAAAGAAGTCATTTTGCAAAATGCTCTCTGAATCACATGCTAGTATGGGTCCCACAAATTCAGAGATGTACTAATAACAACTGCTCCTAAATGCAGCATGCATTTCAGAAATACATAGGTTTCCTTAATACCTATTTTCACTCTATATTTTACCATATGAATTGCTCTGTACTCAGAATACAGTCAGAAAACATTGTGAGGTGCCGCTTAGTTGTTGGCTCTGAGTAGCTTGGACTCCCAGAGAACCTACAAACCCTACATATCCCAGAGACCAAAAGAGTATATTGGACATAATTTTATATTCCTTTTCTAAATTGGCTGTTGTGATAAGAAGTTTTAGATAAAAACATTGTAAAAAATGGTTGTTATCTTTCTACTCATTTTCATTTTTTTAATGTTAACATTTAGGGGCCGATTCCGATCTCGGTCGGAGGCGCACCCAATACCATTCGGTCGGGAAAAAAGCCATGCGAAAGCCTGTTTCCCGACCGATCCGTACAGCACACCGAACGAGCAAGTACGATGCGCACAACAGCAAAGATTCCGGCCGAGCCGTACTCACCCAAACCAGGTCCTGTTCTCCGACCGAGGCGATTCCGGAAACGCCGAATCGAGTCGCACGGAAGGAAAAATGCAGCCCCGTCCGGCCGGACAAGTACGATGCGCTTTCCCGTACGCGCCGAACCCGTCGCTACGCACGGCACGTCAAAGCATCCGGGAGAGGCGCACATAAGCTCCGATTCGCGCCACAACACGATCCACGGCTACGAGGCGAACACGCCAGCGACGAGGACGAGGCGAAGCGACGAGGACGAGGCGAAGCGACGAGGACGACGCCGAAGCGTCGAGAAGGACAAACGACACGAACCAACCATGAATCCCTTCGTCCCGATCATACCAATATTCTACATCTACTACCGGAACAGGCACGGACGCGTACGGCGCAGAAGGTAAGCCAGACACCAACCACAAAACACATACAACACGTACACGACACATCACACACACACACAGGGATGCAGAATATACTTACACCAGCAACAGCAGCACCATAGGGGCGGGATGCCCATCACCAATGCCACATATGCACACAGGGGCCTGAATGCGCACCACCACCCCTACCCAGGGGTGGCATGATGCCTACCACCACTACCACCCTCACCCAGTGGGGGCAGGATGCCTACCACTACTACCACCCTCACCCAGGGGGGCAGGATGCCTACCACTACTACCACCCTTAGCCAGGGGGCATGATGCTTACCACTACTACCACCCTCACCCAGGGGGGCAGGATGCCTACCACTACTACCACCCTCAGCCAGGGGGGCAGGATGCCTACCACTACTACCACCCTCACCCAGGGGGGCAGGATGCCTACCACTACTACCACCCTCACCCAGGGGGGCAGGATGCCTACCACTACAACCACCCTTAGCCAGGGGGGCAGGATGCCTACCACTACTACCACCCTCACCCAGGGGGACAGGATGCCTACCACTACTACCACCCTTAGCCAGGGGGCAGGATGCTTACCACTACTACCACCCTCACCCAGGGGGGCAGGATGCCTACCACTACTACCACCCTCAGCCAGGGGGGCAGGATGCCTACCACTACTACCACCCTCACCCAGGGGGCAGGATGCCTACCACTACTACCACCCTTAGCCAGGGGGGCAGGATGCCTACCACTACTACCACCCTCACCCAGGGGGGCAGGATGCCTACCACTACTACCACCCTTAGCCAGGGGGCAGGATGCTTACCACTACTACCACCCTCACCCAGGGGGGCAGGATACCTACCACTACTACCACCTTCAGCCAGGGGGCAGGATGCCTACCACTACTACCACCTTCACCCAGGGGGGCAGGATGCCTACCACTACTACCACCCTTAGCCAGGGGGCAGGATGCTTACCACTACTACCACCCTCACCCAGGGGGGCAGGATGCCTACCACTACTACCACCCTCACCCAGGGGGTGCAGGATGCCTACCACTACTACCACCCTCACCCAGTGGGGCAGGATGCCTACCACTACTACCACCCTCACCCAGGGGGGCAGGATGCCTACCACTACTACCACCCTTAGCCAGGGGGGCAGGATGCCTACCACTACTACCACCCTCAGCCAGGGGGGCAGGATGCCTACCACTACTACCACCCTCACCCAGGGGGGCAGGATGCCTACCACTACTACCACCCTCACCCAGGGGGGCAGGATGCCTACCACTACTACCACCCTTAGCCAGGGGGCAGGATGCTTACCACTACTACCACCCTCAGCCGGGGGCAGGATGCCTACCACTACTACCACCCTCAGCCAGGGGGGCAGGATGCCTACCACTACTACCACCCTCACCCAGGGGGGCAGGATGCCTACCACTACTACCACCCTTAGCCAGGGGGGCAGGATGCCTACCACTACTACCACCCTCACCCAGGGGGCAGGATGCCTACCACTACTACCACCCTCACCCAGGGGGGCAGGATGCCTACCACTACTACCACCCTTAGCCAGGGGGACAGGATGCTTACCACTACTACCACCCTCACCCAGGGGGGCAGGATGCCTACCACTACTACCACCCTTAGCCAGGGGGCAGGATGCTTACCACTACTACCACCCTCAGCCAGGGTGGGCAGGATGCCTACCACTACTACCACCCTTAGCCAGGGGGGCAGGATGCCTACCACTCACTACCACCCTCAGCCAGGGGGCAGGATGCCTACCACTACTACCACCCTCACCCAGGGGGGCAGGATGCCTACCACTACTACCACCCTTAGCCAGGGGGCAGGATGCCTACCACTACTACCACCCTCACCCAGGGGGGCAGGATGCCTACCACTACTACCACCCTTAGCCAGGGGGCAGGATGCTTACCACTACTACCACCCTCACCCAGGGGGGCAGGATGCCTACCACTACTACCACCCTCAGCCAGGGGGGCAGGATGCCTACCACTACTACCACCCTCACCCAGGGGGGCAGGATGCCTACCACTACTACCACCCTCACCCAGGGGGGCAGGATGCCTACCACTACTACCACTCTTAGCCAGGGGGGCAGGATGCCTACCACTACTACCACCCTCAGCCAGGGGGGCAGGATGCCTACCACTACTACCACCCTCACCCAGGGGGGCAGGATGCCTACCACTACTACCACCCTCACCCAGGGGGGCAGGATGCCTACCACTACTACCACCCTTAGCCAGGGGGCAGGATGCCCACCACTACTATCACCCTCACCCAGGGGGCAGGATGCCTACCACCACTACCACCCCCACCCATAGGATGGACAATGCATGACACAACCAGCACACCACAACCTAGGGAATGCAAGAAGAAGACATCCCCCAACACCATGACAAGCGTGTGTAGACTGTGTCAAATGCCTACAACACCGAACATGACTTCTAACATACAATGTGACCCCTAGCACATGTGCCACACAAATATGTGTGTGGCACACACAACGCAAGCAGGCCATGACCATTGTGGCAATGGGGTCCAAACCCCATCATCACAGTGACCAAAAGGTAAGTGTTGACAAAGAAAGAGCTGCAACTGCCAAACTGCATGGATGATTCCTGGTCACAGAACAAAAAACACATCAGTGGCAAAGTAGTGTATGTGTCCCATTGCAACATGAATTGGGTGAGCCAAATACTGCAGTGCAAATAAGACATACCTTTGGCCATGTGCAGACAAACCACACCCATGGGGGCTGACACTGTCAAAATTCATCAATGACACAATGACAGAAGTGACCATCAGAATGCAGACCCACATATTTGCACCAATGGGCACACAAATGCAGATACCCTGTGTAGACTGCAGATGTGAGGTGAACAGATACCATACCATGGCAGCAATGGGACACACAAACCATGATCATTGTGCTGACCGATGACCTAGGAGTCCCAGGGACAGCAGGGGAAACCCACCAAACTACATACAGCCAATGGCACACCCAAGATATGCCAATGCAGCGGTGCAGATGCACAAACACAAACAGGCAGACCCACACTGCACATCATACACAACAGGTGGGGGGTGCCAGTGTCCCCAGGCAACCACACAACACATGAGGAGACCTGAATATCAATCATACAGATGTGCATACAGTGCCACACAAAGGTAACTCATGGATCCAAATCCCCTATGTGGGCAAGCAGGCATTGTCAGATGAGAGGGAGCACAAATCACACATGTCACACAGGCACGTAGGAACAGCAACTGACACAGCAAGACACAGACACACCACAGCACCACCCCCCAGGGCCCCCACAATGTGGTGACCCTGGGCTGCATTACAATCCCACTCTGATGACAAAGCTAAATGTCGTTCACACTGTGAACCACATTCATGTGTCCTGAGCAACAAACTACCATCACACCTACACAAGCACAAATCAATCAGCATGGCCAGTAAGCCAATGCCAACATGGAGGCAGGGGCCTAGCCGGGCAACAACTCTCATCTGCACACACTCAACACCACACCCTCGACCTCCAACAATGTGCAGCAGTGAAGCACACATGCACTGGTGACATTGCACATGCACCCATGACTATTCCAGGGTGGTGGGTGGGAACCAAGGTGCAGAAACACATCACACATGGACACTCAACAAGACTCCTGAATGTCTGACACACTGCACACTACGCTGTACATGGACATGACGGCAATACCACACCAACCAATGGGATCCCAGCCACAGTCACACACCAATGAAGAAGCCAAGGTCACCCACAAAGAAAACACATAGACAACAACCAACATTGCAGCCCGGACCCTGAGGAGTGCCAGAAGTCACACACACAACGTGTCACAATCACTGAAAGATAACACAAACTGGAAATCACATGACAGGGGCAAACAACAAGTGCCAAGGGGAAACCTGACTGTGACCCATCTGCGTCTGCACACAAACTCAGCCCTGACAGCAAACACACCTATGGGTGACACCCTGATGACCAGTAATGTGCCATGCACCCACATCACAGAGAACCCAGGGAGAAGACTTTGGGGGAACATAGGTCAACTCAGCAAGCATCACAAACAGGTACAACACTAGGGATCACAGCATGCACAGCTAAACGGAAGTGAACACACAGACATGCACATACAACACACACCTTGGGCGCAGGCAATGTCACAGGAGTACACACTGCCATGAGGGGACTCCACTCCTGTGTGAGGAAAGCTGTGCCATATGTTGCCTCAGTAGGGCCCCATCATGTCAGCTGAGCACTTGGTCACACAATCAACAATTAGCACCAAATGAGGGATCCCGTCACATCAGCCTGGTCATGGAAGTGCCAACGGAATCATCAGCACAGATCCAACACACATGTATAGCAATGTTGCACTGACTACACGGATGAGTCCTTCCCCATTGATGCCCAAACCTGCATGTCCAGTGGAGATGGCCACACGGTCAGGGAAGTAGACGAATTGAACAATGGCAGGCACAACAGATGTGCAGGGGTGGAAGCCACAGATGTGAAATAACTAATCTAAGTAGAAAATCCCATTGCCAAATACTGAACACATGACACCCTCAGATGCTGCTATGGATGACATGGATACACCACAGGATAGGACACATAACCCCTGGACCACATGGGTTCCTGCACAGTAACACTTCATAATCATGAGACCAAATATCACCATCACTGCAGCAAGGGCATTGTTAGCATCATCAACATTATGTACATCAGAAGCAAAAGCACTAGAGAACAGAAAGTTGCTTTATTCAGCATATGTGGCATTAAAAGTAGAAGTCCGGTAGAACATAAACAAAGGCCAATGGCCAGTCCATCAACAAAGTCACAAGTGGGTGACAGTGGCAGATGCCACCCTACACATGCCTGCACAAAACCAGGGACAATCCACTAGGAGGGGCAACCAGGGGGTAGGCCAGGCACCGCAGGGACAGGATCAGGGCTCACCAGGAGGAAGCAGGGAAGGGGTGGTGGGTGTTGGAGAGCCACTGACAACTGCAGTGGAGGTGTCTGACATGGTGTGTGCCGGCACAACTGGGGGCATGGCTCAGATGTTATGGGTGCCGGCACGACTGCAGTGGACCCTGCAGATGGAGTGGACAGGTCCGCCACTGCAGTGCCCAAGTCAGACAGGGTGGTAGTGGACTCCACTGCAGTGCCTACCACCAGGGGAGGAGAATGGGGAACAGGCAAGGTGGGCTGGAAAGAGGGGGAGGACACCCTCACCACATCAGTGGCACAGACAAGCGCAGCGGGGGTGGTGCCGGGAGAGCAAGTGGCAGGGGAGAAGGCCGGAGCCTCTTGGGGATGGTATATCTGTGGGTGGGGGAACCTGGGGCAGGGTGTGGCGGGGGCACCTGTGGGAGTGGGGGCCTGAGGGATGGAGGAAGGTGACCTGGTGCTTGAGCTGCAGGGCGGCGGCCGGGTCTTGCTCTTACCACTCCGGGGGGACTTGCGGGTGGGGGCCTCAGTCTGTCTGCGCCTGGGGAGGGGGTGTCCGGGGGCGAGGGACACTCTGCTCTGTGTGGGGGGGCTTCTTCTTCCCCCTGGATGCTGGGGCAGCTGGATCAGAGGGGAAGAGGCCGAGGTCACTGAGGAAGAGGCGCTGGGTCTTTGGGGTTGCAGGTGAGGCAAGGGAGGGTGCTTTGGAGGGAGAGGCAACTGAGGACTGTGCAGTGCCCGTGGATGCGTGTGTGTGTACCAGGGCCCCATCCCCTGTGAGTCTGGTTTCAGTCCCCTGACTGTGCGTGCGTGTGCGTTTAGTTTGTGGCGTGTGTGTCTGTGTGCTGGATGTGTGTGTGCTGGTGTGTGCCTGTGCCGGTGTGTGTGTGCTTGGGACGGGCAAGGTGCTGGGGAGTGTGGATGGAGCAGAGGCAGGAGGGGTGAGGGACTGTCTGAGGAGGGACACTGCTGCCGTCCAGGGAGGAGTCCATGGACCTGTTGCCCCTCTGTAGGTCAGACATGCCCGATGAGATGCCCTCCATGAACGACACCAGCTGAGTCAACAGTGCGGTGTGCGCATGGAGGACACTCAGCATGGCTGTCTGCCCTACATGGAGCTGGCGAAGGAGGTACACAGACTCCTCACTCAGGGCAGCAGGGGACACAGGGGCAGGGGTGCGGTGCCTGGGCCAAAGGAGACACGCTCCCGAACATGGGAGCCTCCACGGACCTGGGGAATGGGAGCCGATGGGAGGGCGGTGGTGGTGCTGGTGGTGGCGGGGACAGCAACACTAGCTGGGGTGTGGTGGCTGCTGACACCCGCCTCCACAAGGGAGTCATCCTCCGAGTTGCTCTGGTCCTCAGCTGAGGTGGATGGTGCTGAGGATTCCTCGGTGTGGCTCCCCTCGCCCTCCGTGCCACTGGGTCCCTCCAACCACTCCTCGGCTGCTGACCCAGTCTGGCTCTCTGGCTCCTCCTGGTCCGTGGAGCTGTCCCCTTCCGTGGCCGTGGATGTATCTGCAAACAATGGGGAAACAGACAGACATCAGTCACCTGCACCAAACGCACACACCACTGTGAGCACAGCACATTACAGAGCAAGCCCTGGCATCATTAGTTGTACATTGCTAAAAGTGCCCTAACTGAACAGGAGAAGCCAATTGTCAGTCTGATGCCAAGCATGGCACTCACATCCCACATGGCCTTGCACCCATCTGCCTGGTGTCTGTTGGATTGCAACACCCCAGTGTGGACACATGCACCAAGTACACAGTAGTTGGACACTGCAGAGGACACGGTGTGGACACATCACAGCTCTTGCCACTGAGTGAGTACAGGTTTCCGGATGAAAGGGATGCCCAGAGTCAAATAGGAAATGCATGTGATGCATACCAGCGACAGACACCATGATGCACCCATGTCCTGATAGCCAGCGCCACTATGGTGTGCATGTAGCACATGTCACTCCCCTGCAGGACCACAAATAAGTTGACACATGCCATGGCAGAGGCATGACTGCTAGAGTCATACATCACTGTCTCAGTGATGTATGACTTGGCAGCCAGACAACAACACTATGCACTGTGTCACAATAGTAGGTCATGGGGAATGCAAGTCCTGGAGCTGCACAAGTGCACATGTACATCCCCCACACAACACATCATCTCAACCCTCATCTGTCCAGGTCACACCTATTGGACATATGGGAGACCTGTGACACTACCCTCTGAACCTGAGCCCCTCACAATTTGCTGTGAATGGGGAACAGCTGCCTGAACATCACATTCGCACACCCCAGTCTGCACGGGCAGCTGATCAAACACCTATGTGACACACAAGTATCGTCTCCTATGGTCACATCTCCAGGGGCATGCTGAGCCCCTACCAAGAAACACCCCAGCAGTCCTGGCAACTAATCCACAGCACACTGACACAGAGGCAGACACCGGAGGGGTCAAATCACTGTGCACAATGTGTCAGCTGATACACGGGAGTGGGAGTACAGAGTGCATTGCATGGCCTGGAGTAGGCATGACTGTCCTGCTCCACATGAATGAGGGATGTGCCCTGGACAGTGGACAGCTGGCTATGTATGTGTGACACACGTAATCTGCACACTCCTGGGGCCCAAACATTGTTCCCACCCGCTGCATGGGTGTGTGCCACATACCCCAGGCACATGTGGGGGCTCAGCTCAGCAAGTGGACCGCATATCAAAGCAACACGCAGATCACATGTCCAAACACAGGCGTTGTGTGAACAATGGACCCACACATGATGCCCACAACAGAGTTAGTGAAACAGATGCTGTCCCCCACCTTTAGTGAAGCAAACTGCAAGGACACAGTCCCAAGTGACACAATTACCTGACTGTAAGGGCCACACCTGGGTATCAGATGAGCAGTGGGCAGTGCACAATAGAGGGACATGGCTCCTGGACAACATGACTGCTGCACTGTGGCAGTTGAACCAGGCCAGAGGAGGGCACAAAGCATGTAATACAGAGTTCACAGTGCAGTCTTTGACTCACCCCCTCCTTGCTGCTGTCTGGCCTTCAGCTGCCCATCCAGGTCTGGAAACACCACCGCCAGGATCTGGAGCATGTGGGGGTCAGGGTCCGTGTTCCGCCCCTCCTGCGAGGAGGCGACAGCTTCAGCTGGACCCGTGCAATCCTCCGGGTCCAGCCCCGAAGGTCCTGCCACCTCTTCTGGCAGTTGCGGATCCGGCGCTTGTAGACCCCCACGGACCGGACAGCCCGGACGATGTCCTTCCAGATTTCCTGCTTCCGATGGGCATTAACCTGTCAGGATGACAAAGTGAAAAGGCCATTACCACACATGCAACATATCCGTGCATGACACAGTTGTATATACATGTCTCAATCACAGGGGCACATGATGTACACAGGCAGTGCAAAGCTGCCCATGGACAGTTTGCCAGACGTCACTACATGGTATCATTGCATGGGAAGTAAAACCATGTTCAAATGCACTGTCACTGCACCATACCTGTCCAGTGCAAGTCACTACACACTATGGGGGGTGACAACTACTCAGTGAGCCTGCTAGCCAGTGGCGTGCAGACTCCCAGCCTTGCTAGTCAGACAAAATGCACATTCAGAAAGGCAGTGCACAGAACACTCACCTGCTCCCCTGGTGTCCCATACAGCTTGCTGTACTGTGGAAGTAGGCTGTCCAGCAGGGCCTGGTTCTCTTCAAGGCTGAAGGCTGGGGCTCTCTCCACAGTACGTGCCATTGCAGGGTCCAGAGGGGCAGAGACAGCAGCAGTGCAGTGGCAGATGTCGTCCTGGAGCATGTAGTGCAGGCAAGTGGGCTCTCAGGGGAATAGCCAGCAATATATATGTGCTGGAGAGGCAGATACTGTCCCTTGTGTCCAAAGTGATAGGTCCAAGTCGTTTGCATCTTCTGAATCTGGCCAATCCATGGAATAGCAGCACCAAAACACGCCCACAGCATCCTTCAAATCTCAACTTCATGACATACATGATTTTGCAACATTGTTGTGTGTGACCAACTGATTTTCCAGCAACCGACTCGTTCGAAATTCGAAAACGCGTCCGTTGCCAGGCAAGGCCATTGTCAATGGGTGCGCACTGATCGGTCCATTGCGGTACAACGCGTACCCGCACACATTGAAAGCAATGGGCCGGCCGGAGGCACCGATCGGTCCATTGCAGTTCAACGCGCACAGGGGTACAACGCGTACCCGCACACATTGAAAGCAATGGGCCGGCCGGAGGCACCGATCGGTCCATTGCTGTTCAACGCGCACAGGGGTACAACGCGTACCCGCACACATTGAAAGCAATGGGCCGGCCGGAGGCATCGATCGGTCCATTGCTGTTCAACGCGCACAGGGGTACAACGCGTACCCGCACACATTGAAAGCAATGGGCCGGCCGGAGGCACCGATCGGTCCATTGCTGTTCAACGCGCACAGGGGTACAACGCGTACCCGCACACATTGAAAGCAATGGGCCGGCCGGAGGCACCGATCGGTCCATTGCTGTTCCAACGCGCACAGGGGTACAACGCGTACCCGCACACATTGAAAGCAATGGGCCGGCCGGAGGCACCGATCGGTCCATTGCTGTTCAACGCGCACAGGGGTACAACGCATACCCGCACACATTGAAAGCAATGGGCCGGAAGGAGGCACCGATCGGTCCATTGCTGTTCAACGCAGCACAGGGGTACAACGCGTACCCGCACACATTGAAAGCAATGGGCCGGCCGGAGGCACCGATCGGTCCATTGCTGTTCAACGCAGCACAGGGGTACAACGCGTACCCGCACACATTGAAAGCAATGGGCCGGCCGGAGGCACCGATCGGTCCATTGCTGTTCAACGCGCACAGGGGTACAACGCGTACCCGCACACATTGAAAGCAATGGGCCGGCCGGAGGCACCGATCGGTCCATTACTGTTCAACGCATCACTGTACATGTGACTGGCATATGTCAGCATGCCTGTCTCAGATGGACATATGCCAGCCACAGATAGCTCCCAGGGAGTGAGGGGCACACCTACATCACGACAGCCTGTCCAGACTTTATCATAAGGCATGTAAGGCTGCATTTCCTATTGTGTGTATGTTGGTGTACATGTTGTCCTGTGGGTGTCACCTGTGGGCAGCCACCCCCAGGCTGTGCACGTGTTCATGGGGACAGGATCCTGGGTGTTACGTGTACGTGACCACTGTGATGTGCAACTGTTCATATCTGTGCATGTGCCATGGTCACATTTCACAGTGGTGTATGTGTATGTCATGTCACATACCCCGTGAGTCCCATGTGGGACGGTATGTTTGAGCCAGGGTGTCCCAGTGGCACAATAGTGATGGTCCTCCACAGTCTGTGTGCATGTAGTGTTTACAATGTCTCTGATTTCATGTGCACAATGGGAGACAGTCTCCACATCCACGTTGTGTGTGCATGGACTCTGATGTTGTGCGTGTGTGTCACAGACGTCCATGTCTGTCCTGCCGTGGCAAGTGGGGACACTACCTGTGGGGGTCATGGTTGTTTTGCTGTGGTGTATACATGATACTCCATGTAATGCCAGTGTCCATGTGGCATTACAGGGTCCCTGGGAATGTACCTGTCGTTGAGCCGTGGTGCCTGGGGCACATCTGTCCTCACATGTCCCTGTGGGGGGTTATTGTGACACGGCAGCAGGAGATGGGAACTGTGACACGGCCTCATGATGTCCAATGGGCCAACCTGGGACTAATTGATGCCACCTGTTGGACCGTGTTGACAGATGTTGGCCATGTATGTACCATACATGTCCTTCCGGTACTGCACACTTCATGTAGTTGTGCCTCATAATGATGTATGTTGGGATCTTGAGTGTGTTCAATGCCGCATATGTGGGGTGACTGACAATCTTGCTTACTTCTCCTCTGCACTGCAGGGCTCCTGCTGTCCATCGGCCATTCCCAGACCTGGCAACGATGGTGGAACGGGACAGCATCCGACGGTACCGCTTCACCAGGCAGCTGATTGAGGATTTGGCAGTGCAGTTGTCCCCACATTTGCAGCCTGGCCGGCCGTATCCTACAGCGCTGACTCCCAAGGTGAAGGTGATGGCAGCCCTACACTTCTTTGCCACTGGTACCTTCCAACATACTGTGGCGACTGCTGGTGGGATGTCACAGACCATGTTCAGCCGTGTGCTCCGCGATGTTTTGGCGGCAATGTTGCTCTTCCTGAACCGGTACATCTATTTCCCTAGACTGCGACGACTCACTGACGTGAAGAGTGACTTTTATGCCGTGGGGAGGATGCCGCATGTCATTGGCTCCATTGATGGGACACATGTGGCTTTGGTACCACCACAGGCCCAGGAGCAGGCCTACAGGAACCGCAAGCACTACCACTCGGTCAATGCACTGGTGGTGTGTCTTGCAGACATGACCATCACACACGTGTGTGCCCGTTTCCCTGGTTCAGCACACGATGCCTTTGTGATGAGGAGTAGTCGCATCCCCAGGATGATGGCACAGATGCAGAACCAGCGTGCCTGGCTTGTCGGTGTGTACTGACTTTGTGCCATTGTGTGTGATCTTATCTGTAGTATTCCGCCCACTTTTCCAAGTCAGCTAATGTGCACTTGTCTGTCCGTAGGTGACTCGGGATACCCTAACATGCCGTGGTTGCTGACACCCCTCAGGAACCCTGTGACACCTGCCCAGATGCGCTACAATGAGGCACATGGTCGGACCAGGAGAGTGATTGAGCGGACCTTTGGTCTCCTGAAGAGCCGCTTCCGCTGCCTGGACAAGACCGGAGGGTCCCTCCCATATGCCCCTGCGAAAGTGTGCAAGATTATCATCGTCTGCTGCATGCTCCACAACCTGGCAGTGCGGAAGGAGTTGCCTCTCATCCAGGATGACAATGACCAACATCCGCCACCTGTGGAGGATCCTGGCCTGGACCACGATGCCAGTGACGATGATGATGATGATGGTGATGGTGATGTCCGCACACAGCTCATCACCAACTTCTTTAGCTGAATGTGAGTATCCTGAGGTGTCATGTCAATGATGTGAGTTGGCATGATGTGTGGTGGTGCTCTGGTGCTGTTGGAGTGTGTCCATGGGCCACTTGACTGGATGTGTGTTGCGATGTGTGGTGACAGGTGGGCTGTACTCCCCAACAGTGTTGACATGCTAACTTGGTTCTGGGTGGGTATCTTGTAACATGTATTGTGCATGTGTTTTGCTGTTCTGTCCTGTACTCCATTGCTTTTGACTGTGTGTCATGTCTGTCCTTCACAGGGTACTTTCAGATTCGTTTGGTCAACTGTGTCCACCGACGACGTGATTGCACATCCAGGCTGGTAGCTGTTGTGTCCCTACAGGTGATGTGCGCCACACCCATGGACTTCCTTCCGTCTACAGTTGTTGACTGTGTGCCCGCTGCCAGGTGGGGTTACCTTGCATCTGTAGTGGTTACGGCATGTTGCAACTGTGTAATAAACCTGTGCTTCACTTTGTGATGTGCGTTGTCTGTGGTCACACATTTGACTGCCATTTGCTTACTGCACCTGTGGGCTACTTGACTACAACTGGGAATGGGTGTGGTGTCTGTGCATTGCACCGTCTTCCCTGGCAACATCAGTGTAGGCAATGAGTCAGATGGCCTAGGTGTGTATGTGTCGTGTAGCCCTGGTGGTGTGTCTCCCTCATGTGTGTCACGTTTCCTGTACTCACATGCCTGTGTTGTCCTTGCTGTTGCAGTTCGCATACACAGTGTAATTTTGCAGTTCATCATCCCCATAACAGCACCCACGTTGGAATCACGACAGAGGCAAGTATGGTGTATTAGTGTGTTTATTGTGATACATTTGTGTTAATAGTGCATAGGATGGGTTGTGCTGTACATGAATCTTGCAATCCCAAGTTCCTAGGTGAATTGAAAGTCCGGGTAGACAGGATCCCCAGTATCGGGGCCACAGTTGTCTGACACATTGGTCCAACTTGTACTCCCCATGCAATGTGTGGGAGTAGTGTTGCCGTCAACAGGGTGAACAGTCTGTGCACAAAGGCGAACATCCAGAACAGGTTCAGGCTTCCTGGGAGTTGCGCTTGGCCATCGGCCTCTCACTTTTCCCCTCCTCGGACGACCCCTCTTCTTGGGGGGCCCTCAAGTGCAGGCTGCTGCGGTGCAGGGGACTCTCCGCCAGAGTCCTCCTCCCTCCCTGTGGCAGTTGCAGTTTGTTCGGCACCAGATGTTGTTGGCACACAGGGGGGTGTGGACTGGTTGCTGTTCATCTGGCGGAGGCATTGTAAAATGTCCCTGTGCACCGCCGTCATCTCATGCAGTGCATCCCACTTGGACTCCACGCGGGACATGTGTGAGTCCACACGGGACATGTGTGACGCCACGTGGGACATGTGGGAGTCCAAGCGGGCATGATGGGCAGCCTGCTGCTGTTTAATGTCTCTGAGGAGCCCCACTACCTGGCTGAGCTCTCCGGTGCTGGACTGGTACGCCTCAGCTATGCGTCCTAGTTGTGGGTCATCATGCACACCAGCAACATCTGCAAGCAGCGACCTCTGTCTCCCACCCCTCCCACCACCCCTGCTGACATGTGCAGTGTGTGCAGTGGCACGCACAGATAACCCTGGTCCACCTTGGGGGTTGGTGGTGGTGGTGGTGTCCATGGCCCCAGGTTGGTCCAGGGTCACTGTGCTGGTGTTGCTCCTTGTTATGTCCATGTCGGAAGGGATGGTATTCGTGGTGACAGTCGTTGGAGGGGTGGGTGCAGGGGTGCAGCTGGTGGTCCTGCTGGTGCTGCAGCTGGTGGTCCTGCTGGTGCTGCATGTTGACTTGCACCGGATGTGCCAGGTTGTTCTTCATCGTCCGAGGAGGACAGAGGCTGTACGACGCCAGTGAGCTCGGCATCCTCTTGAGCCTGGGACTGGGACTCCTCAGCGTCTGCTGCTGTGTCCCCATCATCACCTGTTTTTGGGAGACACAAACAATGTATGTTATGTTTCTGCAGGCATCAATGGTTGACACACATGACAGTTGTGACTGTGCCTCTGGGTGCGTGCCTGTACATTGCATTGTCCTAAGTCGTCACAGTCAGGGTTGATATTGTTGTGGCACATTGTCCTGCATTATTTGGGCATTTCTATGTATTTTCTGGGGTGTGAACATGGTCTGCATTGGTTGTGTTTGGTTGACAGCCGGCCCTCCTTCCCACCCACCCAGCCAGTCAGTTATCCCACCATGGACTGTGCTTGCATTGCAGGGAGTGTAAGTTGTCTCTCAGGATGTCAGTCAGTGGTGTCCTGCTGTTTGTTGGTGCACAGTTGCCAGCAGGGCCTTGTGCTCCCCACAGCAGTAGCCAGTGTCAGCCATCTTGTGAGTCCTTCTCCACTTCCTGTGATGTGAGCATGGTTCAGGGTGGTGTTGATGGGTCAGTTGTGGGGGTGACCAGTATCAGTGACTACGACTCCCATCATGCTATTGCCTCCACCCCCTTCCCAGCATGCCCATGCTTCCTTCCTTTGATTCTGCTTCCCTGTGGGGTGGGCTGGCTGTGCTGACAGGATGGCTGGGAGTGTTGTCCTGGCAGTTGTTTGGCTAAGAGTCCCAAGAGTGTCCCTGTGCTTCACACAACATGACCCAGGGTGGTGGTTCTTTGTGGGATCTTGTGTTAGGATGGGGGGCATTGCATTCTACCAGGTGGGTTCTGTGGAGTTTGTGTTGGGGGGGTGTGAGGGGAGGTGCTTGTGACTATGGTCAGTGCTGCAAGTCCTCCTTCCCACCCAGCTAGCCAGATATCCCACCATGGAACGTGCTTGCATTGCAGGGAGTGTAAGTTGTCTCTCAGGATGTCAGTCAGTGGTGTCCTGCTGTTTGTTGGTGCACAGTTGCCAGCAGGGCCTTGTGCTCCCCACAGCAGTAGCCAGTGTCAGCCATCTTGTGAGTCCTTCTCCACTTCCTGTGATGTGAGCATGGTTCAGGGTGGTGTTGATGGGTCAGTTGTGGGGGTGACCAGTGTCAGTGACTACGACTCCCATCATGCTTTTGCCTCCACCCCCTTCCCAGCATGCCCATGCTTCCTTCCTTTGATTCTGCTTCCCTGTGGGGTGGGCTGGCTGTGCTGACAGGATGGCTGGGAGTGTTGTCCTGGCAGTTGTTTGGCTAAGAGTCCCAAGAGTGTCCCTGTGCTTCACACAACATGACCCAGGGTGGTGGTTCTTTGTGGGATCTTGTGTTGGGATGGGGGCATTGCATTCTACCAGGTGGGTTCTGTGGAGTTTGTGTTTGGGGGGGTGTGTGGGGAGGTGCTTGTGACTATGGTCAGTGCTGCAAGTCCTCCTTCCCACCCAGCTATCCAGATATCCCACCATGGAACGTGCTTGCATTGCAGGGAGTGTAAGTTGTCTCTCAGGATGTCAGTCAGTGGTGTCCTGCTGTTTGTTGGTGCACAGTTGCCAGCAGGGCCTTGTGCTCCCCACAGCAGTAGCCAGTGTCAGCCATCTTGTGAGTCCTTCTCCACTTCCTGTGATGTGAGCATGGTTCAGGGTGGTGTTGATGGGTCAGTTGTGGGAGTGACCAGTATCAGTGACTACGACTCCCATCATGCTATTGCCCTCCACCCCCTTCCCAGCATGCCCATGCTTCCTTCCTTTTGATTCTGCTTCCCTGTGGGGTGGGCTGGCTGTGCTGACAGGATGGCTGGGAGTGTTGTCCTGGCAGTTGTTTGGCTAAGAGTCCCAACAGTGTCCCTGTGCTTCACACAACATGACCCAGGGTGGTGGTTCTTTGTGTGATCTTGTGTTGGGATGGGGGGCATTGCATTCTACCAGGTGGGTTCTGTGGAGTTTGTGTTTGGGGGTGTGTGTGGGGAGGTGCTTGTGACTATGGTCAGTGCTGTAAGTCCTCCTTCCCACCCAGCTAGCCAGATATCTCACCATGGAACGTGCTTGCATTGCAGGGAGTGTAAGTTGTCTCTCAGGATGTCAGTCAGTGGTGTCCTGCTGTTTGTTGGTGCACAGTTGCCAGCAGGGCCTTGTGCTCCCCACAGCAGTAGCCAGTGTCAGCCATCTTGTGAGTCCTTCTCCACTTCCTGTGATGTGAGCATGGTTCAGGGTGGTGTTGATGGGTCAGTTGTGGGGGTGACCAGTATCAGTGACTACGACTCCCATCATGCTATTGCCTCCACCCCCCTTCCCAGCGTGCCCATGCTTCCTTCCTTTTGATTCTGCTTCCCTGTGGGGTGGGCTGGCTGTGCTGACAGGATGGCTGGGAGTGTTGTCCTGGCAGTTGTTTGGCTAAGAGTCCCAACAGTGTCCCTGTGCTTCACACAACATGACCCAGGGTGGTGGTTCTTTGTGTGATCTTGTGTTGGGATGGGGGGCATTGCATTCTACCAGGTGGGTTCTGTGGAGTTTGTGTTGGGGGGGTGTGGGGAGGTGCTTGTGACTATGGTCAGTGCTGCAAGTCCTCATTCCCACCCAGCTAGCCAGATATCCCACCATGGAACGTGCTTGCATTGCAGGAGTGTAAGTTGTCTCTCAGGATGTCAGTCAGTGGTGTCCTGCTGTTTGTTGGTGCACAGTTGCCAGCAGGGCCTTGTGCTCCCACAGCAGTAGCCAGTGTCAGCCATCTTGTGAGTCCTTCTCCACTCCCTGTGATGTGCGCATGGTTCATGGTGGTGTTGATGGGACAGTTGTGGGGGGGCAATATGTGTGACTGCGACTCCCATGATGCTATTGGCTACACTGACTTGGCCAGCATACACAGAATTCCTTCCTTTGAGTGTTCTTCACTGTGTGTTGGTGTTGTTGTGGTGGCTACATGTGTGGATGTGTTTGTTAGTTCTATTTGTGCCACTGCCTAGCTGTAGTTGTAGTTGTGTTTGTACATGTGTTGGCACAGTTGGATGTGACTTTTTTGATGGCATGTGTTGTGTTTATCTGACTGACATACACATTTTGGGATGATTCTGTTCTGGTTGCTGTGTAATTGCTATGAGTGCATGGTTTGACTCTCCCTTGACAGTGATGTGTGTGTTTTGTGGCAGTATATTGTGTACATTTGTTGTGTACTCACCAGGCTCTGGGATGTCCTCTAGTCCATATACGCTCACTGGCGGAAGGATGGCCCGCACCTTCTCCTCCCAGGGCCTGAGGCATATTGGCTTGGCAGGAGGGCCACTGCCGGTGTGTTGGCTGTTGATGTAGTCTTTCTTCAGCATGTCCCTGCTACCTCTCCTGCGCACGTCATACCACCTGTTCTGGATGTCGGTCTTTGTGCGCCGACATGGTGATTGGGCGTTCACCCTGTTGATGATCCTCTCCCACATCTTGGTTTTCTGCGACATGGGGGTCTGTTGGACCAGTGTGCCAAACAGCTGTGGCTCCACCCTGAGGATCTCGTCTACCAGGACTTCCAATTCACTATCTAGGAACTTGGGATTCTTCTTGGGGGCATGGTGATGGGTGGTGATGGTGGGTGATGTGTGTGTTGGTGTGCAGGTGAGGGTGTGTGAGTGTGTGTTTTGCTGGGTGTATGTGAGGTAGGTATTTGTTGGTGTGCTGATGGTGTGTGGCTTGTGTGAGGAGAGCTGTGGGTGTGTGGTTGCTTTCTCTTGGGTGCTGGCAGTGGAATGGCATTTGCAAAGGCTCATGGTAGTGATTTGTGTCCTTTATATAGGTGGAGTTGTGGGTGTGTCTTTGTTCTCTGTCCCCACCCCCACCAGTATTTATTGGCTTGGTAATTGCTTGTTTGGCCTTTTTTTGGGTGATTTTTCCTTTGTGCTGTTTGTGTATGTTGGAAACGTTCTTGTGACCGGAAGTCGGACCCTGCATTGGTCTCGTACGGTGTTCTCCGTTTCGTTCGCGCTGTGTTTGTGCAGTTTTGTATGCTGCGTGACGCGTCGGTCGCGGTGTATTGTGTTGCTTCGGCTCGGCTTTGTATGCGTGTCGGTCGTACGGCTTGTCCTCCATCCGACTCGGTCGTGGTTTTCGCGCCTTGCATCGTACTTTGCGGTTTGGAGTTAGCGGGCACGTTTCGGTCGGATTTGTTCCGGGTGCGTGTCGGTCGGTTGGATTCGCGTGTTTTTCCGGCCGGATTGCTGCTTTCCGTGCGGCTCGGTCGGTCGACTTTGTTTCCGTACGTGTCGGTCGGATTTTTCGCGCCTTGCATCGTACTTGGCGTATCGCGTGCGCTCACGGGTACGTGTCGGTCGGTATTTTTTCCGGATCCGGGTCGGTCGGTGCTTTTTCCGGCCCGAATCGGAATCGACCCCTTAGTTTCTTTTAGAAAACTTTGAGGGATCTACACAATAACCCCTTGCTGAATTCACAGTTTTGTCTACTGCTCGGAAATCTATAGCTTTCCAGCTTCATTTGTGGGTTTCACACACTGTTTCCACCACAAACTTAAGGTAGGTTGAAAGCACACAAATTAGGAAAAATGGGTTACATCTTGGAAAATTGCCAAAACTGTGGTAAAAAGAAAGTTGTTTTTTATGATGCAGTTCTGCATGTTCCTGAAGACTGGAGCTTAGAGAATGCTAATTTGAGCAGAGCAAACCTTTTGCTTATGCCATTTCTAGGTAAAAAAAACTAGGCACTTTTCTGCAGTGCACTTTTTACCATTTTTCCTCAAAACTCCCAAAATGTAGCTATATTTTGCAGATTATCTCAGTCCCATCCAGGGGAATCCACAATCCCTGGGTACCTTTAGAATTCCCATGATGTTGGGAAAAAGGATGCAAATTTGGCGTGGATAAATTATGTGCAAAAAGTTAAGGAGGTGTAAGTAAGAAGTACCCCAGACAGCCAAAAAAAGGACTCAGTACTGGGGTGGAAAAACTCAGCAGTTAAGTTGTTAAAACACAGAATGCAACATAACACCACAATTAAAACATAATATGGCACAACCCAAAAAAACAGTCAAAACAGAACTTGATGCAAAAACTGCAGTAATACAAAACAAACTCACTTTGCAGTAGCGCAGCACAAAACAACAGCAGCGCAAAAACAACAGAACACATCACCAACAAAATGCCACAGAGCAAATGTGCTCTAAACGTTTATGTCACACATTACTACCTCCAGAATATGGTGCTAAAAGGTGTTTAGAGCAAGCATTACCGTCACAGCGCAGGTTAAAAATATTTTGTGATCGAGCCCACATTGTGAGCACATGTATTTCATTCTATTAGAATGAATTGTACAGTTTATAGATCACTAAAATCCAGTCCTTAATCTATAAACAATGAGTGCTCATTCCAGATGCTCTGCTCACAAGCCCGGGGCCGTTGTAATTAAATGTTGGTGTATGAAGTATCAAGGCTGCATAGCGTGAAAACCAGCTGATGCTGCTTCAATCCACTACCAGACACTCTCTGCCACTTTATATCACTCTAGCGGGCTCCTGCTTTCCACCTTTTTGACGGTTTTACCAGCTTTATCCTCCTCCATCTTTCCGCATTCAGGGGCATATTCGTAGAGGAAGTGGCGAAGCGAGGCGTTAGCCGTCATGGCTTAACGCCTCACTTCGCCATCTTCAGAACGCAAGGCTGCACCATATTCACAAGGATATGGTGCAGCCATGCGTATCCCCCTGCGCTGGCGCTAAGTGTAGCAGCTTAGCGCCAATGCAGGCACCCTTGCACCATGGTGCAAGGGTGTCTGCGTGCAAGGGAAGATTGTGTATGTACAGGAAGGTCCCCCTTCCTGCACATAAACAATCTTGAAATGCCGTTTTGTGACTTCTATGTGTGCTGCTTAATGCAGCACACACAGAAGTTGCAAAACGGCATTTTCAAAAAATGATTGCTCACAAGCCCGGGGCCGTTGTAATTAAATGTTGGTGTATGAAGTATCAAGGCTGCGTAGCGTGAAAACCAGCTGATGCTGCTTCAATCCACTACCAGACACTCTCTGTCACTTTATATCACTCTAGCGGCTCCTGCTTTCCACCTTTGACGGTTTTACCAGCTTTATCCTCCTCCAGCTTCCCGCATTCAGGAGAGCATATTCACAAGGAAGTGGCAGTGAGGCGTTAGCCGCCATGGCTTAACGCCTCACTTCGCCATTTCAGAATGCAAGGCTGCACCATATTCACAAGGATATGGTGCAGCCATGCGTATCCCCTGCGCTGGCGCTAAGTGTAGCAGCTTAGCGCCAACGCAGGCACCCTTGCACCATGGTGCAAGGGTGTTCATGCTGCAAGGGAAGATTGTGTATGTACAGGAAGGTCCCCCTTCCTGCACATAAACAATCTTGAAATGCCGTTTGTGACTTCTATGTGTGCTGCTTAATGCAGCACACACAGAAGTTGCAAAACGGCATTTTCAAAAAATGATTGTTTATGTGCAGGAAGGGGGACCTTCCTGTACATATCACAATCATTGGCTCTTTGCTGTTTTTCATGTGTGCTGCACAACGCAGCACACATGAAACAGCAAAAACGAGGAGAAATTAAACATTTCTCCTCGCTTCACAGGTTAAGACCAGGTTTTCCCTGGTCTTAATTCTGGCACTGCTCTCCTATTTACGCTGCTCTTGTGAATAGGAGGCAGCGTCCAAGCAATGGGTGTTGCGGTGGAACGCCCACAGCAACACCCATTGCCCTCCTCTTCACACTAAGTATAGCGTGAAAGGGTGCCTTATTCACAAGGCAGCGTTAAGCCACGCTAAGTGGCTTAATGCTGCCTTGTGAATAAGGTGAAGCCCTCATCGCCACAGGTACGTCGAAAAAGTGACGTTCCTGTGTCGATAGAGGCTTGTGAATATGCCCCTCGGTTTTTCCCTCTCTTGCTCTTTGCCCAATGACTGCTGCGAAAAATAAGTGTTGGTCCCCAAAAATGAGTGCCCGTGGCCCCCACCGGCAACCACCAGTTCAAATTAAGCACTGCTAAAATGACAGGGAAACGACTGTTCTTTGATACTCGCTGGAACCCGGAATTAAGTGCTAAATTCCCCCACAATGACTGCACTCCTTTTCATTGAATAAATGTAACCATTCGTTATCTAAATCAGTTGCTGTACAATACTCTAAGGTTTTTATCTCCTCATTTAAAATGTACTCATCCCTATTACATTACTAGCTCAGGACCGATCACTTTATAACCATGGTGAGCATTTTCTCATGTAAACCCTAGAAACAATGCTAAACTTAAAATACCCCCAAATTACTAAATCACTTTTCAATAATCTTTAATAAGAGACAAAACTATTTGTTGTTAGAGTAAATTTACATTACCCAATATCCAAGTTAATTCTCATAAACATGGGTGAATAAATATTTCGTGTTTTAATGAATATATTATCTAGTAATCTTAAGTAGCATCAGGGCATATTGAAAATAAATTGAATGTCGTGCAAAAAAACGGCTGCAGTGAAAATACACAAAACGAATTTAAATAATTTGTAGGGTTAAATGACTTAGGGGCATATTATCAAGCCCATTATCACCGCTTTAGCGGCAGTTTTTGCCGCTAAAGCAGCGATAATAATATCGCCCTATCAGCAAGCTGTCGCTAACAGGCGTTAGCGACAGCTTTCAGGCTATAGCGGCCGGTTTTTACATCGCCTTGCATGCCAGCGATAATTATCGCTAATGACATGCAAGGTAGGCGTTCCCCACTAAAAGCGACTGTAAACAGTCGCTAAAACAACTACCCCCTATTAGCAAGGCAGGCGAAGCGATAATATAATTCGCGCTAAGCGCGTTTATCGCTAGATTTTTACACCTGCTACTGAGGGTGATTTACATGTTTGTAGGCATAGGGGTGGATTGTCAGGCTAAATCCACCATAGCGTTAATGCGAGAATATCGCTGCTTTTCCAGCGATATTCTCACATTTTGCCGCTATCGCTGGAAATTTTATCGCTATGGAGATAAACCTTGTTAATAGGGTGTTATCTCAGCGATATTTTCCAGCGATAGGCGGCGTTAAAATATTCGCGCTAAGCGCGGTTAGCTGATAAATATCGCTATTCCTTGATAATATGCCCCATAGATTTCCCAGCCTGTACATAAAATCCACTTGCCAGACAGCACTAAAAACAATTACAAAGAATATAATCTTTGAAGAGACAATGCACTTTTTTTTTCATTTTTGCCTTTCAACCTTTTCTTGTAAATTAGGTGAGTATGGAAAGGCTCATTATGTTGTCCATCAAAACCGTTCGTTTTCTATTATTCTACGCATGTTTCCCAGCCCTTTTCCCTCATTCAATCTTTTTGCCCTCCAATGTTATAGAAAGGATTTCACTCAGGTTACTTTTTAATCAGTTCGCATACTGTGTTTCATCACATGATCCATTAAAAAAGGAACATACAGCTTCCTCGCTGCCAAAATCCAATATGCTGTAGATTGTAGAGTGACATGTTGCATAGTGAAAACCACAGTTCTGCGACAGCAAATCTTGATGGAAGGGAAGACCATCCACATTAGTCGCTCTCAAAACACATGTGTAGCTGCATTTTAAAATGAGCCCTAAGACCTCCTGGACATTTTCTGCGCCAATGACGAGTTGCACGGTGCAAGGGGGCTGGAATTACGAGGGACAGGATTACTGATTGCAGATAGCCACACATCTTTTTTATAAAAGAACATATCCCTATGTAAGTATGTGGTTTTTAAATATCGCAAACCTAGCTAAAAAGGTAGCCAAGAGCTGTACAGGGTCAAAGGCAATCATTTAGTCAAGGAGTGATAGGAAAGGTAGCTGGGTATTGGATTGTTACTGCATTGTGATGTAGTGTTCTTTAAAGAGGTGTGTCTTCAACACTTTTCTAAGTTGGGTCATCGATGGGCGATGCTTATGGACTGGGAGATCTTGTTCCAGATCCTCGGTGCATAGATGGAAATGGCTCACTGCCTTGTTTTTTAAAATCTTTTTTTACACCTCTTATTCTGTAGTCTGATGGTGGCCTGGCTGCTCGTGTGCACAGAACCACAAGAGATGTTGAGCTTCTTTGCAAGATAAGTAGGGGTGCTGGTGATGATAGCTTTGTAAATGATGCAATAGTTTTGAAGATGGTGCAGGCTGGCAAGTTGAGCCAATGTTGTTCCATGAGGATGTTGGTTATATGATACTATTTCTTCCAGCCCTAGATGAGATGTGCTGCAACATGGAGGATCCCTCTAAGTGATGCCATTGTGGAATCTGGGGAGGCCATGAAGCAGGGTGCCACAACCATCTAAATGCAAGAGTATGAGGGGCTGAACTGCAGTTCTGAAGTTGTTTTCTAGAAGAAATAAAATTACTTTCTTTAAAAGAGAGAGTTGGTACCAGACTGACTCTGTTTTTTGGCAATACGTTCCTTGCGGGTGACGTTGGTGTAAAAAATGAATAGAAGTGACTTGGCATGCAGCAAACGTCATTCAGCCAGGTTTGTATTATTTATTACTTAACAGGAATTCTTTCTCGATTTGGTTGAACTTCTGGTAGGTGCTGGCACTCAGCTCCTGATGAGGTGCACCAGTGTGTAAGGAGTTGGATCACTGAAGCAGAGGAAACTTTTAGGAAGATTTGTGTGTCATCGATATATTGGTGAATTTTGATGCTGTTATCTGTTAGCATGGAGAGTATGAAGATGATAGGAGACTGTTTGGAACCCTGCAGAACTCATCAGGTGATAGGAATCTTTTAGGATCTGGAGGTGCCCATGAGAACAAACTGGTAACAATCTGAAAGATAGGAGGAGAACCTGTGAAAGACATTGCCAGTGAATCCCATTCGCGACGGCAGGGTTGGATGCGGACTGTGTCAAAGCGGGTTGAGAGGTCCAGCAATAGCAGAAGGCAAAGATCATATTCATCTATGGTCAGGAGGGCATCATCTACGGTGTGTAAGGCAGTGCTCTCCATGCTGCTGCATGATGTGAAGCCAGATTGGTAGTCATGCAGGAGATGGTTAGTAATGATGTGATTTTACAGTTGAGTGCAATCTGCTGTTTCAATAATCTTGCTGATGAGGAGTAGGTTAGTGATAGGCCGGTAGTAGGCAAGGTCATCAGAGTCTAATGTCGGTTTCTTTAGGAATGGGAACTCTGGCCTTTATTGAGAGTTCCTGGGAAGATGCCTTAAGTGAGGTAGGTGTTGACAATGGTGAGTAGGGGTGAGAGAGCTTCCCTGGACAGAGCTTTGATCAAGAAAGAAAGTAAGACATCATCTTCAGAGGAAGTGGCTTTGAGGGAGTTGAGTATATTTGTGATACCTTGGCTTTGAAGGATGATCATTATGGGATTCTACAAGAAGACGTGGATGGTAGAGGAGAGGAGGCTGGGTGCTGTTGATATGCTGTTGGATTTTCTTTTCTTTTTTCACTGAAGAAGAGGTTGAAGGCATTGCACTTGATTTTAGAGATTAAAATAGGTGGGTCCAGCAGGGGATGATACAGTGCTTGATTGTCTTGAAAAGTGTTCCGCTTCTGTTGGTGGCTTCATTGATGGTGTTGGTATAGTATTTTGCTTATATGATCAGTTGTATGTGTGTTGCACAGGGGGCCTTCAGTATTATGAGGTCATTAGGATTTCTATTTTTCTTCCATTTTCCTTTCTGTCTGCAGCTGCCACATTTATTGTCAGCACAATCATTTGAGTACCAAGGTGCTCAAGGTTTTGTCTTGCATGTACATGTTTTTGTTGGAATGTGGCTGTTCATATAGTTTTCCAAAAAAAGCATTAACATTGTTTAGAAGTCTGTTAGCATCAAACGTGGAGGGGAAAGAGTCTTTGAAGGATTTTAAGGTCTGGTCTTCTGTTATGGGTTGATCTAAGTTTGTTTATAGGATGCTGAACAGGGAGATAGAAATGGCAAGGTGGTCGTCAATTCCAGGAGTATAGGTGGTTTGTATTGGATTGATGGTGATGGTGAAAAGACATGGTCGGAGATGTTGCCTTTGAAGTGTTTTGGCTTGGTGATGTGCTGTTCCATGTTGAGTGACAATGAGGCTGAGGAAAGTGTCCCTTGCTTTTTTTCTTCTTTTGTTGAGCTTGTTTTGTCTGGGAGGTTGAAGTCACCCTAGAGGGTGGTGTGGTTGTGATGGACAGATGAATTGTGAGGAGATCTGAGAATTAATCAATGAAGTCATTAAATGCCAATAGCTTCTATTTTCTACTGTGCAATTTTATTTTAATCTAATAAGCCATTTTTAATTTAGTAGTTGTTTTTTTTGCTTTAGAGGATTGGGTTGAGAAGCTATTTAAAATGATTATTGTTTTTAATTTATTTTTGATTTAAATTAAATTTTCAACTGATAATTAATTATGTACATTTATAATTTAAGTATTATTTGATTTTTTTTTTGGGATTAATTGTTAATTAGTTGACCAGATTAATTATAACATTTTATAATTGAATTTTACATTAATTAACTGTTTTAATTGTAGCTGTTTTACTTAATAATTTATTTATTATACATTTCTTTCATTTCTATATTCTTCAAATTAGTTTCAATTACTTGTTGTTTTTTTGTGCCAGAGAAGGAAGTGAATTTAATTTAAATATATTTAATATAGCTTTATTTTATTTGTAATATAAAATGCGTATTTTTTCAATTTCTTTAACATCATTTTATCTATCTTCAAATAACATATTTTGTTTTTTAAATATATTTAAATATTTTTATTCTAGTTTATATATATATATTTTTTTAAGTTTAAGAGTTTGAATAATAAATCTATCACCCAAAGTCCAACACTTTCCCTACGGTTGCTCAGATTGGAGGGGGAATTGTGAATCTAAGCACTCAAATGTCCTACACTTTTCTCTACTTTTGCTCATATTGGAATGGAAATAGCAATTCAAACTCCTCCAAAGTAAAATGCCTTTCCCACCATTCCTCAGCTTGGAAGGGAAATAGTAAATCCAGCCCTTCTCAAGTCCAACACTTTCACCACTGTTGCTCAGATTGGAGTGGGTATAGTTAATTTAACCCCTCCACAGAGTAACACTTTCCCTGCTTTTACTTGCATTGCATTGGGAATCGGAAATTTGATCACTCCAAAGTACAACACAATCCGTACTGTTGTTCAAGTTGAAGGGGGAATAAATGATCTAACCCCTTAAAGTCCAACACTCTCCAAGCTTTTGTTTATGTTGGAGTGTGGATAGTAACTATGACCCCTTCAAAGTTCAACACTTTCCCTATTTTTGTTTTCCTTGAACTGGAGATAGTACACTTGACTGCTTCAAAGTCCAACATTTTCCCTTCTATTGTTTAGTTTGGACTGATAATATATGAGCATATTTAATTTTGACATTATCATCAAAATAAATAATTTGTGATTATTTTATTTTATGTAAGTATTTTGGGTTTTGTAATAATGGTATTTTTTAATTACATTTGATACATGCTTTGGTATGCATAGTTCGTATTTTTTCATTTTATTATTTTTAATAATATTAATGTACTTTGTGAAATGTTTATGTATATTTAAAGTCTCTCTATATTGATTTTACATTAATGAGTACAAATATTTTTTACATTTACTTTTAATTATATTATTATTTTAACTTTAATATTTTAAATACATTTCATATAATACTATATATACTGAAATGCTTACCTTTATTTTAACAATATTCTGGTCCTTATTTTCAATATTTTTGTAGTTTACATAAAAGGGATGTAGACTTATTATTTTTGTTCTCAATATCTTTGGCGCAATGTTATTGTATTGTGATATTTTTGTCCCCAATATTTTGTCATACAACTCACTTTGAAATTGCAAAAATATATTTGTTAGTAGCGTATATATTGCTCCAAATTTGTTAGACTGTGCAGTTATTTCACTTTGCAGATTCCAAATTCAGCACCGTTCACACTTTACTGCCATTGCTGTCAACACAACTGTGGCTAAAACATAAAACAGTCACCAATTACTTAATGGTTAAACATTTGTTTATACAAAGATTTTAGATCTCCTTATCTTTAGAAACCATCGAAAATTCTTAACGTCATCATCAGTGCAGCACAAGGTTCAAGTGAATCTTGAGAAAAGACAGTATAAAACTTTCTCTTCCTGATGATGGTTGGTAAGCTAAACTGTTCTCCTAATAATAAGATCCCTGCATTGATATTGTGCATTGATCCCATGAATTAAAACTGTACTTTAGTAAAGCATAAAATACATCACGCATATGGTCTAGCACTAAAAAACAAAATGTTCTCAGTTTAAATAAAAATAAAAGGGAAGGATTCATGATTATGCAAAAGTCATAGGGCCAGTTAAGGGGGGGTGGGATAGCCTGTTAGGTGTGAGCAGGGACGGTGGTCTGCTCACCGTGGCTTTGGGAGGAGGGTGGGGTAACGGGGGTGTTAGGGGGAGCATGAGGGAAAAAAGAAATCCATTTTTAAAATTCAGACTCATCCATGTATTATCAATTAACTCATATTTGGCTAGGCCTTGGATGGGGTTATTGATTGATGCCATAGTTTTCCAGAACACTTTGGTCTATGTTGCTAGGTTGTCCGGATTATATCTTGCCGTCTGTTAATGGTTAAAAAGGAAATTTTGAAAGTGGTCTCCTTCAATGTTAATGGTCTTAACGATAAAAAGAAAATGTGGGCCATTGAGGCATGGATAAAGACAGAAAATCCAGCTGCCATTTTAATACAAGAGACTCATATACCGGCGGGGAAACTAGCAGATTTCCCAATGTTTAGGTCCTGGGCTGCTTATAGGGGCTTCTCCTCCTTCTCGGCGTCTCATCGTGGCACGGCGATCTTCCTGGGTAAAAAACTTCAGGCTGAGGTAGTTAATTCTGCAAGTGATCAGAGCGGAAGGTGGTGCTGGGCTACCTGTAATCTCTGGAACAGACTTCTAACTTTTGCCAGCATATATGCCCCAGTAGAGGATAATCCTATGCCATACAAAGAGTTTTTTCAATCTTTAATTCAAATTCCTGGCGAAGTGATCATAGGGGGAGATTTTAATTTTTTAATGAACCCTAAAATTGATTCCTCAGCTATATCCACAAAACAGCTAAAACAGAAAACTTTAAAAGTTTTACAAAATTATGGTAAGACCCTGGATATATTTGATCCATGGAGGGCAGTATTCCCAACTAAGATCGTCTATACCTGTTTTTCGGGTAGATTCCACACTTCTTCACGCATTGATTTTTTCCTCACCTCCAGGAGACTGATTTTTAGCCAGCAGAGAATCCTTCCAAATGGATTTTCGGATCATGCTATGGTCATCCTGGAGTTAGAGTTAGGTAAATATATCACGATTCCTAAAAGATGGATGTTAAATAGGCAATTCCTATTATAAGAAAGTTGGGTGCTTCTTGTCAAAACGGAGATAAAGGAGTTTCTTGAGCGAAATCATGGCTCAGCACCACCGCACGTGGTTTGGGACTCGCTCAAAGCATATGTACGGGGACTAGCCATCGGAAAAGATGCCGACAATTTAAGGAAAGTGAAGGAGGAAAAGCAAATTTTAGAGCAGAAGGTGCAAAGGTCTTTTGATATCTTTCTTAGTTGCCCCTCGGTTTTTAACCAACGGCAATTTGATCAGGCTAAACGGGATCTTAGCGAAAAATATTATGTTAAAAGTGAATCCTTTTATTAGCACCATAGGCAAAAGGTCTATGAAGGGAGCAACTATACTGGGAGATTTCTCGCATGGCAGGCCAGGGAGCAGGCAGTAAGCAATCAGATAAGTGCACTGAGATGCCCTATAACTGGTATTCGCTCTGATGACCCGGGGGCCATAGTGGATATAATGTTACAACATTACAGGAATATATATGGCCAACAACAGCCTATTGACAGGGCATCTTTGGGAAATTTTCTTCAGAGATATAAAATGCCCATACTTTCATATGCTGATAAAATGAGAATGGCGCGTCATTTCTCGAAAGAAGAACTGGGGGATGTTATTAAAAATCTCCCGAATGGCAAAGCCTGCGGCCCGGACGGTCTCCCTACTGAATTTTTTAAAACCTTTTCGAGCGCCATTTTGGAATATCTTTTGCTGATTGCTAACTCAATTTTAGAGGGTGGTTTAATACCATTTTCATTTAGAAAAGGGAATATAGTTAGTTTTTAAAAAAAAAGGAAAGGATTGTGAAGACCCGAATTCTTATCGCCCCATCACGCTTTTAAATTCTGACTATAAAATTATCACTAAACTGATAGCCAACCGATTTAATGTAATTGCCTTGCACCTGATCCATCCTGATCAAAATGGTTTTATCGCAGGAAGGCATCTCGGGACCAATACGCACTATCTGGCTGATTCACTTGATTATTTTGAGACTCGGAAGATACCAGCTCTGGTCCTTTTATTAGACGCCGAGAAGGCATTCGACCTGGTTGTTTGGGAGACCTTATTTGTTATTCTGTTAAATTTTGGTATACCTCCCAAAATTACAGGGCTGATTCAGAAATTGTAGTTGAACGCAGAAGCCAGCATTATTGTTAATGCCTCGGTGGCAGGCCAAGTCAGTGTGAAGCGGGGGACTAGACAAGGCTGCCCACTGTCTCCGGTGTTATTCGCCTTTTTTATTGAGCCCTTGGCGATAGCCATCCGGAATAGTGTGGATATTCGTCCTCCTCTACCAACTATGGGAAAACTGAAATTATATGCCGACGACATCATGCTCATAATAAAGCCTGAGAAGGAGGTGCAAGCAAAAGCTTTTGAGATTTTTTAGCAATTTGAGTCGCTCTGAGGATATAAAATCAATAAAAAAAAAACAGAAATAATACAGTGTGGCTGTAAGCCTGCGGATTTACATCTCGATATTCTTCCTTGTCTAAATACAAAACCGAAAAGATATCTGGGTGTTTATTTTTCGGCTCGAATTTCTGAATTATATGATTTAAATTTTGCCCCGCTTCTGCGAAAAGTTCAGGACTTATTCCCACGATGGAATTCTCTTCCATTAACCATTATGGGCAGGGTCACATTGATTAAAATGTCTGTTCTTCCGTTATTTAATTTTCTATTTTCCGCAATCCCCTGTGTTTTAACGGCTTCTTTCTTTGCTAAATTAGAGTCTATGTTTACATCTTTTCTCTGGGGTAAGAAGGTCCCCCGAATTGCACTTTGCACTTTATATGAGGAGCTGGAAAATGGCGGATTAGCTCTCCCTAACCGTAGGAATTATTATTTTGCATATTTTGCACAATATATGTCAAGGTTTAAGCCGGAACCACAAACAGGTCTATTTATTAACTATTTTGTGAACTTTATTTGTAAAGAGAATCAGATTCACTGCCTACTAAAAATCGTAAAATCTCCTAAACTAGTATGTTATAAGTGTATGCAGTGGTTCTTCTATAAACGTCAGGCTTTTTATAGAAGATATTCAATCCCCGTAATCAACTCCTCAACTCCGTTATCCGACCTCATTTCACTATCTGGGATTAGAGATTCGTTTGTAATTACACAAAAATGGGCCAAGGCTGGCTTCGGGAAAATCTCCGATTTCTTAAGGAATGAAAGATGGCTGAATACAGCTGAAATGTTTGATTTAATTCCGAATGATTTCCTTCTCTTTGGGTCATATAACATTTTTAGCAAATTTTTGAGTAAACTCGATTTGGTTCAGATTATTGAACGTAAATGTTTAGTATATGAATTACTAGACGAAACTACAGTTAAGAAACCCGGGGAATGGAAACAGCGTTTAGCCTCTATCAAGGGTATAGATCTTGCGGAGAAAGCAATAACTAAATGGGGAAAACATGAGGAGTTGGAAATCACAGCGAGTATGTGGTCAGTATTAAATAAACTTAATTTTAGTACGCAAAGGGGGGCTAATTGGCGTAGGATGTTATTTTTTAGCAAATGGCTGCTTTATAGAACCCCACTATTTCTGTCTAAGGCTTATCTCAACCAATTTGGGCAGTGCTTTCGTTGTCTTAACCATCCTTCAGCCAATTGGACACATATCATATCACAATGCCCCTTGATCCAGGGGTTCTGGAATGACTTTTTTTGCTATTTGGAAGCCGAATGCTTAATTACAATAGATTTGAATACTCGGCTAAAAGTGTTTGGCTATGACCCTGCTTTACATTTTTCTGACAAGGTGATCAAATTATTATATATCGCAATGGCAGTCGCTAGATCTCTCTTGCTTCAGAGATGGCGATTGGATCATATACCAACCAAAGGTGAATAAGTTCAGAAAATGAAGCAGGTAAAAAAAGTGAACGAGTCTATGCACTGCGAATTGGGGGCTTAAGTTTGAGAAGGTTTGGGCAGCCTATTTCGATTAAAATCCTAAAAATGAGCCTATATTTCAGGAGGTATTTTCAGCATGTTCGAATCTTATCTATAGTAATATTAGCACTTTAATGCACTATACGACACTTTAAAGTTTATTGCTATGTAGCTGTATTGGTTGTTATAGGATGAAATATCATTCTGGGCATATTTGTCGATTTTTCTGCATACTTTTAAGGTACCTAAGGTTCAATCAATTGTTTAGTTTGTGTTAATTTTGGCAGTTGATGCTGTACTAAAATATTATGCGTTGCATTTTTTAAAGTCAGATTCATAAGATTTATCAGATTCATCTTCTTGCACTTTCTTATGCAGTATTTGAATGTTGGCTTAAATGCATATATTGTCTCTTTCTTACTGATTTTACGATTTACTGTTTTTAGGCCTATTGGTGGTATTTAACGATCTTGTATTACTCAACACGTTTAATGAAGTATATGGATGTATGTATTGACAAAATGCTTTTTTTTTAATGGATTTCAATAAAAAATAACAAAAAAAAAGATTATGCAAAAGATGCAGATTTCATACAAATGATGTGAGTATGCGTATTTCCAGTTCTGCCTACACTTGTCGCATTTTCATCTTTAATTCCTTCACAACTCAATGTCAGGGTTCACCATGCTTTATTTCATTTGAGAACACAATCACTCAGAGTATATTATTAGTATGTCTTGGGCCAGCCTGTTGTGAGTGTGCTGTTTTTGCAGATATGGATTCTCCCAGAGCCTTTAAGCACATGCATATGTTCCTTCGTACCCATCCATATTCTGTAAAGGCTGCACGCATGCATGCATATGCAAATGACATGAAGCACAATCAGATCAAATGTTCCTTCTTCCAGTGACTTTGGACAATGTTGGTTCCGTTGCTCATTCCATACCACTGAAACAATGGCTGTTCTTTTATTATAATTTTTGTTTTCTATGATGATACTGGGCGCACCACTTAAATTTCCTCAGAAGATTGGTGTCCTGGAAAAGGGTTGTCTTTAAAGTATTACAACGTTGGACCCAAAAATGGAAATACACTGTTATTTTTCCTAATGTGGATAGAGGGAGGCTTCTGTGTGCATCGCAGTGGCGGAACGAAACTTGAGAGGCCCCCTGCAAAGTCCATGGACTGGGTCCCCTCCCCAAACCCAAACAGGAGCTCTCAGATCAGGAGCCTACCACTTGTGCACAGTGCCGGAGAGGGTCTCCTGGAGCTCAGGGGGCCCCCGCAAGGCAGGGTCTAGTGGGGCACTTATGTTACGCCACTGGTGCATAGAGCACATGGTAATCCAATCTGTTACTACATTCTTCTTCAGACTTTAGATGGGACACCTAGTAACAACCGGAGGCACTGCACTCTTTCTTTTGAGTTCAGAGGGATATGTAGTAATGGCCTGGAGCACTGCACCATTTTTGCTCACTTAAGAAGGGGATCTATTAACATCCCTGCCTGAAGCATTGAGGGAGGTAAAGACATGTATTCACAAACTATTTCATGAATATATGAATACACCTGAGTTTTGTTATTTCATATGAGTATATCAGTACAGGTTTACCATATGTGGCAATGCACATTTGGGGCCATATTTATCAAAATGTAGCACAGTGCAGCGCAGCAAATCACCTTGATGCACTGTGCTACATTACAGGGAAAGGGCAGGAATGCACCATATTTATCACAATACGGCCTCTTCCTGCCTTTTCCCAGTGCTGGCGCACAATGTGCTGCATAGCCATGGGTGTTGCATGGGAACACCCACACACCGCTCATGGAATGCCTCACTGGGGCAGAGTGATGCAACACAGCAATTTGCGCTCCATTGCGTTATTCTGTATTTCTCAAACCACTCAGGATCACACAAGGGGCCTTGCATGACTTAATTAATCACATCTTAGGGGTTGTGTCACTTTTTCACCATGTTGTTTGGTGCAAAAGTGATGCAACCCCTTGATAAATATGGCCCTTGGTATCTTCTAGGAAATATCAATGATGTATTGTGTTTTACATGGCATGCCACATTTCTTTGAACCTTTAATATAAACGTATTTATTCTGAGATGTCTGGATGGTGGGTCTTGTGTACAAACCTTAGCAAGATTTTTAGTAATTTACTAATGTTCGTTCTAGGGGTATGATTCATGTTGTACCTAAAGCATTTGGAATTTGCCTCTAAGTAGCAACTCTGCAGAATGTGGGTGTGCTTCTTCTAATCAATTGCAAGTAAGTGTGTGTTTGTTTGTGTGCATGTGTGTGCATGTGTGTGGGTGTGCGTGTATGTTGGTGTTTTTGTGTGCGTGTGTGTGTGTGTGTGGGTGTGCATGCGTGTGTGTGTGTGGGCACACATGTGCATCCGTGTGAATTCTTTTTAATCCTAGCTTAATAATGTCTATGGTGTGAGAGCGGAGCTGCCATGCTGCCACCCCGCACCCACATAGCCAAAGCCAAAACAGACCGCCCACCAGATTAAGACTTTTTAAGTCACTGGAGGGCTGTTATTTGGTGTTCCCATGGCAGTGCCTTTGAAATAGGCACCGCCATGGGGACGTCAAAGCATGTACCTGCACAGACCGAAATGCACAATGTTGGGCATTTCGTTTTGTGCAGGACCATGGGGGTGCATGCAGATAGGGGGGCACACCATGTGCCCCTCTGCATGGACCCCATAGTGCAGAGGCACATGGGGGCCCTGTATTTCCTCACTGCCACACTTTTCATGGCGGTTGCCAGTCTAGCGGTCCGCGGATCGCCACTACTGGTTTGGCGGTCCATTGTACCGCCAAACTCGTAATAAGCAAACACAGCAAGATGATGGACGGAGTGCTGAAACTTTTCAGACACTCACCCCCAGTCACAGATCTGGGTTTAATCCATCATCGTTCTTCTCCTCACTAATCCACCCCAGTTTGGACCCAGCCATATGCAAATCAGTCTTGACCCTATTCCTCATTGGAACAGTCCAGCACAAACTACCAGGCCAGGGCCTCCTTGGACTGGAAACAGCATCCTGGGACTGATTTCGGGGTTTCATAGGGAACAGGGTCAAGGCTGATTTGCATATGGCTGGGTCCAAACTGGAATGGCGTGGTGAGCAAAATAACAATGGATTAAACTTAGATCTGTGACTGGGGATGAATGTTTGACAATGTTCAACATTTCGTCCTTCATCTTTTTGTGTTGCATTTTCACCCTAAATGGGAAGGGTATGTCCATACGTGGGTCCAATGCTTGCTATGCCACTGATTTTAAGCTTGCCTGGCTGATGAGGGGTGATGCCATAAAACTGGTCCCAAAATGCTTGTTTTCACGTCCAGGGAGGACCTGGCCCGGCAGTTGGGGCTGGACTGCTCTCATGGGGAACAGGGTCAAGGCTGATTTGCATGTGGCGGGGTCCAAACTGGAATGGCGTGGTGAGCAAAATAACGATGGCTTAAACCCATATCTGTGACTGTGGGTGAATGTTTGACAATGTTTAACATTCCGTCCATCATCTTTTTGTATAGCATTTTCACCCTAATTGGGAAGGGTATGCCCAGGCATGGGTCCCATGCTTGCTACGCCACCAGTTTCAAGTTAGCCTGGCTGATATGGGGTGATGCCCCGAAACCGGTCCCGGGATGCTTGTTTTCCGGTCAAGGGAGGACCTGGCCTGGCAGTTCGGGCTGGACTGTTCCCATGGGGAAGAAGGCCTAGGCTGATTTCCATATGGCTGGGTCAAAACTGGAATGGAGTGGTGAGCAAAGTAACAATGGATTAAACCTAGATCTGTGACTGGGGGTGAATGTTTGACAATGTTCAACATTCCATCCAACATCTTTTTGTGTTGCATTTTCACCCTAAGTGGGAAGGGTTTGCCCAGACGTGGGTCCCGTGCTTGCTACGCCACCGGTTTCAAGCTAGCCTGGCTGATGAGGGGTGAGGCCATGAAACCGGTCCCAGGATGCTTGTTTCTGGTCCAGGTTCAACATTCCGTCCATCATCTTTTTGTGTTGCATTTTCACCCTAAGTGGGAAGGGTATCCCCAGATGTGGGTCCCATGCTTGCTATGTCACCGGTTTCAAGCTAGCCTGGCTGATATGGGGTGATGCCCCGAAACAGATCCCAGGATGCTTGTTTTCCGGTCAAGGGAGGACCTGGCCTGGCAGTTCGGGCTGGACTATTCCCATGGGGAAGAGGGTCAAGGCTGATTTCCATATGGCTGGGTCAAAACTTGGATGGTGTGGTGACCAAAATAACGATGGATTAAACCCAGATCTGTGACTGGGGGTGAATGTTCAACAATCCATCCATCATCCTTTTGTGTTGAACTCGTAATAAGGCCCTATATTTTTTTTAACAGTTTTAAATTCACAAAGTCTGGATATTATGTTATAACTTCCTGGATTCAGAGGCAGAAAGAATGGGAGCTTCAATGGTAACAAATTAACTCCAAATTAAGCCAATACTGCTGACAGACTGTGGGGGGCAGAGCTGGCTAAACATCCAAAGCTCCGGCTATTAAGATCATAAAGACCACCCCCATCTCCACCAGAGTCCTTCATTGAGTATGTCCTTTTCATCAGCATGACTTTACTGTAATCAAATGGAACTGATCAGGAATTGTGCTTATTTTAGAAAGCAAAAATCCTGTTACCTCATGTAGCATGTTAAAGACATCCATTTGATGAACTGGCTGCCTGATGTAATGATTTATTTATTTAGTTAGTTCCTTATTAAAGTAACAGTTTTATGTTGTGCACCCACTCTAACAGGGGTATTAGGGCTCTTTATAAGGAACATAGCTGAAGATACACATAACACCATGCGCAAATTGTGATATTGATATTATTATAAAAAGTCATAATTTATTGTGTTGTGCTTTGTAATATGATGTGTTATTGTTCTATTCCAGGGCAGTGCAGGATTCGTAATCTAGTTTAAGCCACTCACTCTTCAAATGAGGACATTTCTACCAATCAAAAATAGTTGGAAGACCGGACAAATAATACCCCTTCTCAATTCTGTTGCTCAAGGTATGATCTTTGTTTAGGTTACTACAAAGGGCTATATCACATAACGTGAACATCGGAGGGAGAACTTTACACACTGTCTTTGACATAATTTTGGGTTGACGGGTGTCTTCAGTGGTTGAAGAGCTGGATCAGTGCTATTTTACAACCTGAGACAGTAGCCAATAGTTGCTAGTCACAGGAACTTTCTGGGCATGTGCTGCTGTTGGCTGGAAATGCAACAGTATTTGTTAACATATCTTAAGTAAACAAAAGAACATACCACAATAACATATGCAAAGTTACATAAAAACACATTTAAAACTTTGGTTTTTACAAAAAAAAAAAATTCTACTGAATAAAATAAGAAAGTACCAAGGATACAAGCTGCATAAGGAAGAGAAATAACATGTTAAGAAATACAACAGGTAAAATACAGCCTCATGTAAAATATTAAAAGAAAAAAGATTAGGGTACCTATTAATTATTAGTTATTTATATAATTTTAAAAATACAGGAAAGAAAGAAAGAAGTGAAAGAGAAGAATAAGAAAAGAGGAAGGAAAGAAATAGAAGAGGTGAGAGAAAGGGAAAGGGGATAGTCAAATAGTTTAGTGTAGAGATGATTGTGCAGATAGGAAAGTAGTAAAAGGTAACCATAATAAATCAGATTTGATTTTTTGAAAAATGATGAAGATGAAACAGTCGAAATTCTATGTTCATTAAAAATAAACTTCCACCATGTTAGCATACATATTTTAGAGTTATCTTTCCAGGAAGCAAGAATAACTTTAAATGCAAGAGCAATAAAGTGGTCAAATGATTTTAACTTCAACAAGGTGTCATGGAAATCAGCAGACATGGATCCAAGAAAAACATTACGGATTGATAATGGAATACAAAAAAGAAATATCTTAGAACATTCCCCAAGACGACTTTAAATCGGCGGTGCAAGCAATTGTCATCTCTAGACTAGAATACGGCAGTGCTACTCTATGCGGACTGCCGGAACTCAGTTTAGCCCCCATCAGAGCATCTCTAAATGCTGCTACTAGACTCATCACGGGTTCTAAGAAGACCAACCACATTTCGCCGGACCTGAATTCGCTCAATTGGCTTACCTTTGAGGCAAGGATTCAACTAAAGATCACTTGCTTGACCCATAGAGCATTTCACTTCAACACCCCACTCTACCTGACAAACAAGCTGGAACTATCCGGAGGCTCCAGGTCCACTAGGAGCACCGGCACACTGCTGCGCAAGCCAAAGAAATTTAATAAGCTTAAAACCTACAAGCGTTCATTCTCTGGTGTCGCCCCGAGAATCTGGAACTCCCTTCCAGTGGAAACAAGACTGATTCCCTCTACACTTGCCTTCAAAAGGGAAGTTAAAGCTCTACTAATGAACAATGCCTTGAACTAGATGCTTTGCTCCTCCTGCCTCTAGCTTACTGTACACATATCACTTGTTACGACCCTTTGTCGTTGGCCATATTATCTGGTTTGCTCCTGTTGTATATTGCCCTACTTTTCGTTCTCACCCAACCTGCTTCCTATGTCCGCCTTAATTTTATCCTGCTCCTTTTGTATTTTGTCCCACTGTTTCCTTGATTTCTCTCCACTAGCTGTTTTCCTATGTCTGCCTCAACTGTATGTAAAGCGCTCTGATACCCAACTGGGTCATTTTCGCGCTATACAAAACTCTAAATAAATAAATAAATACATTTAGTCCATGGATTTCCAGAACTTGAAAACATTAGGGCAATGGTATAGCAAATGAAGTCATGTGCCAGTAGAGGAAAGACATGACCACAGAGAGGAGAGGAAGAAGGGTTGATTTTGTGTATAAATATGGGTGTCCGAACTGCTCTATTATATAGGAAAAATAATGATTGAGTGATATTAGCAGCTCTAGTGGTAGTACAAAATTTGTGCCATAATTTGTCCCATTTTTTTAATTGAAAGGGACATCGAGGGGTCTAGTTCCCACACTAATTCAATTGATGATTTTGGTCTTTCAGAATTAGGAGTAGATAAAAATGTATATATAAGAGAAGCTTTCGGGTTAGAATCAGGAGGAATATTATAAAAAGGAGTCAAGGGAATAAATGGAGTAACGTTGAGAGGAAAAATTTTGGTTGTTAGAAATGATTGAAGTTCCTGTGATAATTGGGAGTATTGGGCTAAGCAATAGGAGGGTAAATCATAACATTCTTGTAGTGTGTTACAGGGTATCACAGAATTATGAGAAACAAGTTGGTGGACATATGTAATATTCTTCTCTTTCCAGTGGTTGAAGTAGAAAGATTTATGGCGAAACTTAATACATTTATTATACCAAATAGAGGAGGCAAGAAAAGCTTGGTAAGAATTAGAACCATCTGTGAAAAGTGAGTGTGTCAGGTGTTGGGAGTATTTTAAAATAGGACGTTTGGAAATAAAAGTGCAATTGGACATAAAACAAGTATCATAAAAAGAGAATTTGTGTAGTAAAGAGCGTTCAAAATTGATCCAGCTAGGTATCGATTCATTATGGTATTTTCTGTTCAATGCGTAAATTTGTCTAATTAAAAAAGCGGTGTGATATAATTTAAAATTAGGAAATTGTACACCCCCTTCGTTTTTTGGTTTGATTAATTTAGATAGAGCAATACGAGCAGGTTTGTTGTTCCAGAGAAATTTAGTACAAAGGGAGTTGATTTGATTAAAGTAGTAATTGGGGATTTTAAAGGGTAGCATAGAAAGTAAGAATAGAATGAGCGGTACAATCATCATTTTGATGGTATCCAGTCCACCCCACCAGGATAAATAGAGGGGGGACCAGGAAGAAAATAAGGTTTGAATCTTGGTTTTTAAAGTATTAAAATTGTGGGAGAGAGTTTGAGGAATTGTAGAGGAAAGCCAGACGCCTAAGTATTTGATTTTAAAAGGACACCATTTATAGTTGGTATCAGAAAACATGAATTGATAGCATAAGGAATTTAAGGGTAAAATCTCAGTTTTAGAGAAATTCAATTTATAGCCAGAAACTTTAGAATATAAGTCAATTTCCTGTAGAAAAGAAGGCAAGGAGGTTAAGGGTTTTGAAAGGTATATCAAAATATCGTCTGCATAAGCGGATAATTTAATTTCATGAGAGTTGTGTTGGATGCCAGTTATAAAAGAATTACAGCGAATGCGTTCAAGAAAAGGTTTGAGACATAAAAGGAATAAAAGGGGAGAAAGGTGACAGCCTTGCCTTGTACCCCTATGGAAGCTAAAATAAGGGGATAAAAAACTGTTAACAGAGACACATGCATGGGGATAATTACAATGAGAGCATCAAGGAAGGAACCTTCAGGTTTGGAGTGTAATAGAAAATAGGTGAATAGCTCATGTAAGTGTGGAGCAAAAATAGGTGAAAAAGAAGAGATAAGTTCAATAGAAAAACTCTCTTAAGAGCTCTCTTAAGAGATTTAATTGCATCTAAAATCTCCTGAAGTGTTATATCTTTTTCCAAGAGGGCCATAACATCCGGCATAGAACGAGGGGGAGGGAGACCATCAAAGAACATTGTAGTATTGCTTTCGGGGGGATGGGTGTCTTCCATGTATAGTGAGTGATAATTAACCCTGGGCGTAGTTCGCGTAGTAGCGCTACGCGTAGCTACGCGAAGTGCACTTCGCACTACGCGAGCTACGCGTAGCACTACGCGAACTGCGTAGTGCGTTAGGAAATGCTGTTCGCAATGATTGCACAGTGCAGGATGCTTGTCCGCACTGTGCAATCATTGCAAACGGCATCTTGCACAGTGCAAGCGGTCGTTTTCTGCCGCTCGAGTAGATTTGTACTCGAGCGGCAGTTTTCTCAACGCGGACTGGTAGTTTCTCATCGCGAGCGGTCGCGAGCATACACGACCACTCGCAATGAGAAACCTGACCTCCCCGCGTTGAGAATCTCGCCGGGAGGTTTATTTTCCACGCTCGCGATCGGCAACTTGATGTTGCTGATCGCGAACGAGGAAAAAGTCTCGCCAGGATGTCATTTTGCTCGCTCGCGGTCGCCAACTTGACGTTGAGGACCGCGAGCAAGCAAAAAATGCCCGCTACGTTTTTGCACTGTGCTACGTGCAATTCGCGTAGCGCGTAGTTGCGCAAACTAGCGTAGTTTTCCGCCCAGGCCTAGTCTGGAATGCATTGACAATATCTGAGTCAGAATGTAGTAAAGTGTTAGTGAGGGCATTACAAATAGGTCAAATGATTTTCCTTTCCGATTTAACTTTTAGATAATTGGCCAACATTCTACCTGCTTTGTTCTGACCCCCGTGGTATTTAGATTCTACTTTGAGTAGAAAATTACAAGCATCAGTTGTAGCTAATTTATTTAAATCAGACTTAGCCTTGATGAGGTCCCGAAGGTGATCAGGAGATTTAAAAGTATAGTAAGCATGTTCAAGGGTCTTGATATGTGTTAGAGTGAAAAGGTATTGGGAATTTAATATCTTTTTCTTTCTGGCAGTATAGGCATTGGTAAAGGCTCTGAAAAAGGCTTTAAAGTCATCCCAGTTATTGTGAACAGAGGCATTACCTGGTTTGATAATTTGGAAAAATTACTTTATAAAGAAGGTAGCAGCTGAAATATAAGGTTGGTCAGATAATAATGAGTTATTGAATCTCCATCTAGCATGTTTGGGTGTAACAAGGGATAAATCAAAAGAGACTGAAATAGGGGCATGATCAGAAATGAAAATAGAGCCAATCTCAGAAGTTTGGAGTGTAGGGAGTAAAGGTTTTGAGATCAAAATGTAATCAAGGCGTGACATGGTGTGATGAACATTGTAAAAGTATGTAAACTCCTGTTTGTCAGGGTTACTAGTTTTCCAGGCATCATAGAGTAGACGAGATGCAATAACAGCATGAAATGCTTTGTGTGATTTATCTGGTTTGAATTTACAATCTGATTTCCTATCGGAAAAGGGGGCCATCCAATTATTGAAGTCTCCAGCAACAATAATATTGGGGTTAGTGATTGAGGATAATTTTAATTTAATAGTATGGCAAAAATCCGGATCAAACTTAACTGGTCCATAAATATTGAAGAAGGTGACCTGTTTATTATGGACCGTAGCATTAAGTATTACCCATCGTCCACTCGCATCATTTTCAGCAGATACAATTTGCAATTTTAAAGATTTATGACAGAGGATGGCAACACCACCCTTACGGTTGACAGCTGGAGAGAAGACAACCTGACTCACCCATTGACGTTTGAGTGATTCAACATCATTATAGTGGGTTTCTTGCAAAAAAGCAATCTGGCAATTAAGTTTCAATAAATGAGAAAGTACCTTTTGACGCTAAACAGGGGGACCCAGACCACGAACGTTCCACGATACAACATTAAACATGCTGATGTTTAAGGAACAGGGGTACAGGCACAATGATGGCGAACTGCAGGGATAACAATGGGAACAAAAAGACACCAATCATCAAAAGATGGGTAACATTATGAAATTAATAAGCACATAAGGAGGTAAAACAAATATGCACTTGTGTGAATATAAGCGACAGGAGGTAGGAAAGGAAGAGAAGAGTAAAAGGGAGGGTATAGGGATAGAAAGAATGAGAAGAGAATAGGAGGAATAGAGAAAAAAAAGAGACAGATCAAGGACATAACAAGACGGAGTTAATGAGAACATAAAGAGATAAAGCGAATAATCACTTGTAAAAATATAAGGAGAGGGAAAGGGAAGTAGGAGATGGAGAAGACAGAAAGGGAGGGTATAGGGATAGAACGAATGAAAGGAGAATAGAAAAAATAAAAATAAATAGGGACAGATCAAGGACATAAAGCCAGATCTGAAGTATGAAGAGAGAGATACACGAATCGGGCATGTTCACACTCTGAAACAAGAACAACAACGGAGGAAGAAGGAACTGAAAGAAGTAAGAAAATAAAGATAATAAGATATTTAGGCCGCATAACCTATATTTTTAAAATAAAAGTATACAAAACCACAACAAGAGATGAGAAGTCTAGAAGCATTAACAGTTTAACAATTTAAGAACATTAAGCATTTGTGTCCAAAGGTGTTCTAGTGATGGATTGCAAAAACTGTTTTAGTTTAGATGGATCTTCGAATGAGGGAGAGACACCTTCATGTGTAATTTTACAAAGACAAGGATGTAATATGCCATAACGGATGTTCATGGATCTTAAATGAGGACGAAGAGCTAGGAATTCCTTGCATCTGGCATTGGTTGCATTGGAAAGATCCTGTGAGATGAAGATATTATGACCAGACCATACAAGACGACGTTTTTAATACAGCCAGCAGGTCGGCGATTTCTAAAAAGAGAATTATGATACCACGTGGTCTGCTAGATTGAGGTTGAAGTTGACCAAGACGATGTGCCCGCTGGATATGAAGAGGAGTAGAGGAATGAAGGTTAAGAAGGTCAGACAAAAATTTCTTTAAAAAGGAAAGAAGATCCGGACCTTCAACATTTTCAGGCAGCCATACAATCGAAGATTGTTCCTTCTGTTGCGATTTTCGAGATTCTCGGTATGAAGTTTAAGCTTGTGAATTTCTTGTTCCAGCAAGGGTACTTTAGTAGCTACATCCTTAAGATCACTTATATGTTGTTTCATTTCGGACATTTTACCTTCCGTGTTAATCCATCTGTTCTCAATCAGTTGTCATTTTTCATTGATGGTATTCATGAAGGGTTTTAGAGCATGCAAATCATCTAAAATTGAGTCCAGGACCGGATTTGAGGATGACTGAACCAGGGATGGAGGGTCATTTTTGGCTCTTTTCGGTTCAGTGCCAGATGAAGATGTTTTCGTGAGAGACAGAGAGTCACTAGCCATCTTGACGATATGTACTTGTCGTTGAGGAAGTTTTTTGATGGTGGAGATCCTGCCCATAAAACAGATGATCAATGATAGAGGTTTCAATGAAGATATGAAATGTTCAATCACTGTATTTAAGGAATGCCACGACAAATTCCGAGGTGACAGGATTATAACAATATAGCAAACTATGTAGTAGAGAATAGTAGAGGCGCCCACAGACTTGTAGATCAGCAGGAAGCAGGATGTGAAGTGACAACTGAGGTAACACCTCACAACATATGAACACTTATTCACATCACCTCAGACTCAAATTCATGGGAGAATAAGGGTGAGACCATTTCAGTTGTGACAATATGACACATATACGTGCCAATTATAGGGGCTCTGAAAGCATGGCTGTGAACCAGCAAAGCAGGTATAGGCCCGACCGGATAACATTTGCCGTGCTCAGCAGCACCGTGGGTGGTTTTAAATGCTGTCTTGTTGCAGAATTAAAGAGGTGAGTGACAACATAATTGCACCAGAGGATTACATCAAATTGTTTGTGGTGATGATCGGAGTAAGTAGAACAACAGTTCCCAACAGGTTCTGGTGTGCATGGGAACACTAACACCCATCAGTGGAAGAGGACAGGCATTGTGTAAAGAGACATGTGCTTGGTCGGATAAACTGAAGTTGTGGCCTGCTGCAGGCGGTGAGGCCACTGCCACTCCCTGCAGCAGGCACGGTTTGTAAACCTAGACAGTCACGTCACGTTTATTCCCGGGCCCTCCACCCGCTGCCAGGTGCTGAAGAACGAAAGCGTTTACGTGCTCACTTTATAGTGCACACCAAATCGCGGCAGCCACAAGCAGCACAAACCTTGAGTCACACATGCAGCAGAAATTCGTATTTCTTGTCCAACCATAAAGGCCTGTCTACCGGCAGTGCCCTCGCTTACGAAGAGAGAAAACAAAATGTCGAACGCTCTCATCTGGAAGACCATTAAAATTAATGGGGTGACCCTGTGTCCCTCAGAACCTGGGTATTTACGATAAGAATAACAAGTTGGTTCTGTCGGGTGGACAAGTGTGGACAAGTGTAGTAATAACGTCGACGTTTCGACCCTGGAGAAAGCGCAGATTGTAATGCGTCAAGGACGGGTCTTTCTCAGGACATTAAAAAGACGGAGCAGACAGCCACAAGAGCAGAAACTCCAAAAATTGGAGTGCGATCACAATGGGAAATTCACTGGAATTCAAGATGCAAAAACCCTGTAGTCATTCAGGGGGTAACGTAGATCCAATGGTAAATGAAGGATTTGGTCAAACGAACAACATCCAGTCTCAATCTGTAGGAAAAGAAGAGCTCCACCAGCTGGTTGGAGTCTTAATGCGTGGCTCATAACACAGGACTTCCACCAGCCGGTTGGAGTTGTGTCAGATCAGGTAAAGTGTATTAAATGCCACCAAGACGGTCGATTACTTGAAATTCAGCGCATCGTCTGAGCGATATCCGGAATTTTCTTCTCCGGGGTCGAAACGTCGACATTATTACTACACTTGTCCACACGGTCTCCTTGACCCTACTTTGAAATTATTATTGGGTCTTGTATTCATGTGAAAAACTAAGGACAGGACATTTTCTTGAATTAAACTTCACCTCTGTTTGTCATGTATATAGTGCACCATTGATTTCACTTGTCACTTTATGTCACTAATTTCTCACTATATTCACAATTGTATCGCTCTAGTTGAATTGTGTTAATGGCTGCCATATCTAATTTATTTGGTCAATAACTAAAAAAGCAAACAAATAACTAAAAAAGTAAATGTTCTTTGGCAAAGAAATTTTTCTTCTGGTGTGTTTTCATCCTAAAGGTTCTATTGCCTTGTTTGTAATTTCTTTACATTTGTGGTGGAATATATTGTGATATTTCTTTAAATATAGAGTACATAGATCAAAGTGATTGTTTTCACCCGACAGAACCGACTCATCTGGAAGATGACATTTTGGCAAACCCAGTCAAATGGCGAGCCACAAACTCACCCGCTGTCAAACAAGTGAGCCGCCGCACAACAAGGAATACATCCAGCCTGGGGAGCGCAGGACGATGTATACCAATGGCCGAAAGTTCCCCCCTGAGCTCCGTGTGGAGACGGAGCTCAACAAACCACCGCCATCTTGCCCAAGCGCGTAAGCCACGCCCCCCACACATTTAAAACTTACCAGGAAACATCGGGACAAAACCGACAACATAGAACACAACTCACCTACTGCAGTAGAACACAACAAAATCACTTGCAATAATACAACACAAAAACACAGAACACTTCTCCATGACAATAAAATGCCACATCTTGTCACAAATTATTACCTCCAGAACCCTGTTTTCATGATAGGGTGGGGAAAGGTTGTTTGGAACAAGCAGTAATTTAACATACCACAAACGGCATGAAACAGCGCCAATCCAAAATGTTTTGTGGCCTGGAAGCAGTATGAGCACCTTTAATTCTGCAGTTCTATATAATTCACGTTCTTCATGTGTCACTAACCCAAAAGAAATAATACTAATGCATTTTTGGACCTTTTTGTAGCTTTTTTCTAATTTAGCATATTTACATGTTGTTTTCAAATACATACCTAACGACCTTCTATTATGTCAGTCTATATCCTCCACAAGAAAACCAATTGATCAAAAAACTCACTGTCTAAAACAAACATGTTAGATACTTTTTTAAGAATTATATTTCTCTCTTCATAGGACAAATATAGGCACAAAATCTGATTGAAAATTATAGTCAATAATATCTAACAGAGTTGATAAAAACCTTTTTATTCAGTTGGCCTGATTACTCAGTGCTCGGGTTAATACAAGACGGAAACACATGTTGGTTTTCTCTAGTTGTTTTTTTTAAATTAGACAATCAGAGTGCCAGTGTCATTGATCTTTCCTGCCACATTTGATATTTAACCTGTCACTACTCCTGGTGCTTTACTGTATTCATAGGACTCTCTTCAACGAGTGCCTATTAATCCATACTGCAAAACATTTGTATTGGTGTCTAAAGGAGTTTTATGTAAAATATTATTCATTTTTGATTAAAATCTAATATGAATCAATGGTACATTTATCTTTTGTTGTGATTCTTTCACGGGGCTTTTCTTGATAGTGCAAAATTACAAAATTAATTTTTGGTCCAACTAAAGCTATAAAGACCATACACTGCTCAGTTATTATGGCTAAATGCTTCATTTACAAAAAACTGTAAATCTTCATGTGTAGGTTTACATTTTTTCTTCTTTGCAAAGGTTTCCAATTGTACTATTGGAGACGTTTTATGAGATTTTAATTATGTATATGCTGAGGCAGTTGTACTTTGTCTAATTATACATTAGTACAAATTTGGTCAGTTGCATATGTTTTTCTCCAAGGGGATAATATTTTTCACCTTGAAAAAACTTCTCCTGCACTCCAATTTTTGCGTTTTTTTTGCAGGCTTTCTCTTCTATTTCCACCCAAGAATAGGATGTACTCTTGAAATTACAAGAAAAAATTTCGTACTGTTTCACAGTTGTGTATGCGTTACAGAGATGTTTGTGAGTACCTTACTTTCTGCTCATCCTGCCCTAAAGGACCCACTCTCCACCCCTCAGAGAATACGTACTCATGCGTAATTTCATAGTATTCTCTGTAAATATTATACATGAGTAAATGTTTTATGAGAGCAAATTCACGGTCTTTTGAACTTCAAGGGGCATATTCTCAAGAACGGGCGATAATTATCGCCAAACTAGGTTAACACAACTTTACATAACGCCGTCCATCGCGGGAAACTAACGCTGTGTTAACGGCGTATTCTCAACATGCCGGCAACAGGCGATAGTATCCCGATAACGCATGAAATGTCCGCGTTAAAATCACAGGGATGCCGATAAAAAAGGAAACCCGAACGTGAAAAAAGTGGCGATGGGCCCAACAGCGATAAAAACATCAGTGATAAGCAGCGCCAGGCTTGCTATTCCCACGTCACGCGGGAAAAATCACCATAAAAGCTGCCAATAAAAAACAGAAACTACTGAGAAGCACCATGGAGGAAGCTGGAGCAACTACAGAGGCCAACCAGAACCCCACAAACCCCCCAGAGGACCAGCCAGGGACCTCGGGGAAGGAGAAGGGCAAGGAGAAGAAGAAGAGGAACCCGCGATTCAGTCCGCAGGAAAACAAGATCCTGATTACAGAGGTGATAGAACACCACCAACAACTGTTCATCACCTCCACTGTGTCATTGGCAACTGAAAATGCAATATGGCAGTCCATCTTGGCCAAGGTGAATGCAGTCGGAGTGAAGAGAAGGGAAGTGGATGACTGCAAGAAGCGCTGGAATGATGTGAAGCGCAAAACCAAGCTGAAACTCGCCAACAACCGGAAAGCAGCAATGCAGACTGGAGGTGGGAGTACAGCGCCACAGCAGGAGCTGGATGAGATGGAGGAAATCTTGTCCACAGTCATCAGTGGGGAGACGGTGGCAGGATTTGGGGGACCGGACACTGCTCAACATGACCTGACCCAACAGCAACAGGGTGAGTAACGACCAGGGACTGGGGGGACGGGGGGAGATGGGCCCAATGGCACACATGCACAATTAAGTATAGCACAGTGCACACCCACAATGACTCTGGATCATGTCCCTGATCTCCTTGGCACACTGCAGCACATATAGAAACAGTAAGTAGGACCCCGTCGACAATGTGCCCAGAGGGGGCCCTCCCCACAGATCACTAATCTCACAACAAATCCATGCACATGTGCTGAACCCAGCAAAGCTGCGGGTCCGTGAGCCACACTGACAATGCAAGTGACACTGCATGACGATTAGCATGGGTGCAGTCCAATTATCATGACATGGTGCACGCCACGACACTGAGGTGGCTGAGTGTGGACCACATCCGTAAAGGAACAGGTAACACTCTGACACATCCACGTGCACAAACAACCCCTGACGTCAACAAGACATCTGCGGACAAACCATGCCCAAGAGTCCCAACTCCCACCAAGAGCCCAATTTACCCAAGTCTGCAACATCTCAGCACTGCATAAGCACAGAAGTGAAAGGCACACCACCTGAAAGTGATAAGGGCCAGCAAAATCAGAGCTGCAGGGGTGACTCTCCCACAATGCAGCACACACACATAAGAAACAGAGCACATCAACATTGACAACAATGTGGTACGGACTGCAACACTTTCACAACAGAACAGAGGACACAACTGCTGCCGCTTGTGAGTAGAAACTGGCCAATCACATTTGGCATAGCAGGAAACTGTGAGATGATAATGTACAAGTACAACCCCACATCCCTGATGGTGTAGAAATGTCCACTGTCCCGCATCAAATAAGCATCTCCTCCCAAACAGTCACAATGTACATTGTCATGCAGTCCGTTTGTAAACTTTTCCAATGCGTGAACACACATGGAACACACTGTTAAACTGCATCTCCCCATCACATTGCAGAGCGAAAATCAACACCTCCTGCAGAGCAGACCGTACATATCTTCACTGATGATGAAGAGGACCTCCAAACCATCGACACTGACACCCTCCAACAGCTCATGGACACCCTCAGCACCCCACCCCCAGGAGCAGGGCAGCCCAGCTGCATCGAGGAGACCCCACCCCCTGCACAGAACACACAGCAGAAAGCACCCACCACCACAACTGCCTCCCAGGACCCCCACGACCAACACATGGCATTCCAATGCCGTGTGTTAGAGGGCCAGAAGGAGATTGCTGATCAGGTGCGGGTGGGGTTCGACCTCCTGGCAGCCAAACTAGATGCCATACGTGGGTGTCTAAGTCCCATCAGGGACCACTGACAGTCCTTAACGGACACCCACAGTCTGCGCCATGCTCTCCAACAAGCCATGGCTGACATCGCTGGAGTCATGACTCTGAGAGAAGAACAACTGTCTAGTCAGAGTGGCTCCAGCGATGACAGCCGGGAGTTGGGACACATGCGGAGGATCATGGAGAACATGGAGCGGATGCAGGCGGAAAGAATGGCTGCCACGGCAGCACACCAGCGAGATGTAGCTGGGATCTTCCATGCCCTGCAAATCCTCATCATGGCATTGCTGCCACAAGGCCTGGCGCAGATGAATGCTGCTGCTACTGCTCCATCCACATCTCCGCCCCCTGATGTGTCAGTGCCTCACAGTGCGGCAGACAATCCACCTCCGGCCCCTGATGTGTCACTGCCACACAGTGCAGAAGACATTCCACCTCCGGCCCCTGATGTGCCAGTGCCACACAGTGCTGCAGGCAAAACACCACCACCCACATGTGAGGCACATCACACATCAGAGGATGATGATGTGGATGATACTGCCCTTGTGGTAAGAAGGAAGCGGTAGCATTCATCTCCGCCATATGGCCTGTTTCAGCTTGGTTCTGCCCTCTGCATCATGCCCTGGAATAACACCTTCCACTGTTCCCCGATACACTCTGCGACACTCACCTTGGCCCTCGACATGGACTGCCATATTTGTTTTGGTTACCAATGACACAGCAATCAGACTGCGGACTGCACTCTTCCTCTTCCGATGAACTTGTCAATCCCTAAAGGACTCTGGCTGGCCCTCCACAGGGCAACAATGCAAAGTGGGGTTTGCATGGCCATGTACTGGTTCAGCTTCAACACTCCACCGAATGTGATTAAAACATTCTAATTCACACAGATGTGTCATGTCAATAATCAAGCAAGCATGAAAGTATGGATAAATATAGGGGCAGTGATTCCAAAAAAAGGTACTCCCTGGGAACTGATATCAATGCGCATGTTTGACCGTGACCCAGATAGGCAGTGAGATGACTGGGAATGTGTGAACTAGCTGTGGCCTCATTGCTCCTAAACAACAATCTCGCAATTTCCCAACTTAGCCCCACGTCAATGTAGGAAATAGGGCTGCGTGAGAAAAAGTCAAAGTCATGTGGATGCCACAGCTCGGAGCAATGATTTGTTTTAGTGTGCAGCGGTTGGACTCCTGGGATGGTCTGTGCGTAAGTGTGAAGGTCATTCCATGCAAGAGAACTGCGAGCAAGGACTTCTGTGTGTGGGGTGTGTATACGTTGTCCATTGGTTAGCGCTGTGCGCAGTGTGGAAGTCGTCATCAGCTGCTATGGTATCTCTTGTGTTGCATATTTATATAGCGCAAACTCGACCCGAAGGTATTGGAGCACTTTACATGAGCACCGTATTTACATTACACATTCAGGCACGGGGAGATTAAGTGATTTGCCCAGAATCACAGGATGTGGACGCGACCTCGAGGCTCGAACCCTGGTTTCCAGCACCAAAGTCGGCAGTCTAGCCGACGGACCACATCCTCTCCCAATCTCTCAGGGGGTGCATGCTATTCCAAGGTCTGAGGTGCAGATGTGCCACCGCCTTCTAGTACAGACAAAGGAGCTTTCATCCCTAATGTTAGTTTGTCATCTGCTTGCATTCTGGAAATGTGATGTGGATTTGGGGGGGGGGGTTTCACTGCTTCGCCTTCCGGCACGGTATTCCTGCTGGCTTTTTAGCTGGTGTGCATCTCCCATGTTGGTGAGGTGTTCACTGTGCCCCCATCCCCCTTACGTCCATGTTGCTCATGTTGTGGGACTTGAGTCACAGGGTGCATCTCTGCATCAGGGTGGTTCATATTTGACCCCAAATGACACCCTCAATTTCATATTTGACCCCAAGTGACACCCAAAATTCCATATTTGACCCCAAATGACACCTGCAATTTCATATTTGACCCCAAGTGACACCCGAAATTCCATATTTTACCCCAAATGACACCCGCAATTACATATCTGACCCCAAATGACACCCTGTTGTCTTTTTCTGAACACCAATGACAGCCTTCATGTCATGTTTTTGTACACATGTGATACGCTGATGAGTGGGATTACGTACTACATTTGACACCCTGTAATGGCATTCTGAATACGTGACACCCTGAACAGCCTCTCTGTACAGAGGTGACATACCCACCATCTATTTGCTATTTGTGAGATTGTTAGCACTTAATGTTGCACTTACACTTGTCAGAGTGATGTGCTAATGCAGAGGACTGACATGCACACAGGGAATGTGTGTTGCAATGAATTTGTTTACACATGCTGTTCATGTGGTCATCTTGTACTCTTCCATGATTGCTAAGGACTGTCACAATGTGACGTGCTCATGCAAAGAAATTGTCAATGATTGTGTTCCTTCGGGCTATTCCTGCTGCAGCTGCAGTGGGGTGTGGTCCACCTGCCTCATCTTCCTCATCATCATCCGGTGCATCTGGCACTTGGATCCATGGGGCATTGCTGCGTACACATATGTTGTGCAATACACAAAATGCAATGATCATCTTGCACACTAGTTCTGGGCTGTACAGGAGTCTTCCACCTGTGATGTCCAGGCACCTGAAACGTGACTTTAACACGCCAAATGTGCGCTCAACAATGCCCCTGGTGCGTTTGTGGGCCACATTGTACTGCCTCTGGGCCGGGGTGTTCGGGGCTCGGAGGGGTGTCATCATCCACGGGCAGAGTGCATATCCTTGATCACCTGTGAGAGGTAAGTGAGATTAGTGTAAACTGGTGGTTCGGCATGCTGTGTTGGCAAACTTACAAGTTTTGTGGTGTGTGATTTGTGTGACTTTGGGATTCATGTTTGCCATGTATTGCTTCTGGCAAATGTGCGGGGTCAATGTGTATTACGTAGCCTCACAGCTGCTCCTCCCTCCCCCGGGCCTATTTACTTGTGTGCGCTGCGTGGTTGCATCACTTGCACTCCTACGGCACACCATTGTCATGCCTGTCTGCGCATGTCCGCAGGCCTGACAACAACACTATAATGTTGGCCATTGAAGGTGGGCGGCCACGTGTGTGTAGGCCTATGGTAAGGATAGGGCGGACACAGATGTGGAGTTCAGGCCTGGCTGAACTCGCGCTGCGATTGAGGCTAGGCCTTTGGCTTATGCTGCAGCAATGAAGGTACACACACAACAGTTGGCATGTATAAGCCAAGACCCGAGCGGTCTTGCGCTCCTTTATTTATCCATTCGGGCGAGCCCGCCCTCCGGGTGCATGCTACATTGCAAGATTGGCGATTAAGGGCCGGGTGGCGCAGACACTACAACAGAGACACACGCCATAGTTACCTTTGTGGCCAGCCCGGAACTGAACCACACCCAGAGCCCAGAGCTGAACCACGCCCAGAGCCCAGAACTGAACCACGCCCAGAGCCCCGGGCCATTTCTTCACACTCCTCACACGCCTACGCGTGGGCCACCGCCGCGGCGCTGGGATGTTGTGCGCTTTGGAGTACATCTCCAGACATTCCACCCAGGCTTTCCTGCGGCCTGCCTGGGATGGGGGTGGCCCGTGACTGTGAAGGTCTCCAGTGGCGTTACCGAGGACATGCTGTTGGCTGCTGGAGGTGGACTTGTGGGGTAGCCCCATGGGATGATGACTTGTGGTGCACTGAGGTAGGCCTACCTGAAGATCTGAGTGGGTGTGCAGCCTGCGATGATGCAGTAGGCCTGGAGGCTGGACGGTGACTTGTGGTGCACAGAGGTAGTGGCACCTGAGGCACTGCATCCGGCACGGGCCTACCGCCACGTGCCGATGACTTGCGGTGCAATGAGGTAGGCCCACCTGAGGAGCTGAGCGTGTGTGCAGCCTGCGATGATGCAGCAGGCCTGGAGGTCCGGAGGTCCGGACTGGATTTGATTTGTGCGAGACCTGCTGGTCCACAGTGTAGGCCGGAGGGAGCAGTCAGCACACACAGAACTCCGCGGTGCGGTGCCGCAGGGTGCGCTGGTAGCCTGTTGCGCGGAAGCCAGCGATCGGCTGAGGAGGCTGCCAAGCTCGTGGGCCTCGGGCTTGAGGATTGCACCGGCACGTGGTGGGCCCTCTTGGAGACATGCCGGTGCTGCAGGTGAGCAGTGATGGCTGGGTGCGCAGGGGTGGGCAATCACCGCTGTGACCCGGACGGGTCTGGGGTCCAGCGGGTTGGGGTGCAGCAGGCGCACAGGATCACGTAGGCACCACCGGTCACGGCGGCGGCCTCGTGGCAGGGTGAGGGGCGCCGCACTGGCAGACACGCCCCTGCAGGCGATGGCGAGATGTGCGCCGGGTGGCGTGTGACGTAGCCACCTCGTCGCCGGTGTAAATTTGGCCGTTGAAGGTGGTCGGCCATGTGTGTGTGGGCCTATGGTCAGGATATGGCAGACACAGAGACACACGCAGGAGTTACTTTGGTGGCCATCCCAGAAGTGAACAACGCCCAGAGCCCCGGGCTGTTTATTCACACTCCTGCGCTGGACTGGCGTATGCCGGCCCAGCACACTACGCTTACGCTTACAGGGGGGTGACATAGCTACATGTCCAAGGTCTTCCCCACTGCCTGAGGTGACATGGTTGCGTCCACTGTCCACAACACTACAGACACCAGCAGTATATGTCCACATGGACATGTCTGTGCTCTGCATACTCAAGACTGTCCAGCACATCACCGCCACACTTGGCATTGTGTACATTCTTATTCATGGGTCCATTGCCTCCTTCGCACATTCTTGGTTCCCACCTCTCCCCACCTTCTGCAATTGTGTGGCAGAGGGGCTATGCCTTTGTGGATGGTTTGTCTACATGTCTGGCCCCTGTTACCACAGTTACTTGTGTTGTCGTGTCTGGTAGGTGGGCATGTTGGTTGGCATGTTGTATGTGATTTTGTTACGTGTGCATTTCCACAGTTGTGAGTTGTATGATTGTGGAGTTGAGGTGTGTGGTGTGTTCCGTTGGTACTTACCAACGAGCAGTGCATTTCCATAGGTGCCATCCTGAAAGCGCTGGTTGATGATGGACTGTCGGAAGATGTAGGAATCATGCACACTGCCTGGGAAGTTGGCGACGACATTGGTGAACAGTCCCCGGTGGTCCACTATTGCCTGCACATTGATGGAATGCGTGTGCTTTCTGTTGCGGTAATTGTGTGCAGTGTCGGCAAGGGGCACAAGTAGGACATGTGTGCAGTCAATTGCCCCCAACACGTGCAGGAAGTCAGCTATGGCGTAGAAGCCTTGCTTGGTTTCCAGCTGTTCCTGTGCAGTGTGGGGGAAGTGAAGGTGCTGGGGTATCAAGCTGTTGATGGCATCCAAGACAGGTGTGAGGAACATTGATAGGGCTTGCTGTGAGACTCCTCCGACTCTGGCAGTTGTTGGTTGGAAGGTACCAGAGGCCAACAAGTGCAGCACAGCCAGCAGCTTTGTCTGCGGAGGGATGTTGGTTGTTTGCTGTGTTGGTACCGTCAGCCTGTGGGCAATGTGGGTCAGGATGCGGAGGATGGTTGTCCTTTTGAGCCTGTAATGGGCAATGACATCCTCTGGCGTTAAGTCTCTGAGGCTGGTGCGTTTTCGGAAGGTCCGCTGTTTTGTTCTGCGCTGCCTCGGTGGCAGTCCGGGGGGGTGGTGGCGGTGGGTGTTGTGGCCCTCTTGGGTCTCCAAGCTGCATGATTAGTAGCTCCATGGCATCTGTTGGTCTTCAGATGTGGCTCTGGGCTGGGCTCACTTTATGCTGCAGGTTTTCGTCCTACTTAAGACCAGGAAAAAGCAGGTCTTAAGTCCCTGCTGCTAACGTGCCTTATCGCCTGTTTTTGGACCGCATCGCCGATCTGGCTTGTCGTTGAGAATATCGCGAAGTGGTGTTATCGTGAGTTTTTGCACGGGAACGCCTACTCTGCATATGATTAGCGTTAGTTGTCGCTGTCAGCCTTGGCGATGTTTTTGGCGGCAGCTATTGCAGGTAAACTGACGATGTCGGCTCTTAGCGCAGGCTTGTGAATAGGGCGATAAATCTATCGCCACTTTCGTGGCAGTAAAGTGCAGCTAATTCGGCGATGTGTCCTTGAGAATATGCCCCCAAAAGTGATTTTGCACATGTAAGTAAAACCACGTGTGTGTACATTCAAGTTACACACACACAAATCTTTAATGCTTTTAAATATTTCATTCGACCTACATGATTACTAGTTAAAATTGACAGCTACTATGCACCAATATGCCGTCCTCTGTAAGCATGTTAGAAGAGCAGTCAATTTCGTTCTACAGTGGTCGCTATTGTCAACTAAAACAGAGAGGAAAATGAAAAATATGCTCCACAAAGATAGACGGCCAGGTTAAAACCTGCCTACTTATTCGCCAAAAGAAAATTGGAGAACTTCTCTGTCAGCAACTCACCCATGTGCTGTCAAGTTACTTCACAAAACATACAAGATGTGGGGTTAACCTATTAGTTTCTGTGGAAATGCATTGTGGAATAAATTCGCAATAATAATACTACTACTACACATCAATAATTGTGTTACTGCAAATTTAACTTCAACTGACAAATAAATTATAAGAACTGAGTTTTTGTGATTTTGTTTTACTTTTAATGGTGCAGAGTTAGCATCGGCGTTTTGCAAAGGACATGGCTTTCCAATCCTGTAATGTTCTATTGTCATCCTCTTGTAGTGCGGTATTACCATATTACTTTAAGTCAGGAAACCGTGTTAGTTTGTTTCCTGCACCTTTAAAATAAATGTAATCATATTTCAGGGAAAGTCTACGTATTGTAAATAAAGAAGGATGTCTCAATTTGTGTTTAATAAATGGTAGAAGAGACAGTAGCGGCTTCTACCGAGGAGTAGTGGTGAGGCGGGGAGGTGGGAAGGTGGGAAGTGTTAAAAAAACGAGAGGGGGGAAAAAAATAAAGAAAAAGAAAAACGCACTTACCTTCCCGGTGTCCGGCTCTCTTTCATCCTCTTCACCCACGAGTCTCACAGGAACAGGAAGCACCCAGGCACCTCTAGCCAATCACAACGCTGCCTTATAGCATTGATTGGTCTGAGCGCACTCAGATGGGGAATGGGAGCCTGGGCATGTTCCCCACCAGACTGTGTAATGCAGCCTGGTGGGGAACATGCAAAGTGCGCATGACTGTTTACCCGGGCCAAGACGGCCCGCCAAGCAGTCATGCCCACTTCAGAGTGTGCAAACTACTACTCTCCCTGCTCCTCGGCCAGCACAGCCCTGCCCCCACCTTTACAGCACCAGAGAAGAGTGAAAAATAAAATGATAATAACATTGTTATCATCATTTTCTTTTTCTTGTTGGGCGACGCACCTTCGCCTTAGCAGAGGAGCCGCCACTGAGAAGAGGCAGCAACATACTGCTGCAAGACCTGGAAAATAATTTATTTGACCATACCCCATTGTAATCTAACTAGTAGGTTCTTCCATACTCCCTGTAGAGCCATTTAGAAGACTTAGGGGCATATTTACAAAAAATTGTCGTAGCACGATGCTGCGCCAAATTTGACAATGCAGCGCTCCGACATTTTTAAAATGCAGGGATGCAGCGTATTCACAAGAATATGGCGCACCCCTTTGTTTCCCCTAGCGCTGGCATAAAAAAAACTGCCAAGCGCCAGCACAGGCACCCTGCTCCCATTTTGCAAGGGTGCCTGCGCTGTAAGGGCGATTGTTTAGGAGCAGGAAGGGACACCTTCCTGCACATAAACAATCAATAATGGCGATTCTGCAGCACACATAGGAAGGGCAAAAATTCTCCACGTATCACCATCCTAAGACCTGGTATTCCCTGGTGTTAGTTTTTGTTGCTGCCCCAGCCTTGTAAATCTGGGGCAGCATCAAAAAGCAATGGGTGTTGTGATGGAACACCCACTGCATGCCCCTTTGCCTCAGAGGACTTCGGCAGAAAGGGGCATATTTACAAGGTGGTGTTAAGCCATGCTAAGTGCTTAGCGTCACCTTGTAAATATGGGAAATAATGCTATGCCACTGGAGCATCACAAAAAGTGACTCTCCGGTGGGGATAGGGCCTTGTAAATATGCCCCTTTGTTTCATAGAGAACTCCGTTCGTCGTTCTGAAAACTACCTGGTTTATTTGGAGTTAATGTCATACAATTGCAAAACTGTACTTTTTTTAGATTCGGCCATAATCTCATGTAATTTCCTGCGTTTCACGTTAGGCTTTTTTACACAAACTTACTGAATTTACGCCTTTACACTATGCCATTTTCCATTTTGCACACCCCTGAATTGCTTTTTTCATATAAACAAATCAACAACATTGTAGTTACGAAAAACAATTTTCTTTGTCGTGGACAATTAACTTAAAATCACAAAATTGCATGCGTTTGTGGAAACAAACATCCGTCTTTAAAAGAGAATTATTATTTTTCCAGATGAAACAAACAGGTGTCAGTCGTTGATGGGAATGAAAATAGAAACAGGATGCGAAAAAAACCTAAAATTGAAATGATGATCATTACTGACAATATGCATCTAGTGCTAATGGGGAATCAATTCTGTTCTATTAGTCTTCATTTCAACACGTCTCAAAGGACAAGATAAACAATCACATTTGTCACAATAGGTCGTTAATATCATAATCCTAATGCAGAATCAATTTTCCAATTGTCAGCCTCTGCTGATCATTGCTAACATCTGTGTTCCCATTGGAATTCATTAGCAGCCTTTTGTGAACTTTCTCATTCCAGGCAGGGCTTGCATTATTCATCACCTAGCTGCTGTGCATTGTGCATGTGCACTGGTAAATACTTTAGCGTATGAATGTGGGGAAATGTATTGCGGTATAGTATACATTTGTTTTGTACTATGGGGCAGATTTACAAGCCCCTTGCGCCACTTTTGCGTCATTTTTAACATGGGAAAAATGACGCAAAATTGGTGCAAGGGGCTTGTAAATCTGCCCCTATGTCTTTTGTTGTCAGTAGTAGGGAATTGGGTGGTACATTTTTTGAGCCTGTATCATTAGAGTTGCTCACTAACTGCAGCAAAGTCTAAAGCTTTCCTCTCCCAGCTCCATCATCATCTGCACTGAAAGCCCCTTGAGGAGGAGATAATTGAGTAATCACAAGCTTTCTAATTAATTTCAATTGCGCTTTTGGCAGTTTGATTGGTCAGCACACCTGGCACTTGGGTCATTTTGAGGGAAAAATGCTCGGACGCTTCAGAGGAATTGAATTGGTTTGGAGGCAGGCTATAAACCGATTACCGCTTTTGAGAGTGTTCAGTGATATTAAGTGGAAATTCTATAATGTAAGTGTAGTGCCAAATATTTTAAATGCGTGGCGCGAAGCAGTAGCACAATATGCAAACTGCTCGGTGGTGCTGCTTTTTGTTTATAATTATGTTCTAATCTGAACCAAAATCCTATTTAATACTTCACTTCATAATTTTAAAAATGTGATTTTCTTCTTGAATTGTTTTCCAGAGGTTAGTGCTATTTTGTATCATCAAAAATCAAGGTTCACATGTTGTCTAGAGCAGGTACGTACTTTGTCAATTATAGTAATGTACATCAGACCCGATCGCAAAGATTTTTTTCTATACGTCATTGGCAGCCCATGATGTGGTTGAGCAGTGGGGTGAGCAACTCGCCCACACACACACATACTCACACTCACCCATCTACATGCACACTCATGCAGACTCATCCATTCACAAGTGCATGCACACACACCTACTATTCACAAGGACATACACACACCCATTCACAGCATGCACTGACAAATACTCATACATTCCTACATGCATGCACACACCCAAACAAAAATTATACTTACCGGGTCACAGTGGTGATGGGGTACAGCAAGAGGCAAAGTAGAAGGGACCGCAAGGATTTGGGCACTATAGGCAAGGAAAAGAAGAAGATCCCGCCACCCCCTCTCATTGGCTGATCTTGTCATGGGTCAGTCAATGGGAGGAGGACCTACCCGCACTCGTTAAGGAGTGGGATAAGGTCAGTGAGAGTTGCTGACCCCATCCCACTCTGTGACGAGGACTTACTGATTGACAGTCAGCTCTGGGCACTTCAGGGCTTAAAACTGAAGCAGCTTTGCCAGGCTGAGAATGGCACACTCTCAGGCCTGTGAAAACTCCATCCCATCCAAAGTTTGTCGCAGAATGCCAAGTGTCAGCGCATTTTATGCTTGTACGGCTGCCCAGGCTGAATCTGATGAGAATCTGTGAAGCTGCTTAGCCTGAAAGACACTCTTCATGCTTTGAAAAGAATGAGAGGGGGTGGGGCCCCTCCACCCATAATGATGGGCTGCGCCTACTGTACGTGTGTATCTAAAGTAAGACACAAGTACTAACAGAAAACTATGTGAAAACACTTTGTGAATAAGGGCTTTTGCATTTGTATCGCTGCAAAATAACACTAAGCACCTCAAAATTTAAATGGAGCAAATTAGCACAACGTCCACAAATATATATTATGGTGCGAAATAGGACGATTGTGCAAATTAGCATAGTCCCAAAAGCAGCACCTGAGGGTAATGTATGCGATAGAGGCCTAGGAAGTTAACAGCCTGAGTGGGTTTCCTCATTTAGGAAGATCATCCCAAGATTTTACTCATGATACTAAACTCAGTCTCAGATTAGATTGCAAACCGGCTCGCAAAATATTTGTATATATATTACAGAAGTGGCAGCACTGATGAATAACAACTGTCTTAAGCTAAAAGGAAATGAGACAGAGGTGGCAGTGTTGAGAGGGCCCACCTCGATCTGGTCACCAGCCAGGTGGTCAAACTCCTTAGGCCCTTGTCCTACTCGTTCCCCTTCCACAAAAATTCTTCGAGTTTGCATTGATCACAAGTTTTCATTTAAGCCCAAGATTGTGAAGATTGCATCAAACCTGTTCTTTTCGTTTTAAGAGCTTGAAGAAACTTTTCTGTTTATACCTGAGAATTTTTAATTTTAACATCATTCAGACCATTGTGGGATCTCAACCAGAGTATGGTAACCCCCTTTATTCAGTGCTGCCTGCAGCTGCTATCCATCTTCTGCAACTGGCATAGAAGCCAGTGACAAAACTGTTTTTCAAACTTCACCATTTTGCTCCTGTCTCTAACCATCTTAACCAGCTTAAATGGCTGACTATTCACGCTTAAAAGTCTCTGTACTTTAAAGCACTACGTCAGAATAATAATCTATTTTTTTGTCAAATATTCTCTCGCTATGTTATTTCTTACTCGTTGCATTCCATTCAGGCTTCCCTGATGTGTACACTCAGGCTCAGATTTACTAAACCCTTGTGTTGCCATTGCATCACGTAAGGCGACGCAAGGCAACTCAAGGGCTTAAGTGATATTTACTAAGCCATGCAAAGCCACCTTGCATGGCTCGGCGTGGCTTAGTAAATCCAAAGTAAAGCATAGCAGTGCCAATTGCTCCCTTGCTGTACTCTGCATTGGGAAGGCAATCATTGGGTGGAGTGTGGGTGTTTCCATGCATCCACGCATGGATTTTGGTGCATTCTGAAATTTACTAAAGGTAGTATACCTGAGAATGTGTCAAAATGCTACACCATCCCACCAGAGGCATAGCAAGGAGAAATACGTTTATTTCCACTTTCTATGTGTGCTGCATTCTGCAGCACACATAGAAAGAGAAAAATGCCTCTGGGGAATGTTTTTGTGCTGGAAGGTGTCCCTTCCTGCTTAAAAACTATCCTGCCTGTAAAGCAGGCACCCTTGCACCATGAGGCAAGGGTGCCTGCGTTGGCACTGGTCAGCACTCAGGGGCAGATTTACAAGCCCCTTGCGCCACTTTTGCGTCACTTTTAACATTGGAAAAGTGACGCAAAAGTGGCGCAATGGGCTTGTAAATCTGCCCCTCAGTGCTCTAGCTCAGAGAGAGAGCAGGAATGCGCCATATCTTAGTAAATATGACGCATTCCTGCACTCTCCATTAAATGCAGCGCAGCAAGTTGTCTTGCAGCTTTGTGTTTTGTCAAATGTTAATAAATCTGGCCCTGATTTTAAAAAATCCTGCCAAGATGAGTGTGCCTTCTCTTACAGTGTCTTTACTTTGGAATTTCGGTCATCTGGATCTACAAGTAACGACTTGCTATTTGAAGTGTAGAAAAGTTCTTAAAACTTAGCGATTTGATATATAACTCTTTCACTCCTTGCTGAAGTGTCTTTTCAGTGCAAGCATGCCTAAAACATAAGGTTTCCTGTTAAAAACAGAAAACAGAAGTTCAGATATTGTTTTTGCTAGCACTATGGGCCAGATGTATGGAATTGGCGTGTTTCCGAATTCCTAATAGCGAATTTTTGTGATTCTCTATTAGGAAAGCGCTAACTGCGATGTACAACAGCGTGTTTGACACTGTTAGTGATTCACAGTGGGTCCCAAATGGACCTGCCTCATCAATATTCATGAGGCAGGTTGCAATTTGTGACCCACTGTCAATGGCTACAATCACAGGGATGGTGGCCTGCTGGGGTCATCAGACCACCATGTCTGTGATTGCTTTTTAAATAAAGCAATATTTTTTTTTTGTAATGCAGCACATATTACAAAAATAAAAATGAAAAGTATTCTTTTCATTTTTTAAGAGTAGGCAGTGGTCCTTGGGGACACCTTCCTATTTTCGAATGGGTTACCGCCTCCTCTACGAAGTTTGTAAATTACGAGTGTTCCGCGACCGCATTCCGGTCGCAAAACATTCATACATACCAGTGCTATTCCGTATTAGGAAGGGACGCCCTAAATACGCCCCTTCCTAATACCGAATGGCAAAAGCAAAATACAATTCTGTAACAAGTTACCGAGTCGCATTTTGCCTTTTGTACATGGCCCTAAATCGCGAAAAGGCTTTCAGAATAAGAGGCCACAGAGCGTTGTACTCTTCTTTTAAATTATCAATGGTTGGTGTAGGAGAGTAGGATCTGCCTCTTATGTTGCCCCCACTTTTTTCCTGATGTTAGCACTGGTTTCTGGCTATAGTCTGGCTGGGTCCCTGCCAATCAGGGCCCCAGCCTCTCTGTTCTCTCTAAACGACATGGAGTGCACTCTAGGTGCACTAGTGATTGGATACTGTGGTGCCTTATGAGTCCCTAGTATATGGTACCTTAGGTGCCAAGGGCATAGGTACTTCACAGGCCTACCAGGGGCTGCAGCATGTGTTATGCCACCCCTGGGAAGCAGTCTAAATCTGACACCACAGGCCTGCTACTGCAGCCTGGGTGAGGTGGTGCTAGCACTCCCTCACTGAGATATAGGTTTCCTATATCTCCCTGCACACACATATAAACCTATCAGTCACCCCTAAGGCAGGCCCTATCAATCCTGAGGGCAGGGTGCTTGGCTTCTATGTGAGGGGGTGCCTCTGCATGAGCAGGGCCCCTCTGCAGCTCTCAGAGTCTATTCTCTGGTGCTGTTTGTGGATGCGGTTAAACCATATACTCTTAAGTGCATTATATCCTCGCGGTAAATGCTAACTTTGGAATGGCTTCATCAAAACATGTCGTGTTTGGTGTCAAACATCTTGGAATACTACCCCCGCCAATCTTGGCGGTGGGGGTAGCATTCCACCCTTCTAGAGGGATAAGACATGTACCTGCTGTGGAAACGCGGTAGAATCCTAAAGAGCCCTGGCATCACAAAATGGATGCCACCAGTCACAGACACTGGGCTGCCCTCCTGCTGATGACCGAAACTCGCAGTGGAGGAAGCCCAACAATAGGCATCCTGTCACAGGGAGGTGTAACCACCTTCCAGACAGGGTTTAGTGTATTGGGGCTGGGTGGGTGCACTCTTAGAGTGCTTTGAAGTCCTGCACTGGGGGAGCAGAAGGCTCCTCTGTGCATATGCCAGTTCAAACCAGCTCAGGGGCTACCTGCCCCTGCTCTGGCGCGAAACTGGACAAAGGGAAGTGGGTGTAGCCACCCCTCCCTTGACCCTCCCATAGGTGGGGTCATAGAGCTAGTCCATCCCCTCTTTTAGTATAAGAGGGGGAACCTTGCCATTGCAAAGCAGATAACCCCTGGACGACGCTCTACAGAAGAATCCTGGCCCTTCGACGTTCCACTACCTTTGGAAGACAGAAGAATCTCCTTGGAGTCAAGGAGTGACTCCCCTGCTTGGCAGGCACCAAAACGACAACGACGGTCGCAAACTACGCCGCTCCCGCCGGAGTCCGAAGTCCCTGCAGCCCAAGAAGTGGATTTCCTGACCTCACCCAGGCCATCGTGAGTCTCCAGCGAAGCTGAGGCAAGTGGATCCCACGAGTAACGAGGAACCGCGACCCCTGGGTACCGTGCACTATTGTCAAGTGCAACCCCTTCACAATGTTCTACGAACTTGTGCTTTGGACCACGTGTGGTCCCGACCTCCAGCAGAAATCCCTCCGAAGATCAGAGGCCTACACCGTCCTGAGTGACCGTGGGCCCCTGTTGAGTGATTCCGCCTGAGGTGTCTTCGCGATCCCTTGCCCGCTGGCTTGTGGGTCCCCAGAAGACTTCTTAAAGAAACCAAAGAGCTCCCCTGGTTGCTCCAGGCCTGCCCTGACTTACCCTCGCTGGGTGAGTTCCACAGACCTTGCTGGTCTGCGCCATCGACTTTTCTTCATCTCCCCGAGACTTGCGGCTGCCAAAGCTTGTTGGCTCCGATCGAGTTGCCGACACCGCAGTCAGCTGCAGACGTCGAGGGACACACCGAATCCAGCTCCTGGTCATCGTCAACCCCTCCTGGACCACGTGGCTGAAGAGTCAAGGCACCCGCAACCGACCTGAAGCGACCGACGACGGTGGGCATCCATCTTCCTTGCCCCGGGTCACTGCCAAGTGACTTTGAACACTGTCCCCTCTGCTTTCAGGTCATCCTTCTTCAGAATCCAGGCTTGGATTCCACCGGACACTTCTTCAGCTCCCGCAAGCAGCAAGTCTTCTTTGTTCGCCATTGAAAACGACGCTGCGACCCGACACCAAAGGACACCTATGCACCCGGCTTCCTGGGTGAGGTAACTCCAGCACTACGGTGCTCCTGTGGGTGTGGGCCCTAGAACTACTTACCCTGTAAGTGACTTGCTTGTAGGTTCTCCCGAAGTATCCTAAAACTCTTTATTTCCAACCGCGACTTGCCCCATTGAAGTTAACGGCGATTCGCGCCTGTGTATCCACACTGCACGCGGTCCCCCGTGGGTCCTTTACTTACCTGCCTTGGGTGGTTTCGTGAGGCCCCAGCACTTCTGAAGGCCCTAGGCCTTGTCTCCTTGCAAGTCGTTGTTTCTAAGTCTCTTACTTAGTATATGGTCTGGTACGCCCCTAGGGCCCCAGCCATATTTTGTGCTTAACTTATTGTGAAACGTTGATTTGTGCATATGTTTGTCTTCTAATCTCATAAAGAGATTAGTAGAGAGTTATTTAGAAATAAATACATATATATTTGATATATATACCTGTGTGGTGTCTTTTCATTTGGTGATTCAAGAGATTATATGGTAAAACAAGCTGCTTTACATTCCTCCGAGACTTAGCCTGAAGGCTGCTCTCCACAGCTACCACTAGGATAGCTTTCTTTAAAAGGTTGTCTTAAACCTATCTACCATAAGAGTCGATTTGCCCTGGTGCAAGGTGTCCACTTTAATTAGTGAACAGCATATACCAGGCCAACTTCTCACATTGGTGGGCAGCGTGTGGGATTCCAGCTTGCCATTGTTTTACCAGAAAATCTCTATTTGAATTACTAACTGAAAACCATTATAGGTACTCAAGGTACATATAAAGTCAAGCTTAGTATCAATAAGTTCTACTGAACTTAGAGCTGTGTGACAAGGGATAGCACACCCTTTCCACAGCTCAAGCTAGGATCAGTAGGCCACAAACTAGTGTAGGTAGTACAACACTGCACAACACTAGAATGTCCTTAAGGGGTGGACCCAGTGGATCCACTCAGCCTCAGTATAAGGACATGGCTTTCTCTGACTTGAGAGCCATGTGTGTTGACAGACACCTGAGACTAGGACAGAGTCCCTCAACACTACACCTGATAGATCTGCTGACAGCAGATGACCTTAGATTGGCTCTAGGAGCTAAAGGGTTTGAATCAGTGGGTGGGTCAGTCATAGTATCTGGGTCAGATGATGAAAATCAGAATGACCAAGACTCTGTGATTGAAGGGCCAGGCTCCAAGGGGCCTGAAAAGGACAGAGGAATTCTCCCTAAGAGAACTGACAGAGAGGAGGAGAGGCACAGATCCCCTTCCAGGGAATCTGACCACTCTTATCACTCTGGCAGAGAATTTGTCCAGCAGAGGAGCTCATACTTTTCCTTAAGAGAGACCTCCTCTGAGAGAAGGTGCAAACTGCTCCAGTATGAGGAAGCCAGAGTGGCCCTCAGAACCAAGCAGTTGGCACTGGATAGGGAAGCCCTGGAGATCCAGAGAGCTTCTAGAAAAGAGGGGTTAGAACCCCTGATGGCAGCAACAGTGTCCCTAGAGGCAGAGAATATATTCCTGACCATAGGAACCTGAGCAAGGTTGTTCCTCCCTACCAGAGTGGGGATGATATCCACAAGTGGATAACTGCTATGGAGAGGGCCTGTAGAGTACAGCAGGTCCCCCAAAAGCAGTGGGCAGCAATCTTGTGGCTCTCCTTTTCAGATAAAGGAAGAGACAAGCTCCTCACTGTTAGAGAGGAGGATGCTGATGATTATGAGGTCCTGAAGAGTGCACTGATAGATGGGTTTGGCTTCACCACTGAGCAGTACAGGTTGAAGTTCAGAGATACCCAGAAGGCACAGACTCAGGACTGGACTGACTTTGTTGATTGTGCAACCAAGGCTCTAGAGGGTTGGCTGGTTGGCAGTAGGGTTACTGATTTCAAGGGATTGTATAATCTGATGATGAGAGAACAGATCCTAAATAATTGCCAGAACCAGTTGTTGCATCAGTACCTGGTGGACTCTGATCTGACCTCTCCCCAAGAATTGGGAAAGAAGGCAGACAAATGGGTCAGAACCAGGGTGAGGCAGAAAACCCAGAACCAAGGGGGTGACACTAAGAAGCAAGATCCTAAAGGCTCTGAGAAAGGTGGGGATAAGTCAAAAGACCAGAAGTCTTCACAAGGGCCCCACAAATCTGCATCTGGTGGGGAGTCACAGTCCAACAAGGGAAAAGGCCAAAAGAAGCCCTGGTGCAAATTCTGTAAACAGAAAGGGCACTGGACTTCTGATTGTACCAAGTCCAAAGACCAAACCACCACCACTCCTGCCCCTAAGGCAACTGTGCCCCCTAGCTCAGCTACTGGTGGAGGTGGTACGCAGAATAAGGGTGTAGTAGGGTTGACCCTGGGTTCTGAAGTGGATTCTGACCTAGTCAGAGTGACCACTCAGGCAATGCTGATTTGTGAGTGAAACATTGATATGTCCTTCCTAGTAAGCCCCAGTAATCTGGGCAAGTACAAACAGCAGCCTTTGATAAATGGCAAACAGGCTTTGGCATTTAGGGACACAGGTGCTAGTGTCACCATGGTGGCAGAGGACCTAGTGGACCCTGGACAGATCATCCTGGGTGAAATGTACCAGGTGACCAATGCAAGCAATGTCCAGACCAACCATAGTCTGGCAGTTGTGAATTTCTCCTGGGGAGGGGTAACTGGCCTCAAGAAGGTTATAGTCAGTGCAGACCTCCCTGTAGAATGTCTATTGGGCAATGATTTAGAGACTTCAGCCTGGTCTGAAGTAGAGTTATGGACTCATGCTGAGATGTTGGGCATCCCTGCAGAGGTATTTGCTGTGACCAGGTCACAAGCAAGAATGCATGACACTGAACCAGCTCTGGATCCTGGAACAATGGACCAGATGCTTCCCAAGAGGAGGAGCAGTAGGGTAAAGGCAGTGCCTTCCCCTCTGTCTCAGATCAAGGATTCACTTCCAGAGGGAGGTGAAGCAGAACCTGAAGAAGGAACTGCCCCAGAGGGACTTGAACCTGACCAGGTTGAGTTCTTGGGGGCAGGGGGCCCTTCTAGGGAAGATCTGAGTAAGGAGCAACAGTGCTGCCCCTCTCTTGAACCCCTCAGACAGCAGGCTGCTGCTGAGGCTGCTGGGAGTGCTAGTGGGTCCCATAAAGTTTATTGGGATGAGGGACTCCTATATTCTGAGGGTAGAGACCCAGCCCCTGGAGCCACCAGGAGGTTGGTAATACCTCAGAAGTTTAGGGGTTCCTCTTGACCTTAGCACATGATATCCCTTTGGCAGGTCACTTGGGCCAAAACAAGACCTGGGACAGGCTTGTTCCACATTTTCATTGGCCACATATGTCAGAGGACACAAAGGAGTTTTGTCGCTCCTGTGTCACTTGCCAAGCCAGTGGTAAGGCAGGTGGCACAACAAAGGCCCCCCTGATACCACTACCAGTGGTGGGGGTACCCTTTGAAAGGGTAGGGATTGACATTGTTGGTCCCCTTGACCCTCAGACAGCATCTGGGCACAGATGTATCCTGGTGGTAGTGGATCATGCCACCAGGTACCCAGAGGCAATTCCTCTGAGGACCACCACAGCCCCTGTGGTGGCAAGAGCCCTCATTGGAGTTTTCTCCAGAGTGGGTTTTCCAAAGGAGGTCATTTCTGACATAGGTACCAACTTCATGTCAGGATATCTGAAAGCAATGTGGAAGGAGTGTGGTGTAACTTATAAGTTCACCACTCCCTATCACCCACAATGCAATGGTTTAGTTGAACGCTTCAACAAGACCTTGAAAGGAATGATTAAGGGACTCCCAGAGAAGCTTAGGCGGAAATGGGACCTTCTTCTTCCTTGCCTTTTGTTTGCATACAGAGAGGTTCCACAGAAGGGGTTGGCTACAGCCCATTTGAGCTTCTGTTTGGGCATCCTGTGAGAGGTCCACTATGTTTGGTAAAAGAGGGCTGGGAGTTACCTCTCAAGCCCCCAAACAAGATGTGATGGACTATGTACTTGGTCTCCGCTCCCGGATGGCAGAGTACATGAAAAAGGCAACCAAAACCTGGAGGCCAGCCAAGAATTGCAAAAGCTTGGCATGACCAAAGGCTGTGCTGACTGTATACCAGCCAGGACAGAAAGTGTGGGTGTTGGAGCCTGTGGCCCCAGCAGCCCTCCAGGACAAATGGAGTGGCCCCCATACAATAGTTGAACAGAAGGGAGAAGTCACCTATCTGGTGAATCTTGGAACTCCCAGGAGCCCCCTGAGGGAGCTTCATGTCAACAGATTAAAGCCATATGTTGACAGGGCTGACATGGGCTTGCTCATGGCAACTGATGAGGACCAGGAGGAGGAGAGTGACCCTCTCCCTGACCTGCTCTCTCAGAACCCTGATGATGGGTCAGTAGATGGTGTTGCTTTGGCAAGCAGCCTCACTGACCATCAGCAAACTGAGTGCAGACAAGTTCTGCAACAGTTTAGACATATGTTTAGCCTGACCCCTAGTCAGACTACCTGGTGCACCCATGAGGTGGACACTGGGGACAGTCTGCCTGTCAAGAATAAAATCTACAGGCAACCTGACCATGTCAGGGACTGTATCAGGACTGAAGTCCAGAAAATGTTGGAGTTAGGCGTGATTGAGCCTTCAGATAGCCCTTGGGCTAGCCCAGTAGTCCTGGTACCCAAGCCTCATACCCAGGGTGGTAAGAAAGAAATGAGGTTTTGTGTAGACTACAGAGGCCTCAATGCAGTCACTAGGACTGATGCCTATCCCATACCAAGGGCAGATGAGCTGATTGATACTTTGGCCTCAGCCAAGTATCTAAGCACATTTGACCTAACAGCTGGCTACTGGCAAATCAGATTAGCTGATGATGCAAAAGCCAAAACAGCATTTTCGACTCCTGGTGGGCACTACCACTTTGTGGTGATGCCCTTTGGATTGAAAAATGCACCTGCCACTTTTCAGAGGTTGGTGAATAAAGTTCTGGCAGGGATGGAAACTTATTGCTCAGCTTATCTAGATGATATTGCTGTCTTTAGTTCCTCCTGGCAGGATCACCTGGTCCACCTCAGAAATGTTTTGGAGGCCCTGCAGAAAGCAGGCCTCACTATCAAGGCCACCAAGTGCCAGATAGGGCAGAGTCAGGTTGTGTACCTGGGCCACCTTGTAGGTGGAGGCCAGGTTCAGCCTTTACAGAGCAAAATCCAAACCATACTGGAATGGGTTGCTCCAACCACCCAGACACAGGTGAGAGCCTTCTTAGGCCTGACTGGGTACTATAGGAGGTTTGTCAAGGGATATGGGTCTATAGTGACCCCCTTGAATGATCTTACCTCTAAGAAAATGCCAAAAAGGTTCAGTGGACAGCTAGCTGTCAAAAGGCATTTGAAGACCTAAAGCAGGCCATGTGCACTGCCCCCATCTTACATAGTCCAGACTACACCAAAAAGTTCATTGTCCAAACAGATGCTTCTGAGCTGGGTGTGGGAGCTGTACTGTCTCAACTGAATGATGAAGGTCAAGACCAGCCAGTAGCTTTTATTAGCAGAAGGCTGACCCCTAGAGAGAAACGTTGGTCAGCTATAGAGAGGGAGGCCTTTGCTGTGGTTTGGGCCCTGAAGAAGCTGAGGCCATACTTGTTTGGCACTCACTTCATAGTTCAGACTGACCACAAGCCCCTCCTATGGCTAAAGCAGATGAAAGGTGAAAACCCAAAACTTTTGAGGTGGTCCATTTCCCTACAGGGGATGGACTATACAGTGGAACATAGGCCTGGGACCCAACATGCCAATGCAGATGGACTCTCAAGGTATTTCCACTTTGAACACGAAGACTCAACTGGTCAAGGTTAGTTTAGTGTCCCTACGTTTGGGGGGGTTGTGTAGGAGAGTAGGATCTGCCTCTTATGTTGCCCCCACTTTTTTCTGATGTTAGCATTGGTTTCTGGCTATAGTCTGGCTGGGTCCCTGCCAATCAGGGCCCCAGCCTCTCTGTTCTCTCTCTAAACGACATGGAGTGCACTCTAGGTGCACTAGTGATTGGATACTGTGGTGCCTTATGAGTCCCTAGTATATGGTACCTTAGGTGCCAAGGGCATAGGTACTTCACAGGCCTACCAGGGGCTGCAGCATGTGTTATGCCACCCCTGGGAAGCAGTCTAAATCTGACACCACAGGCCTGCTACTGCAGCCTGGGTGAGGTGGTGCTAGCACTCCTCACTGAGATATAGGTTTCCTATATCTCCCTGCACACACATATAAACCTATCAGTCACCCCTAAGGCAGGCCCTATCAATCCTGAGGGCAGGGTGCTTGGCTTCTATGTGAGGGGGTGCCTCTGCATGAGCAGGGCCCCTCTGCAGCTCTCAGAGTCTATTCTCTGGTGCTGTTTGTGGATGCGGTTAAACCATATACTCTTAAGTGCATTATATCCTCGCGGTAAATGCTAACTTTGGAATGGCTGCATCAAAACATGTCGTGTTTGGTGTCAAACATCTTGGAATACTACCCCCCCGCCAATCTTGGCAGCGGGGTAGCATTCCACCCTTCTAGAGGGATAAGACATGTACCTGCTGTGGAAACGCGGTAGAATCCTAAAGAGCCCTGGCATCACAAAATGGATGCCACCAGTCACAGACACTGGGCTGCCCTCCTGCTGATGACCGAAACTCGCAGTGGAGGAAGCCCAACAATAGGCATCCTGTCACAGGGAGGTGTAACCACCTTCCAGACAGGGTTTAGTGTATTGGGGCTGGGTGGGTGCACTCTTAGAGTGCTTTGAAGTCCTGCACTGGGGGAGCAGAAGGCTCCTCTGTGCATATGCCAGTTCAAACCAGCTCAGGGGCTACCTGCCCCTGCTCTGGCGTGAAACTGGACAAAGGGAAGTGGGTGTAGCCACCCCCTCCCTTGACCCTCCCATAGGTGGGGTCATAGAGCTAGTCCATCCCCTCTTTTTAGTATAAGAGGGGGAACCTTGCCATTGCAAAGCAGATAACCCCTGGACGACGCTCTACAGAAGAATCCTGGCCCTTCGACGTTCCACTACCTTTGGAAGACAGAAGAATCTCCCTTGGAGTCAAGGAGTGACTCCCCTGCTTGGCAGGCACCAAAAACGACAACGACGGTCGCAAACTACGCCGCTCCCGCCGGAGTCCGAAGTCCCTGCAGCCCAAGAAGTAGATTTCCTGACCTCTCCCAGGCCATCGTGAGTCCCCAGCGAAGCTGAGGCAAGTGGACCCCACGAGTAATGAGGAACCGCGACCCCTGGGTACCGTGCACTATTGTCCACGTGTGGTCCCGACCTCCAGCAGAAATCCCTCCGAAGATCAGAGGCCTACACCGTCCCGAGGGACCGTGGGCCCCTGTTGAGTGATTCCACCCGAGGTGTCTTCGCGATCCCTTGCCCGCTGGCTTGTGGGTCCCCAGAAGACTTCTTAAAGAAACCAAAGGGCTCCCCTGGTTGCTCCAGGCCTGCCCTGACTTACCCTCGCTGGGTGAGTTCCACAGATCTTGCTGGTCTGCGCCATCGACTTTTCTTCATCTCCCCGAGACTTGCGGCTGCCAAGGCTTGTTGGCTCCGATCGAGTTGCCGACACCGCAGTCAGCTGCAAACGTCGAGGGACACACCGAATCCAGCTCCTGGTCATCGTCGACTCCTCCTGGACCACGTGGCTGAAGAGTCAAGGCACCCGCAACCGACCTGAAGCGACCGACGACGGTGGGCATCCATCTTCCTTGCCCCGGGTCACTGCCAAGTGACTTTGAACACTGTCCCCTCTGCTTTCAGGTCATCCTTCTTCAGAATCCAGGCTTGGATTCCACCGGACACTTCTTCAGCTCCCGCAAGCAGCAAGTCTTCTTTGTTCGCCATTGAAAACGACGCCGCGACCCGACACCAAAGGACACCTATGCACCCGGCTTCCCTGGGTGAGGTAACTCCAGCACTACGGTGCTCCTGTGGGTGTGGGCCCTAGAACTACTTACCCTGTAAGTGACTTGCTTGTAGGTTCTCCCGAAGTATCCTAAAACTCTTTATTTCCAACCGCGACTTGCCCCATTGAAGTTAACGGCGATTCGCGCCTGTGTATCCACACTGCACGCGTCCCCCGTGGGTCCTTTACTTACCTGCCTTGGGTGGTTTCGTGAGGCCCCAGCACTTCTGAAGGCCCTAGGCCTTGTCTCCTTGCAAGTCGTTGTTTCTAAGTCTCTTACTTAGTATATGGTCTGGTACGCCCCTAGGGCCCCAGCCATATTTTGTGCTTAACTTATTGTGAAACGTTGATTTGTGCATATGTTTGTCTTCTAATCTCATAAAGAGATTAGTAGAGAGTTATTTAGAAATAAATACATATATATTTGATATATATACCTGTGTGGTGTCTTTTCATTTGGTGATTCAAGAGATTATATGGTAAAACAAGCTGCTTTACATTCCTCCGAGACTTAGCCTGAAGGCTGCTCTCCACAGCTACCACTAGGATAGCTTTCTTTAAAAGGTTGTCTTAAACCTATCTACCATAAGAGTCGATTTGCCTGGTGCAAGGTGTCCACTTTAATTAGTGAACAGCATATACCAGGCCAACTTCTCACAGTTGGGAAATTTAAATTTCACAGCCCAAGACTGTCAGATTATTTTTGTTGACACAGCACAAACATATTGACAGTGTAGTTTTACTCTGGATACTACTGTAAACTATGGAAGAAACAAAGATCAGGATGAAGCCAGCAAAAAGTGACAAATCTTCGAAAACAATGGCATAATGTCGTTAAACACAAAAAGCGCAAAGAGAAAAAAGTTATGCATATAATAGCAAAATCATAAGAACGTGTTGGGAAGGATTTAGGTGCCCTGCCATTTTAAGTGTTAATTTTTTACACTGGTGAATTATTGCAAAATTCTCATTTATTCAATTATGGTAATTTTGCATGATTCTGTGAGAATCTTGTATACAAATTTTCATATAATGTGCACCTCCTTGAGACGGATTCAAACCGAAAGCTTCTCAGGGAACAAAAAAACCACAGGCGAAAGACATTTTCTTCTTGAGACAGTCTCCTGTTTACATCTTGTGCTATTTGAACATGAGTAATTGCATTAACTTTCATGTTCCAATACCAGCAAGTATGCTTTGCAAAATGTCATGTTATTTCCCACAGTATTCTTGATATTTTGGCAAATTTCACAAACAACCCCTACTATTGTTCTGCTGTTGCAATCAGATGGTTGAGACAGAACTCCTTCTTGACCGTTTGAATTCGAATGCGCATTGATATTGACAAGACCACCAAAAGAAATTGAGAATTCATCTTTTTATGAAAGTACACCCTGAAGCTACCGATTAAGAAAATGCATTGGAAAGCTCAGAAGCAAGCAAAGGTTTGAGAGAAAGAAAAGTTAGCTGACAACCCCTGTAGTTGTATGTTTAGAGTCAGGTTGTAACTATAGAGGTGCACCACAAACAATAAAAGCAATCATAATAAAGCAAAGACGATTCCTGGATTTTTGTATTTACTGCTTAGGGGAGAGTACTTCAATAATGCCTTTTATTAGCAAAATCATATAGATTGGGTTGGAGGGTCGATCTCAGCAGAACTTCAGAACCTCCCACAATACCAACTGCCTGATTAACTCATTTGTGTTTGGCAGCTCTAGCCTACCTGTTGACCACAGTCCATGGGCATTGAGTCACCAAAATTCCAGGGGCAGCAGAAGTGGCATCACATGCCCTTTGACCTTAATGACATCACAGGAAGTGACATCATATGACACCTGACCCTCATTTTTTCCAGAAAGGCATGTCACATGACTTTAACATCACACCCACACTCTCTTACACCCCCTTACACACATTCTTATTCATTCTCACTCACTCACTTGCCTTCGATATTAATCTCAGTCATATTCACTCTTACTTACTGACACTCAGGCCCAAGTTTACTTGCTCCCTTATCTCCCTTTTGTGACACAAACCCATGTGCAACGAGTTAGGGTGGGATTTAATACCCAACGCAAATCCTGATTTGTGTTGGATAGTGTCCCAAAGTAAAGCAAAATTGAGCTATGCACTGCTTTACATTATTTTGCATCAAGTGGGCATTCTATGGGTGTTGTATGGGCATTTGTTAGTAATGGGATTTCTGGATGGCAAAAGTATAAACCCTGGCCAGGCAGAACCCACAACTCTAGTCAGCGTAAGCTAGATACACAACTGAGATAACTTGTGCTCATCCTCTGGTAGCATGGCGCAGAGCAGGCAGGCTTATCAAAAGAGACAAAGTGTAAAGCATTTGTGCAACACACCCACACAGTAACACAATGAATACAACAAAAAAGACTCCACACAAGTCTAGAAATATAGCTTAATATATTTTGAACAAAACAAGACCAAAACAACAAAAATCCAATAAGCAGTTCTCAAGTTATGAGCCTTTCCAAATACAATCTAACATATAGTCAAGTCAAGTCAAATAAAACTTTATTTCGGCTACACCGCCATAAAAGCACAATTATACAACACATTTTCCTCTTCTCCTTTTTTTTAAAAAGATTGTTACATAATAGAAAAAAAAAAAAAGAAAAAAGAGAGAAAAATTGGGCTTAACATCAAGTATGATTGGCAAGAAAATACAGTAGTATTTAGCAGAAATTCATTAATAGGCTACACAGATGCAAAAAAATTAATCCTAGCACTAGGTCTGGGTCATCATTTAGTAGGCAACAGAAAAATACATCGCCTGGTATCAAGTGTCATATAATAGTTAAAAATTTAAAAAAGACTTTAGGTGAATAATTTTGACTATTACATTCTAGCCTTCACAAGGAAAGAACATTTACGTTAAAATTAATTAAAAATTAAAAATTGATTAAAAACATTGAAGCATTAAAACCACTTGTCCAGAATGGCATTGTGAATGAATTTTTCTCATTTATAAAAAGAAACACACAAATACGGTGGCTTATCTGGGGAGAAGCAGATTAATATTATTACCTAGCTCTTTTGACTTTATAATGCCTCTACGTATATTCCACATCGCAAATAAAAATCTTGAAATAACAGTTACAAGTAATGGCTGCATCTCGTATTTAAAGAGCCTAAACACCTCAATGTAATCTCTAATCCCCAGGTTCCTACATAACTGGAATACCCACTTAGACCTTGGCCTGCTATATGCGGGACAGAAAAAAATGACGTGAAGTTCTGTTTCTTCTGGGTGGATACATCCCGGGCATTCTTGTTTTATTGCTCCCTTCCATTTGTTAGTAAAAGCCCGCAACGGGAGCGTCCCATACCTAAATTGTAAGAACAATTTCTTTGCCATAAATAATTGGATGCTATCCAAGGCAGGCTCTAGAGAGTATTGTTGCTTAACGTCCAGGAACCTGGAGGTTAGAGATGTGGATTCTAAACTCTGGATAATTTGGGCCAATTTGTGATTTTTAAAAGCAATGGTTAAAGATTTTTTTGGGATAGCAGGACAAGTCACTTCTGGAGTTGACCACATATTAGCCCACCCCATTTGGTGGCACGTGTTCCTAATATAGGTGAACCATGGTAGATTGCCAGCTCCCAAAGTAGACAAGAAGTCCTTCAGTTCCTCCCTGTATGTTTCTAGCTCCGGCGTGCTCCAAAGCCGTCGCCAATGTTGAAGAGGGCGGGAGGCAATTAAATCAGCTATTGGATCTATACCCAAATCCATCCTAAGTGGAATTAGAGGTGTACTTTTGGGAAGACCCGTCAGCTGCCTAATGAAGGTGTTCTCAGTTTTTATCAAATTGCTTGGCAGACAACAACCCCAGAGTTCGGCACCATATAGCGTAGCTCCCTCGCCTGGGTTTTGTAAATTTCAACTGGGGACCAAAAACTTTAAGGGTAGAGTTTTTGTATACTTTCAAAATTCCCCCTGTTGACTGTATTAATTTAAGATCTGCTTTCTTTACTTGAGTCTCCCACTCCATTGTGTCATTTAATGTGAGTCCCAAGTAATCAAAGGTAGTCACGCGCTCTAAAGATCTACCGTCCAAACGAGGATGAGGGCAATTTCTAGTTTTAGCACCAAAGACCATAAACTTAGTCTTCTGGAGATTAATCTCCAGATCTCTTCTCTTACAGAATAGACTAAATTCATCCAGTACACGCTGCATACCCGTAGGGGACTTGGATAAGAGGAGTGTGTCATCTGCAAACATTAGGGCAGGCATTTTACGATTGGCTAACCTTGGAGAATCTATATCTTTAACCAAAAGTAGGGTTTCAATTAAGCCATTTAGAAAGAGGGAGAACAGGGTCGGTGCCAAGACACAACCCTGTCTCACCCCCTTCTCGACCGGAAATGGAGCTGTCAGTTCCCCGTTCCTACCATACCTCATCCTTGCATAAGTGCCTTCGTGAAGGCGCTTCAAAAGGTGGCAAAGATAAACTGGGGCACCCATATCTAAAAGAAGGGCCCATAACTGGTCGCGCCGAACCATATCAAACGCGGACTTAAGGTCCACGAAGGTTAAATAGAGGCGGCCACCCTCCAAGATAACCGTTTTCCAAAGGATCAACTGCAACCTAAATAGTTGGTCAATAGTTGACGTTTTAGACCTAAAACCAGCTTGTAATGGTGTTAAGACTGTCATCTCATCTATCCACAGTTGCAGTCGACCCAAAAGGACACGGGCAAATATCTTCTGGGTGACATCAATTAGACTTATTGGGCGGTAGTTTGCAGGATTTAACGGGGAACCTTTTTATAAATAGGAATTATTTCGGCCCCAGCCCAAGTTGGAGGGAGTGCCATGCCACAAATGATAGCATTAAATAGAATCTGCAAGTAGGGGGCCCAAATTGCTTGTTCATTCCTAAAAAGATCTCCAGGGATCCTATCCAACCCTGGGGCCTTGTTTGGTAGCAGTTTAGTTAAAGCCAGGGAGACCTCTGCCAATGGGCACAGAGGTAGACAGTTCTTATTGGCGTCAGTTTCATCAGGATCTGGGGCCCCACCATCCTTATCTCTAGCCATGGGCTTAGCATATAGAGCTTTAAAATGGGATCTCCAAACTTCAGCCCCCAAATTTGGTTGTATGGCCGAGTTACCTTCTGGTTTACCCGTTTTAATTAGGTTCCAAAAAGTTCTCATATCCCTAGCTTCTAATGCTTTCTTTATTGCATCCCATCTGTCTGACTCCCATTCAGCTTTCGCTACAGCAAGAGTGTTTTTATAATGCACTCTGGATACTTTAATGACGGAACTATCACCTTCCCTGATCGCCAGTAACAGAGCACTTTTGGCTGCCCTGCACACCTTGGTGTACCAGGGATTTTTAGGTTTTAAGTCAGAGCTGGCGGAACTCCTACCATTATAGAAAAATTCAGCCAAATTTGAGACCAGGTCTTGATGGTTCTTGCCTATCACCCGTAGGGATACTAATGCATCATTGTTTTGTGAAGCAGTAAATGCAGTTACTAGGAATGGGATGATTTGATCGTAGATAGTAGCCATTTTTTCTGATGTTTGTGCTAGTGTTGCCCAACGTACTCTTCTGCCCCCCTCGGTTGCTATTAAGTTCGAGGGGGATTGTTGTGGCATATCTTGGTGCTCTTTATTCTGCAGATGGTCTAGGGTTAAGACCAGAGGGTTATGGTCACTCTCGGATCTAGAATGGACTGCAAAGTTCAAAATCCTATGCCATATTTCAACATCGACTAAAATGTAGTCGATTATAGAAGCCTGTCCCAATTTTTTAAATGTATAGTTACCTGGGCTATCAGAGGGAAAACGACCATTACATGCCCTAAGCGAATGGCTAAGTATAAGAGTATTCATTTGTAGGACAAGAGGACTCCATCCTCTTGTCGCATAAGAGTTGCATTCTGGGATTGACCAGACGGAATCTTCCTCGCTAGAAATAGTGGTAGCAATACCATTAAGGGGTTCAAAATGGCAGTTAAAATCTCCTCCGATTATCACTTTCGTAGACACAGGTAAGGTGGGAAGAAATGATAAAAGAGAATCAAGAGTCTGTGAGGTTGACCCATACCTCACAGGACGAGAGTAAATATTAATAATGGCCAGCTTGGGAAAATTTTCTATCGTGAGGAGAATACACAAGATGTCAGGGGAGGACGTATCTATCGACTTAATAGTACATCCTAGATGAATTCCCACCCAAATACTTAATCCTCCTGAGGGTCTCCCCCTAGGCCCCTGTAAAGCTGGAATACAATAGGTTACATATCCCACCCTATGCAATTCCATTGTAGCCCACGTTTCCTGGAAGAGACATACTTCATGAGAATCTATAAATGCTCCCCAATCAGGGAGCTCCATTTTTGCAATTAGGCCTGCTACATTCCAGGAGACGATCTTAAGAGTCTGTACATTTTCTGCATTACCTGTCAATATGGGCATAGGATCCCTCTCTAGTTGTAGTGCTTGTTGTTGGTGTTGGGTCACCTCCTTGGCCTGTGTCCTAGCATAGAGAGCTCCAGATACACTAAAGAGTGCACATTGAATACTAGTCCCTGGAGTATTCTCTTCATTTGTTCCTATTTGATGGTCAGTGGGAACCAATCTATCAGGGCTTAACTGCTCAGAACTCTCTTGGCTTTGTGGCATAGCTGTATGGGTGCCTATACCAAACAGGTGGTCAGGGGAAGGAATTAGTCAATCAACCAACTCTAAGGAGCTGTACCTATTACTAACAGGGATATTAAATGATGAGATGGGATCAGGATCCCAACCCCTGTTTGATACGCTTCCTACATCTAATCTTGGTTCCCATTTTTTATACACAATCCCCATTCTCTCCAACAAGGGGCTAGGGGGATAAAAATATCTCAGAGGAAGTGTCTGGATACCACGGCTCATCCCTGACTGGCACCGTTCTAAAATGTGCTCTACCACCCTACTGTCTCTAAAATTAATCACAACACAATCTCCCTTAATATCTTTCTGTCTCTGCCCCACCCAACTAACCCTACGTGCGAATAACATTTCGCCATGTAACTGGTGAGGAATGGGTCTATTTTTATTTAACCAATGAATGGCTTTGTTTTTTAATTCAGGGTAGGTCTCCACACATCCTAAATCTAGCTCTGGAACCCCTGATAGTACAACAACATATGGGGTGGAAGCTGGAGGCAAATCTATGCATGGCAAAGGTGAATTAGTTTGCCTCCGATTAGGGTACGAAGACTCCCCTTCATTATTCCCTTTGGAGTTTTTAGAAGCGTGATGCTGCATTGTTGGACCCTCAGTGGATGTCACCGCCCTAGTGTCTTGTGATTTTGCTATAGTGTTAGTCATCCTCTGGAGGGATAAAGCAGGACCCTGACAGTTTTGGGATGGGAGGATGGGCTCCACCGGAGCTGGTGAATGTGCAGATGATACTAGTGGAGTTTGGCCTTCAAGGGAAGGAGGCACAGTTAATACAGGTAGTGTTTCAGAATTTGGTAGGGTTTGGGTTGTTCTAACCGAGACCAGGGTATTTGTTGGTTGAGTAGCAAGCCAAATAGCCTCAATTTTACTACCCCAAGACGTAACCAGAGAAAGTAGCTTATTAATGCAAATCATTGTGGATTCGAGCTCATGTTTAATGAGCAGCTCGAAGTGGGTTTTGAATTCTTCTACCAAGTTTGAAGCCCAAGTTGGTGGCTCCATGGGTTTATTACTTCTGTCACTGTGTGTATTAACATTTGATGATAAGTTAAGCGCCACCTCTGGTAGTTAATTCCCTTGTTTCCCTCCCCTTTGATTTTTGTATTTTCGATAGGGTCCCTTTATTTTTGCCCCCCCCCCCATGGGTGTTTTACTAGGGGTCTCCATAGCTGTATTTGCCTGTGCGAGTGATGTATCCAAGGAGAGCAAAGAGTCTAGTTGAAGTGGGGGATTTGGAACTACTGACTCCGTAATAACTGTAAGCCTGGGTAAAATCGGTGTAAGGGAGAGGCGTCTCTCAGTGCGTTCGATCTCACTAGAGACGACACCTATTGCTTGCTGTAGCATTTTGTCGATTGCTGTGGATTTAGGTGTTGACGGGCGGGCAAGAGTTTTCTGTCTGGTTATTGGCTTCGTGAACGGGGCCTTATCCTTTCCCATAGCAATTTACGTTGGGGGAGTACCCTAAGTCTAGTTATAAATAAATAATCAAATAAGTAGGATAAACAAACAAACAAAGTCCACAATATGCTAAAAGAGTTTGAACTTGCAATTGGTATTAATAGCTCCCGAGAGACCGGAAAACCCACCAAAAGACAATACGCTTAATTAATACATATGTTTCCACAGAAGCAATCGACTTACATAAAACACATTTTCAGGGGAGTGGCCCAACCCAACCTCGGTCAGACTCGGACGGTCTCAGACGGGCCCGCCCTTGGCCCGGGCTTCGCCCGGCACGTCCCGCGCACGTCCTGCGCTGCGGGGGTAGAGGCTGCGCTTTATGCGCACAGCTGGTCAGGTGCCTCCCCCTCGTTAGCAAGACCCGGTACACCTGGGCGGGATCGCGTTGCACCCTGGATGTTGTGGTCCTCCACAGGGTGAAAGAAAGAAGAAATGGTCCTGCTGATGCAGGAATGACCCAGGGAAGCAGCAGCAGCTCAACGCCCAGGTCGTGAAACAAAGAGGAATCAAGGGCGGCGTCAGCGAAGGTCAAGGGAGCAGCTACGGGACCCACACTGCGGGGGTAGAGGCTGCGCTTTATGCGCACAGCTGGTCAGGTGCCTCCCCCTCGTTAGCAAGACCCGGTACACCTGGGCGGGATCGCGTTGCACCCTGGATGTTGTGGTCCTCCACAGGGTGAAAGAAAGAAGAAATGGTCCTGCTGATGCAGGAATGACCCAGGGAAGCAGCAGCAGCTCAACGCCCAGGTCGTGAAACAAAGAGAGAATCAAGGGCGGCGTCAGCGAAGGTCAAGGGAGCAGCTACGGGACCCACACTGCGGGGGGAGAGGATGCGCTTTATGCGCACAGCTGGTCAGGTGCCTCCCCCTCGTTAGCAAGACCCGGTACACCTGGGCGGGATCGCGTTGCACCCTGGATGTTGTGGTCCTCCACAGGGTGAAAGAAAGAAGAAATGGTCCTGCTGATGCAGGAATGACCCAGGAAGCAGCAGCAGCTCAACGCCCAGGTCGTGAAACAAAGAGAGAATCAAGGGCGGCGTCAGCGAAGGTCAAGGGAGCAGCTACGGGACCCACACTGCGGGGGGAGAGGCTGCGCTTTATGTGCACAGCTGGTCAGGTGCCTCCCCCTCGTTAGCAAGACCCGGTACACCTGGGCGGGATCGCGTTGCACCCTGGATGTTGTGGTCCTCCACAGGGTGAAAGAAAGAAGAAATGGTCCTGCTGATGCAGGAATGACCCAGGGAAGCAGCAGCAGCTCAACGCCCAGGTCGTGAAACAAAGAGAGAATCAAGGGCGGCGTCAGCGAAGGTCAAGGGAGCAGCTACGGGACCCACAATGCGGGGGGAGAGGCTGCGCTTTATGCGCACAGCTGGTCAGGTGCCTCCCCCTCGTTAGCAAGACCCGGTGCACCTGGGCGGGATCGCGTTGCACCCTGGATGTTGTGGTCCTCCACAGGGTGAAAGAAAGAAGAAATGGTCCTGCTGATGCAGGAATGACCCAGGGAAGCAGCAGCAGCTCAACGCCCAGGTCGTGAAACAAAGAGGAATCAAGGGCGGCGTCAGCGAAGGTCAAGGGAGCAGCTACGGGACCCTAACATATAGTGCTTTACAGTTCTGAGCGTTGAGAGAACCCTTGTTCTAGGCAGATTACTTACGGTTGTGTTGACCGAATTGAGTTGGGTTGGATCCCCACAAAGGATCATCAAGTATGTGATGAACAATTGCTATTTGTTTGAATGTACCCAAATCACGGGTACAGGAGACCATTATTGAGTCCCCCGAGGCCAGCACACTGAGTACGATTCAGTGGCCCTTGTGGAGTGCAGCACAGCTGACAGGGACTGCTTGGGCCCGTTCATATAAAGTAACTTCTCAGACGAGGCAGAGGGGTTGGGGCAAGCCACCGACGATCTCCTTCCTGAGGACTGCGCTGAGTCATGCTGGTCCAGAGTGCGACGCTGCACACTGAGGGGCATATTCTCAAGGAGCTATCGCCGAGTCATCAGCACTTTAACGCATCCAAAGTCGCGCTAAATTTATCGCCCCATTCACAAGCTGGTGCTAACAGCCCATAACACCAGTTTTCCTGCGAAAGCAGTCGCAAAAAACATCGCCACAGATGACCCCGGCAACTAACGCTAATGAGATGCAGAGTAGGCGTTCCCGAGCAAAAAGCCGCGACAACACCACAACGCAACATTCTCAACGACCAGCCACATCGGCAATAGGAACCCAAAACAGGCGATACGGCGTGTTACCAGCAGGAAATGAACACCTGCTCTGACCTGGTGCAAAGTCGGACGTCAACCTGCACAAGAAAAGGGAGCCCAGCCCACAGCCACACCTGAAGAACAACAGATGCAATGGAGCCACTCACCATGCACCCTGGAGCCCCGAGAGGGCAACAACACCCACCGCCACCACCCCCAGGACTGCCACCCCCCCAAAAGCCCCCCGCCCTCCTGGACCACCACAGAGGCAGCGCAGACAAAGACAGCAGACCTTCAGGAAATGCACCAGCCCACAGACCTAACACCAGACAATGCCAATGCCCACTACAGGCCCAAAAGGACAACCATCCTCCGCATCCTGAACATCATTGCCCACAGGCTGACGGTACCAACACAGCGGACAACCAACATCCCTCTGCAGACAAAGCTGCTGGCTGTGCTGCACCTGTTGGCCTCTGGTATCCCCCCAAACAACAACCGCCCGAGTCGGAGGAGTCTCACAGCCAGCCCCATCCAAGTTCCTCACACCTGTCCTGGATGCCCTCACCAGCTAGGGACCCCAGCACCTATAAGTCACCCACAATGCACAGGAACAGCTGGAGACCAAGCAAGGACTATACGCCATAGCTGGATACCCGCACGTGTTGGGGGCAATCAACTGCACACATGTCCCACTTGTGCCCCCTGCCAACACCGCACACAATTACTGCAACAGAAAGCACACGCATCCCATCAACGTGCAGGCAAAAGTGGACCACAGGGGACTCCTCACCAATGACGTAGCCAACTACCCAGGCAGTGCGCATGACCCCTTCATCTTCCGACAGTCCAACATCAACCAGCGCTTCCAGGATGGCACCCATGGGAATGCACTGCTCGTTGGCAAGTACCAAATGAACACACCACACACCTCAACCCCACAATCATGCAACTCACAACTCTGGCACTGCACACGTCCCAAAATCACATACAACATGCCAAACAACATGCCCCCCCACCAGACACGACAGCACAACTTACTGTGGCAACCTTGGTTAGCCATGTACATGAGCCATCAACGGCATGGCACCTCAGCCACACAATACCGGAATGTGGGGAGAGGTGGGAACCAGGCATGTGCGAAGGAGGCAAGTGACCCATGAATGAGTATGTACACAATGCCAAGTGTGGCAGAGATGTGCTGGACAGACTGCAGTATGCAGACCACAGACATAGCTATGTCTACATGCACTGCTGGTGTTTGGAGTGTAGTGGACATTGGACGCAAACATGTCACCCCAGCCAGTGGGGAAGATCGCGGAATGGTAGCTTGTGATGTCCCCCCTGTAAGCGTGTGCGGAGTGGGCTGGCCCGGCGTACGCCAGGCCAGCATAGGGGTGTGAATAAGAAGCACGTACCTCTGGGCGTGGTCCTCTTCCGGAATGCCCAACGTGTCTGCCAGGGCGGCACCTCCCACCCCGCCACGAGGCAGACGCCGTCACCGTGAGCGGTGTGGCCTGCGATCCTGTGCGCCTGCTGCACCCTGGGCCGCTGGTCCCCGAACCCGTCATGCCCGCCCCTGCGCAGCCAGGCCTCACTGCTCACCTGCCGACACCGGCGTGTGTCAAAGAGGGCCCACCACGTGTCGGTGCAAGCTCCAAGACCGAGGCCCGCGACCTTCGCAGCCTCCTCAGACCATCACGGCCCCCGCCACACAGGGCCGCTTTATTCCTTTTTCGTTGACGTACTCCACCGCTGCCTCGGGCCTACACTACGCTCAAGTAGGTCACACATTTGGAACTGAGTCTTGATTACACATTGGCCGAGTACACATGTCAATGCCGAGTTTAACTCACTATACTCCCTTCGATGTGGTGACACAAAGTATGTGCATGGCATCCCAACCACACGTGTCCGTGGGCCATTGATGACTACGCCTTCGGACTACACTGCGGTCCTGCAGGCCCCACACAAATCCATGCCAGTCCATACCAGGCAGGACACGGCATCGTCGCTGGCTAAACACCCGCTCAGCTCTGTCGCTACTGCCTCAGTCAACCACGAGTCATCCCCACATGCCATTTCAATGCCGTGTGTTAGTGTTCCAGGAAAAGCTTGCTGGACAGCGGTTGGCCCGCACTGGCCGCTGCCTCCGGCCTCAACTGCGGTCCACCTGGGCTCACACATCAAATCGAGTCCTGACCTGCCCGGACGTCGCATCACCGCAGGATGCACAGGCCACCACCGCCAGGAACAACTTCAAACAACAGGTGCCAGAGTCGGAAGTGTCTTACTGCCAGACTGTCAGAGTTGCTCACACCTGTTGTGTGTGCCATCATCAGCTTGATACCCTGCTCAGCTCCTCAGGTGCCACTAACTCAGTGCACCACAAATCAATGAACATTCTGCTTGCATGTTGGGTGAACACTGTACTCCCTCCGGCTACCACCATGATGCCTCACAGTTGTTTCTGTTGTGCTGGTGTTTTATGTTTCTGCTTCAATTGTGATCACTGTTCAAGTTGTTGCCAGCACCAATGACTCCATGAGGGCTGGCTTACACTCACCCCACACACATCCAGCACATGCGTCACTGTACATGTGACCATGCCAATAAAGGTGTCGAGCGCAGGTGCCCGTGGCCAGTTCAACGAACTTACTGTGTGTGTCCGTGTGCTCATGATGTATGCATTAGTGCCCCGGCCCCACAACCTTACATTGTGGCATGTACAGAGGACGCAGCCATGTCACCGCAGGCAGTGGGTGGGACATTGCACATGCATTATCGTCCCCCACTCAATACGTAAGTGGAGTGAACTTGGCCGGCGTACGCCAGTCCGGCGTGGGGGTGTGGGTGATTGTCCCGTGGCTCTGGGTGTGGTTCAGTACTGGAAATGTGCAAAGGCATGTGTCTCTGTCGCAGTGTGGGTCTCCGTTGGGGAGTGTAGGTGGTCCCTGATGGGAATTGGACACCCACGTATGTGATCTAGTTCGTCTTCCATGAGGTAGTACCCCACCCGCACATGTTCGGCCAGCCACTTCTGGCAGTCTGACAGCTGGCCTTGGAATGGGATGTGTGCTTAGGTGGGCTGCTGGGAGCCAGCCAGGGTGGTGGGTGCGTCCAGCTGTGTTGTCCGTGCAGGGGGTGGTGTATCCTCGATGCAGCGGTGCTGCCCAGCTCCTGGAGCTCTATTGCCTGGGATGTCCATGGACTGTTGTGGGGCGTCGGTGTCAGAAGTGTGGAGGTCCTCTTCAGCATCACTGATGGGTTGTCAAGTCTGCTCTGCTGAGGGTGTTGTTTGTCCCTCTGCAATGTGAAGGGGAGATGCTTGTTGACATTGTGTTGGCATATATGTTGACGCATTGTTCGAGTTTACATACAGACTGCATGACAATGTACATTGTGACTGTTTGGGAGGGGCGGACTATTTGATGCGTGATAGTGGACATTTGGACTACATGAGGTGGGTGATGTTGTACACGTACATTTTCATCTCACAGTTTCCTGCTATGTCAGATGTGATTTGCCATTTTCTACGCACAGGCAGACCCAGTTGTGTCCTCTGTTCTGCAGTGTAAGTGTTGCACTGTGTCCCACATTGTCGTCTATGTGGATGTGCTGTGATTGATATGTGTGTGTGCGGCATTGTGTGAGAGTCGCACCTGCAGCTGTGATTTTGCTGCCCCTTATCCCTTGGAGGCGGTGTGCCTTTGGCTTTCGTGCTTTTGAGGTGCTGTGATGTTGGCGACTTGGGTCATTTGTGCTCTTGGACGGTTTTAGTACTCTTGTGCATTGTTTGTCTGCAGATGTATTGTTGAGGTCAGTGGTTGTTTGTGCACGTGGATGTGTCAGAGTGTGACCTGCTCCTTCCGGATGTGGTCCACACTCAGCCACCTCAGTCTCGTGGCGTGCACAGTGTCATGGTGATTGTACTCCGGCCATGCTGCTCGTCATGTGGTGTCACTTGCGTTGTCAGTGTGGCTCTCGCACACGCATCTTTGCTGTGTTTCGCACTGGTGCATGTGTGTGTTGTGGAATTGGTGTTGTGTGGGGTGGGACCCCTTTGGGCACATGGTGTACGGGGGCCTACTTGATGTTTATATGTGTTCTGCAGTGTGCCACGGGGATCAGGGACATGAGCCAGGGTCGTTGTGGGTGTGCGGTGTGCTACACGTCGTTGTGCATGTGTGCCATTGTGCCCGTCCCCCCAGTGCCTGTTCGTTACTCACCCTGTTGATGTTGTGTCAAGTCATGGCGAGCAGTGTCCGGACTCCAGACTCCTTGCACCGTCTCCACAGTGATGACTGTGGCCACCATTTGCTCCAGCTCCTCCTGTGGCGCAGGACTCCCACCTCCATTCGCCGTTGCTGCCTTCCTGTTGGCAGCGGGTTTCTGCTTGGTTTGGCTTTTGACATCGTGCCAGCGCATCTTGGCCTCCTCAGCACTCCGACTGCATTCACGATGGGATGCCATTTTTCCGTCTGTATTGCCAATGACACGGTGGTGGTGACGGACAGTTGTTGTTAGTGGTCTGTCACCTCCGTGACGACGATCGGATTTTCCTGTGGACTGTACCCCGTCTTCCTCTTCCTCTTCTCCTTGGCCTTCCCCGACCCCGAGTTTCCTTGCTGGTGGTCTGTGGGGCTTGTGGGGTTCGCGTTGACCTGGGCACTCATTCTGGGTGCATCCATGTTGCTGCGTAGTTTGATTTGTTTATGGTGTGTTTTTCTTGTTCAGCTTTTATGGTGCATTTTCCCGCCAGACGTGTGGGAATTGCAGGCCTATCGCTGGTTGTCGCTGTTTTTTTTTTCGAGGTTGGCCTCATCGCAACTTTATTCGCGTTGGTGTTTTGCATGTTTTCGGCGTCGCGTTGATTTTTACGCGGTCATTTGTCGCGTTATCGTGGGACTATCGCATGGTGACGCCAGGTTGAGAATGCTACGTTAACACGGCGTTGTTTTCCCGCGATGGACTGCGATGTGCAAAGTTGCGTTAAGCTGAACTTGTGGTGGTTATCACACGTTCTTGTGAATATGCCCCTGAGAGTAGTTGCGACGGCCTCCCTTCTGATGAGCCTTAGGCAGGGCAAGACGTTGCTATGATGACGGTTCCGCCCAGAGATGCGGCGAGGTGAAATTGAAATGCTGCTGCCAATCAGGACTGCACCACGTTTGTGAGCGAAGTGCAGGGCCTTGAATGAAATCAGCAAAGAGCTCAGAGCCCAGCTCGGGATCGGGCCAGCACTGACTTCCTCAAACATAAAGTTCTTGATCCTTGCAGAGTGGAGAGCCAGTTCTCAGGAAAAAGGCTTCTGCATTAGTGTAGGGAAAGCTGTAACAAAGTCTTTGATGGCCCTGAAAATTCAAGAACAGGGGGCAATCCAGCAAGCCCTTGGAGATCATTTGGAGGGAAGATAGAGTCCTTCCAGCAGAGTCAGGGAGCAGCAGGCAGCAGGGCAACAAGCAGAAAAGCAATCCTTTCAGAACAACAGTCCAGTTGAGCCCTTTAAAGAGCACAGCAGTCCTTCTGACAGAGGTTCAGATCAAGATCCAGAAGTGCCTGACTTAAGGGGGGGGTCACAGACCCACTACTTATACCCAAAAGTGCATTTGATGTAGGGAATGACTTCAAAAGAACTCTCTGAAGTGCACAAAGATCCTTTTCAACCCAGTCCTGTCTTTCAGGCTAACCCTGGGGTGTAAATCAGTGTTTTGTGTGAGAACAGGACACAGCCTAATCAGATGTAAGTATGAGCCCCTTCTCCCCATTCCTGTCCAAGAAGGCTATCAAAATGCAGATGAATGCAGATGAGTCCTTTGTCACACTCAGCTCTTCCTGTGTTTGTGGCTGTCTAGAATGAATGCACAAAGTGTAGCTCTCACCCAGCCCAAACGTGTATTGGAAACAGGCTGTCAGACACAAAGAGCAGAAAGTAAAGAGAAGTGTCCACTTTCTAAAAGTTGCATTTTCAAAACAGAAATGTTAAATCCAACTTCACTAGTAAGAAGGATTTATCATTACCATTCCTAACATTTCAAACATGAAAAAGCTACTCCTCTCGGATCAAGAATTACAGCTTAAAAGTATAGTAAGGAATTTCCAATGCTGGCCTTAGAGAGGTGTAGGCCTCACAGTAGTGAAAAAATGAAATAGGCTGTTTGCCACTACCAGGACATGCAAAACATAAAGGTACATGCCCTACCTTTTACTTACATAGCACCCTTCCCTTAGGGTTACTTAGGGCCTACCATAGGGGTGCCTTATATGTCATAAAAGGGGCTTGGCAAGTAGTTTTAAATGCCAAGTCGAAGTGACAGTAAACTGCACACACAGGCACTACAGTGGCAGGCCTGAGACAGGTTTGAAAGACTACTTAAGTGGGTGCACAATGAGTGCTGCAGGCTCACTAGTTTAAACAGAATACAACACCAGGTGGTTGTGAAATTCAAATACCTCTTTACTTATGCATGAGGAACATCATACTTAATAAACATGGCCCCTAAATGATTTCAGTAGTATTTGAAAAACTTTTACAAACATTTTGAAACAATTAGTGAGATGCAGAAAAAGAGAATCCACATTCAATTTGATGGCTATACAGCAAATAATTTGTGAAAAAAACATATACAAAGGGGCCGATTCCGATCTCGGTCGGAGGCGCACCCAATACCATTCGGTCGGGAAAAAAGCCATGCGAACGCCTGTTTCCCGACCGAACCGTACATCATACCGAACGAGTAAGTACGATGCGCACAACAGCACAGAATCCGGCCGAGTCGTTCTCACCCAATCCAGATCCTGTTCTCCGACCGAGGCGAATCCGGAAACGCAGAATCGAGTCGCACGGAAGGGAAAATGCAGCCCCGTCCGGCCGGACAAGTACGATGCGCTTTCCGTATGCGCCGAACCCGTCGCTACGTCCGGCACGTCAAAGCTTCCGGGAGAGGCGCACATAAGCTCCGATTCGCGCCACAACACAATCCACGGCTACGAGGCGAACACGCCAGCGACGAGGACGACGCGAAGCAACGAGAAAGACGAACGACACGAACCAACCATGAATCCCTTCGTCCCGATCCTACCAATATTCTACATTTACCACCGGAACAGGCACGGACGCGTACGGCGCAGAAGGTAAGTCAGACACCAACCACAAAACACATACAACACGTACACGACACATCACACACACACAGAGGGATGCTGAAATTACTGACACCAGCAACAGCAGCACCATAGGGGCGGGATGCCCATCACCAATGCCACATATGCACACAGGGGCCTGGATGCGCACCACCACTACCACCCCTACCCAGGGGGGGCTGGATGCCTACCACTACTACCACCCTTAGCCAGGGGGGTGCCGGATGCCCACCACTACTACCACCCTTACCCAGGGGGTCTGGATGCCTACCACTACTACCACCCTTAGCCATGGGGGTGCCAGATGCCTACCACTACTACCACCCTTAGCCAGGGGGTGCCAGATGCCCACCACCACTACCACCCTTACCCAGGGGGCTGGATGCCTACCACTACTACCACCCTTAGCCAGGGGGCTGGATGCCTACCACTACTACCACCCTTAGCCAGGGGGTGCCAGATGCCCACCACCACTACCACCCTTACCCAGGGGGCTGGATGCCTACCACTACTACCACCCTTAGCCATGGGGGTGCCAGATGCCTACCACTACTACCACCCTTAGCCAGGGGGGCTGGATGCCTACCACTACTACCACCCTTAGCCAGGGGGTGCCAGATGCCCACCACCACTACCACCCTTACCCAGGGGGCTGGATGCCTACCACAACTACCACCCTTAGCCATGGGGGTGCCAGATGCCTACCACTACTACCACCCTTAGCCAGAGGAGCTGGATGCCTACCACTACTACCACCCTTAGCCAGGGGGGTGCCAGATGCCCACCACCACTACCACCCTTACCCAGGGGGGCTGGATGCCTACCACTACTACTACCACCCTTAGCCATGGGGGTGCCAGATGCCTACCACTACTACCACCCTTAGCCAGGGGGGCTGGATGCCTACCACTACTACCACCCTTAGCCAGGGGGTGCCAGATGCCCACCACCACTACCACCCTTACCCAGGGGGCTGGATTCCTACCACTACTACCACCCTTAGCCATGGGGGTGCCAGATGCCTACCACTACTACCACCCTTAGCCAGGGGGGCTGGATGCCTACCACTACTACCACCCTTAGCCAGGGGGGGCTGGATGCCTACCACTACTACCACCCTAAGCCAGGGGGGTGCCAGATGCCCACCACCACTACCACCCTTAGCCAGGGGGGCTGGATGCCTACCACTACTACCACCCTTAGCCAGGGGGGTGCCAGATGCCCACCACCACTACCACCCTTACCCAGGGGGCTGGATGCCTACCACTACTACCACCCTTAGCCATGGGGGTGCCAGATGCCTACCACTACTACCACCCTTAGCCAGGGGGCTGGATGCCTACCACTACTACCACCCTTAGCCAGGGGGGTGCCAGATGCCCACCACCACTACCACCCTTAACCAGGGGGGCTGGATGCCTACCACTACTACCACCCTTAGCCATGGGGGTGCCAGATGCCTACCACTACTACCACCCTTAGCCAGGGGGCTGGATGCCTACCACTACTACCACCCTTAGCCAGGGGGTGCCAGATGCCCACCACCACTACCACCCTTACCCAGGGGGGCTGGATGCCTACCACTACTACCACCCTTAGCCATGGGGGTGCCAGATGCCTACCACTACTACCACCTCTACCCATGGGGGGCTGGATGCCTACCACCAACACCACCCCCACTCATAGGATGGACAATGCATGACACAACCAGCACACCACAACCTAGGGAATGCAAGAAAAAGACATCCCCCCAACACCATGACAAGCGTGTGTAGACTGTGTCAAATGCCTACAACACTGAACATGACTTTGAACATACAATGTGACCCCCTATCACATGTGCCACACATATATGTGTGTGGCCCCCACAATGCAAGCAGGCCATGACCATTGTGGCAATGGGGTCCAACCCCCATCATCACAGTGACCAAAAGGTAAGTGTGGGGTCCATAGCTGAAGCACATTTTGAACATTGTGGCAATGGGGTCCAACCCCCATCATCACAGTGACCAAAATGTAAGGGTGGGGTCCATAGCTGAAGCACATTTTGAACAGTGTGGCAATGGGGTCCAACCCCCATCATCACAGTGACCAAAAGGTAAGTGTTGGGTCCATAGCTGAAGCACATTTTGAACATTGTGGCAATGGGGTCCAAACCCCCATCATCACAGTGACCAAAATGTAAGTGTGGGGTCCATAGCTGAAGCACATTTTGAACAGTGTGGCAATGGGGTCCAAACCCCCATCATCACAGTGACCAAAATGTAAGTATGGGGTCCATATCTGAAGCACATTTTGAACATTGTGGCAATGGTGTCCAAACCCCCATCATCACAGTGACCAAAATGTAAGTGTTGACAAAGAAAAAGCTGCAACTGCCAAACTGCATGTATGATTCCTGGTCACAGAACATAAAACATATCAGTGGCAAAGTAGTGCATGTGTCCCATTGCAACATAAATTGGGGGAGGCAAATACTGCAGTGCAAATAAGACATACCTTTGGCCATGTGCACACAAACAACACCCATGGGGGCTGACACAGTCAACATTCATCAATGACACAATGACAGAAGTGACCATCAGAATGCAGACCCACATATTTGCACCAATGGGCACACAAATGCAGATACCCTGTGGAGACTGTAGATGTGAGGTGAACAGATACCATACCATGGCAGCAATGGGACACACAAACCATGATCATTGTGCTGACCGATGACCTAGGAGTCGCAGGGACAGCAGGGGAAACCCACCAAACTACATACAGCCAATGGCACACCCAAGATATGCCAATGCAGTGGTGCAGATGCACAAACACAAACAGGCAGACCCACACTGCACATCATACACAACAGGTGAGGGGGGTGCCAGTGTCCCCAGGCAACCACACAACACATGAGGAGGCCTGAATACCAATCATACAGATGTGCATACAGTGCCACACAAAGGTAACTCATGGATCCAAATCCCCTATGTGGGCAAGCAGGCATTGTCAGATGAGAGGGAGCACAAATCACACATGTCACACAGGCACGTAGGAACAGCAACTGACACAGCAAGACACAGACACACCACAGCACTACCCCCATGTCCCCCACAATGTGGTGACCCTGGGCTGCATTACAATCCCACTGTGATGACAAAGCTAAATGTCGTTCACACTGTGAACCACAGTCATGTGTCCTGAGCAACAAACTACCATCACACCTACACAAGCACAAATCAATCAGCACGGCCAGTAAGCCAAGGCCAACATGGAGGCAGGGGTCTAGCCGGGCAACAACTCTCATCTGCACACACTCAACACCACACACCTCGACCTCCAACAATGTGCAGCAGGGAAGCTCACATGCACTGGTGACATTGCACATGCACCCATGACTATTCCAGGGTGGTGGGTGGGAACCAAGGTGCAGAAACACATCACACATGGCCACTCAACAAGACTCCTGAATGTCTGACACACTGCACACTACGCTGTACATGGACATGACGGCAATACCACACCAACCAATGGGATCCCAGCCACAGTCACACACCAATGAAGAAGCCAAGGTCACCCACAAAGAACACACATAGACAACAACCAACATTGCAGCCCGGACCCTGAGGAGTGCCAGCAGTCACACACACAACGTGTCACAATCACTGAAAGATAACACAAACTGGAAATCACATGGCAGGGGCAAACAACAAGTGCCAAGGGGAAACCTGACTGTGACCCATCTGCGTCTGCACACAAACTCAGCCCTGACAGCAAACACACCTATGGGTGACACCCTGATGACCAGTAATGTGCCATGCACCCACATCACAGAGAACCCAGGGAGAAGACTTTGGGGGAACATAGGTCAACTCAGCAAGCATCACAAACAGGTACAACACTAGGGATCACAGCATGCACAGCTAAACGGAAGTGAACACACAGACATGCTCATACAACACACACCTTGGGCGCAGGCAATGTCACAGGAGTACACACTGCCATGAGGGGACTCCACTCCTGTGTGAGGAAAGCTGTGCCATATGTTGCCTCAGTAGGGCCCCATCATGTCAGCTGAGCACTTGGTCACACAATCAACAATTAGCACCAAATGAAGGCTCCTGTCACATCAGACTGGTCATGGAAGTGCCAACGAAATCATCAGCACAGATCCAACACACTTGTATAGCAATGTTGCACTGACAACACAGATGAGTCCTTCCCCATTGATGCCCAAACCTGCATGTCCAGTGGAGATGGCCACACGGTCAGGGAAGTAGACAAATTGAACAATGGCAGGCACAACAGATGTGCAGGGGTGGAAGCCACAGATGTGAAATTGCTAATGTAAGTAGGAAATCCCATTGCCAAATACTGAACACATGACACCCTCAGATGCTGCTATGGATGACATGGATACACCACAGGATAGGACACATTCCCCCTGGATCACATGGGTTCCTGCACAGTAACACTTCATTATCATGAGACCAAATATCACCATCACTGCAGCAAGGGCATGGTTAGCATCATCAACAACATGTACATCAGAAGCATAAGCACTAGAGAACAGAAAGTTGCTTTATTCAGCATATGTGTGTATTGAAAAGTGAAAGTCCAGAAAAACCACAAAGGCCAATGGCCAGTCCATTGTCAAAGTCCAAACAGGGTGACAGTGGCAGATGTCACCCTACGCATGCCTGCACTGCACAAAACCAGGGACAATCCACTAGGAGGGGCAACCGGGGGGGCAGGCCAGGCACTGCAGGGACAGGATCAGGGCTCACCAGGAGGAAGCAGGGAAGGGGTGGTGGGTGCTGGCGAGCCACTGACAACTGCAGTGGAGGTGTCTGACATGGTGTGTGCCGGCACAACTGGGGGGCATGACTCAGATGTTGTGGGTGCCGGCACGACTGCAGTGGACCCTGCAGATGGAGTGGACAGGTCTGCCACTGCAGTGCCCAAGTCAGACAGGGTGGTAGTGGACTCCACTGCAGTGCCTACCACCAGGGGAGGAGAATGGGGAACAGGCAAGGTGGGCTGGACAGAGGGGGAGGACACCCTCACCACATCAGTGGCACAGACAAGCGCAGCGGGGGTGTGGTGCCGGGAGAGCAAGTGGCAGGGGGAGAAGGCCGGATCCTCTTGGGGATGGTATATCTGTGGGTGGGGGAACCTGGGGCAGGGTGTGGTGGGGGCACCTGTGGAGTGGGGGCCTGAGGGATGGAGGAAGGAGACCTGGTGCCTGAGCTGCAGGGCGGCGGCAGGGTCTTGCTCTTACGACTCCGGGGGACTTGCGGGTGGGGGCCTCAGTCTGTCTGCGCCTGGGGGAGGGTGTCCGGGGGCGAGGGGCACTCTGCTCCGTGTGGGTGGGCTTCCTCTTCCCCCTGAATGCTGTATCAGCTGGATCGGAGGGGAAGAGGCCGAGGTCACTGAGGAAGAGCCGCTGGGTCTTTGGGGTTGCAGGTGAGGCAAGGGAGGGTGCTTTGGAGGGAGAGGCAACTGAGGACTGCGCAGTGCTCGTGGATGCGTGTGTGTGTTCCAGGGCCCCATCCCCTGTGAGTCTGGTTTCAGTCCCCTGACTGTGCGTGCGTGTGCATTTTGTTTGTGGTGTGTGTGTCTGTGTGCTGGACGTGTGTGTGCTGGTGTGTGCCTGTGCCGGTGTGTGTGTGCTTGGGACTGGGTAAGGTGCTGGGGAGTGTGGATGGAGCAGAGGCAGGAGGGGTGAGGGACTGTCTGAGGAGGGACACTGCTGCCGTCAGGGAGGAGTCCATGGACCTATTGCCCCTCTGTAGGTCAGACATGCCCGATGAGATGCCCTCCATGAACGACACCAGCTGAGTCAACAGAGCGGTGTGCGCATGGAGGACACTCAGCATGGCTGTCTGCCCTACATGGAGCTGGCGAAGGAGGTACACAGACTCCTCACTCAGGGCAGCAGGGGACACAGTGGCAGGGGGTGCGGTGCCTGGCCCAAAGGAGACACGCTCCCGAACATGGGAGCCTCTACAGACCTGGGGAATGGGAGCCGATGGGAGGGCGGTGGTGGTGCTGGTGGTGGCGGGGACAGCAACACTAGCTGGGGTGTGGTGGCTGCTGACACCTGCCTCCATAAGGGAGTCATCCTCCGAGCCGCTGTGGTCCTCAGCTGAGGTGGATGCTGCTGAGGACTGCTCGGTGTGGCTCCCTCGCCCTCCGTGCCACTGGGTCCCTCCGACCACTCCTCGGCTGCTGACCCAGTCTGGCTCTCCGGCTCCTCCTGGTCCGTGGAGCTGTCCCCTTCCGTGGCCGTGGATGTATCTGCAAACAATGGGGAAACAGACAGACATCAGTCACCTGCACCAAACGCACACACCACTGTGAGCACAGCACATTACAGAGCAAGCCCTGGCATCATTAGTTGAACATTGCTAAAAGTGCCCTAACTGAACAGGAGAAGCCAATTGTCAGTCTGATGCCAATCATGGCACTCACATCCCACATGGCCTTGCACCCATCTGTCTGGTGTCTGTTGGATAGCAACACCCCAGTGTGGACACATGCACCAACTACACAGTAGTTGGACAGTGCAGAGGACACGGTGTAGCATGTGGACATGCACACATCACAACTCTTGCCACTGAGTCAGTACAGGTTTCCGGATGAAAGGGATGCCCAGAGTCAAATAGGAAATGCATGTGATGCATACCAGCGACAGACACCATGATGCACCCATGTCCTGATAGCCATCGCCACAATGGTGTGCATGTAGCACATGTCACTCCCCTGCAGGATCACCAATAAGTAGACACATGCCATGGCGGAGGCATGACTGCTAAGTCATACATCACTGTCTCAGTGATGTATGACTTGGCAGCCAGACAACAACACTCTGCACTGTGTCACAATAGTAGGTCATGGGGAATGCAAGTCCTGGAGCTGCACAAGTGCACATGTACATCCCCCACACAACACATCATCTTAACCCTCATCTGTCCAGGTCATACCGATTGGACATATGGGAGACCTGTGACACTACCCTCTGAACCTGAGCCCCTCACAATCTGCTGTGAATGGGAAACAGCTGCCTGAACTTCACATTCGCATACCCCAGTCTGCACGGGCAGCTGATCAAACACCTATGTGACACACAAGTATCGTCTCCTATGGTCACATCTCCAGTCGCATGCTGGGCCCCTACCGAGAAACACCCCAGCAGTCCTGGCAACAAATCCACAGCACACTGACACAGAGGCAGACACCTGAGGGGTCAAATCACTGCGCACAACGTGTCAGCTGATACCCGGGAGTGGGAGTACAGGTGTATTGGATGGGCTGGAGTAGGCATGACTGTCCTGCCCCACATGAATGAGGGATGAGCCCTGGACAGTGGATAGCTGGCTATGTATGTGTGACACACGTAATCTGCACACTCCTGGGGCCCAAACATTGTTCCCACCCGCTGCATGGGTGTGTGCCAGATACCCCAGGCACATGTGGTGGCTCAGCTCAGCAAGTGGACCGCATATGAAAGCAACACGCAGATTACATGTCCAAACACAGGCATTGTGTGAACAATGGACCCACCCATGATGCCCACAACAGAGTTAGGGAAACAGATGCTGTCCCCCACCTTGAGTGAAGCAAACTGCAAGGACACAGTCCCAAGTGACACAATTCCCTGAATGTAAGGGCCACACCTGGGTATCAGATGAGGAGTGGGCAGTGCACAATAGAGGGACATGGCTCCTGGACAACATGACTGCTGTACTGTGGCAGTTTAACCAGGCCAGAGGAGGGCACATAGCATGTAATACAGAGTTCACAGTGCAGTCTTTGACTCACCCCCTCCTTGCTGCTGTCTGGCCTTCAGCTGCCCATCCAGGTCTGGAAACACCACCGCCAGGATCTGGAGCATGTGGGGGTCAGGGTCCGTGTTCCGCCCCTCCTGCGAGGAGGCGACAGCTTCAGCTGGACCCGTGCAATCCTCCGGGTCCAGCCCCGAAGGTCCTGCCACCTCTTCTGGCAGTTGCGGATCCGGCGCTTGTAGACCCCACGGACCGGACAGCCCGGACGATGTCCTTCCAGATCTCCTGCTTCCGATGGGCATTAACCTGTGAGGATGACAAAGTGAAAAGGCCATAACTACACATGCAACATATCCGTGCATGACACAGTTGTATATACATGTCTCAATCACAGGGGCACATGATGTACACAGGCAGTGCAACGCTGCCCATGGACAGTTTGCCAGAAGTCACTACATGGTATCATTGCATGGGAAGTAAAACCTTGTTCAAATGCACTGTCACTGCACCATACCTGTCCAGTGCATGTCACTACACACTATGGGGGTGACAACTACTCAGTGAGCCTGCTAGCCAGTGGCGTGCAGACTTTCAGCCTTGCTAGTCAGACAAAATGCACATTCAGAAAGGCAGTGCACAGAACACTCACCTGCTCCCCTGGTGTCCCATACAGCTTGCTGTACTGTGGAAGTAGGCTGTCCAGCAGGGCCTGGTTCTCCTCAAGGCTGAAGGCTGGGGCTCTCTCCACAGTACGTGCCATTGCAGGGTCCAGAGGGGGCAGAGACAGCAGCAGTGCAGTGGCAGATGTCGTCCTGGAGCATGTAGTGCAGGCAAGTGAGCTCTCAGGGGAACAGCCAGCAATATATATGTGCTGCAGAGGCAGATACTGTCCCATGTGTCCAAAGTGATAGGTCCAAGTCGTTTGCATCTTCTGAATCTGGCCAATCCATGGAATAGCAGCACCAATACACGCCCACAGCATCCTTCAAATCTTCAACTTCATGACATACATGATTTTGCAACATTGTTGTGGGTGACCAACTGAATTTCCAGCAACCGACTCGTTCGAATTTCGAAAACGCGTCCGTTGCCAGGCTAGGCCATTGTCAATGGGTGCGCACCGATCGGTCCATTGCTGTTCAACGCGTACAGGAGTACAACGCGTACCCGCACACATTGAATGCAATGGGCCGGCCGGGCGCACCGATCGGTCCATTGCGTGTACAACGCGTACAGGGGTACAACGCGTACCCGCACACATTGAATGCAATGGGCTGGCCGGGCGCACCGATCGGTCCATTGCTGTTCAACGCGTACAGGGGTACAAAGCGTACCCGCACACATTGAATGCAATGGGCCGGCCGGGCGCACCGATCGGTCCATTGCGGTACAACGCGTACAGGGGTACAACGCGTACCCGCACACATTGAATGCAATGGGCCGGCCGGGCGCACCGATCGGTCCATTGCGGTACAACGCGTACAGGGGTACAACGCGTACCCGCACACATTGAATGCAATGGGCCGGCCGGGCGCACCGATCGGTCCATTGCTGTTCAACGCGTACAGGGGTACAACGCGTACCCGCACACATTGAATGCAATGGGCCGGCCGGGCGCACCGATCGGTCCATTGCTGTTCAACGCGTACAGGGGTACAACGCGCACCCGCACACATTGAATGCAATGGGCCGGCCGGGCGCACCGATCGGTCCATTGCTGTTCAACGCGTACAGGGGTACAACGCGTACCCGCACACATTGAATGCAATGGGCCGGCCGGGCGCACCGATCGGTCCATTGCTGTTCAACGCATCCCTGTACAAGTGACTGGCATATGTCACCATGCCTGTCTCAGATGAACATATGCCAGCCACAGATAGCTCCCAGGGAGTGAGGGGCACACCTACAACACCACAGCCTGTCCAAACTGTATCATAAGGCATGTAAGGCTGCATTTCCTATTGTGTGTATGTTGGTGTACATGTTGTCCTGTGGGTGTCACCTGGGGGCAGCCACCCCCAGGCTGTGCACGTGTTCATGGGGACAGGATCCTGGGTGTTACGTGTACATGACCACTGTGATGTGCAACTGTTCATATCTGTGCATGTGCCATGGTCACATTTCAGGGTGGTGTATGTGTATGTCATGTCACATACCCCGTGAGTCCCATGTGGGACGGTATGTTTGAGCCAGGGTGTCCCAGTGGCACAATAGTGATGGTCCTCCACAGTCTGTGTGCATGTAGTGTTTACAATGTCTCTGATTTCATGTGCACAATGGGAGACAGTCTCCACATCCACGTTGTGTGTGCATGGACTTTGATGTTGTGCGTGTGTGTGTCACAGACGTCCATGTCTGTCCTGCAGTGGCAAGTGGGACCACTACCTGTGGGGGTCATGGTTGTTTTGCTGTGGTGTATACATGATACTCCATGTAATGCCAGTGTCCATGTGGCAATACAGGGTCCCTGGGAATGTACCTGTCGTTGAGCTGTGATGCCTGGGGCACATCTGTCCTCACATGTCACTGTGGGGGGTGATTGTGACATGGCATCAGGAGATGGGAACTGTGACACGGCCTCATGATATCCAATGGGCCAACCTGGGACTTATTGATGCCACTTGTTGAACCGTGATGACAGATGTTGGCCATGTATGTACCATACATGTCCTTACGGAACTGCACACTTCATGTAGTTGTGCCTCATAATGATGTATGCTGTGATATTGAGTGTGTTCAATGCCGCATATGTGGGGTGACTGACAATCTTGCTTTCTTCTCCTCTGCACTGCAGGGCTCCTGCTGTCCATAGACCATTCCCAGACCTGGCAACGATGGTGGAACGGGACAGCATCCGACGGTACCGCTTCACCAGGCAGCTGATTGAGGATTTGGCAGTGCAGTTGGCCCCACATTTGCAGCCTGGCCGGCCGTATCCTACAGCGCTGACCCCCAAGGTGAAGGTGATGGCAGCCCTACACTTCTTTGCCACCGGTACCTTCCAACATACTGTGGCGACTGCTGGTGGGATGTCACAGACCATGTTGAGCCGTGTGCTCCGCGATGTTTTGGAGGCAATGTTGCTATACCTGAACCGGTACATCTATTTCCCTAGACTGCAACGACTCACTGACGTGAAGAGTGACTTCTATGCCCTGGGGAGGATGCCGCATGTCATTGGCTCCATTGATGGGACACATGTGGCTTTGGTACCACCACAGGCCCAGGAGCAGGCCTACCGTAACCGCAAGCACTACCACTCGGTCAATGCACTGGTGGTGTGTCTTGCAGATATGACCATCACACACGTGTGTGCCCGTTTCCCTGGTTCAGCACACGATGCCTTTGTGATGAGGAGTAGTCGCATCCCCAGGATGATGGCACAGATGCGGAACCAGCGTGCCTGGCTTGTCGGTGTGTACTGACTTTGTGCCATTGTGTGTGATCTGATCTGTAGTATTCCGCCCACTTTTCCAAGTCAGCTAATGTGCACTTGTCTGTCCGTAGGTGACTCGGGATACCCCAACATGCCGTGGTTGCTGACACCCCTCAGGAACCCTGTGACACCAGCCCAGATGCGCTACAATGAGGCACATGGTCGGACCAGGAGAGTGATTGAGCGGACATTTGGTCTCCTGAAGAGCCGCTTCCGCTGCCTGGACAAGACAGGAGGGTCCCTCCCATATGCCCCAGCGAAGGTGTGCAAGATTATCATCGTCTGCTGCATGCTCCACAACCTGGCAGTGCGGAAGGAGTTGCCTCTCATCCAGGATGACAATGACCAACATCCGCCACCTGTGGAGGATCCTGGCCTGGACCACGATGCCAGTGATGATGATGATGATGAGGGTGATGTCCGCACACAGCTCATCACCAACTTCTTTAGCTGAATGTGAGTATCCTGAGGTGTCATGTCAATGATGTGAGTTGGCATGATATGTGTAGGTGGTGCTCTGGTGCTGTTGGAGTGTGTCCATGGGCTACTTGACTGGATGTGTGTAGCGATGTGTGCTTACAGGTGGTCTGTACTCCCCAACAGTGTTGACATGCTAACTTGGTTCTGGGTGGGTATCTTGTAACATGTATTGTGCATGAGTTTTGCTGTTCTGTCCTGTTCTCCATTGCTTTTGACTGTGTGTCATTTCTGTCCTTCACAGGGTACTTTCAGATTCGTTTGGTCAACTGTGTCCACCGACGACGTGATTGTACTTCCAGGGTGGTAGCTGTTGTGTCCCTACAGGTGATGTGCGCCACACCCATGGACTTCCTTCCTTCTACAGTTGTTGACTGTGTGCCCGCTGCCAGGTGGGATTACCTTGCATCTGTAGTGGTTACGACATGTTGCAACTGTGTAATAAACCTGTGCTTCACTTTGTGATGTGCGTTGTCTGTGGTCACACATTTGACTGCCATTTGCTTACTGCACCTGTGGGCTACTTGACTACAACTGGGAATAGGTGTGGTGTCTGTGCATTGCACCGTCTTCCCTGGCAACATCAGTGTAGGCAATGAGTCAGATGGCCTAGGTGTGTATGTGTTGTGTAGCCCTGGTGGTGTGTCTCCCTCATATGTGTCACGTTGCCTTTACTCACATGCCTGTGTTGTACTTGCTGTTGCAGTCCGCATACACAGTGTAATTTTGCAGTTCATCATCCCCATGACAGCACCCACGTTGGAATCACAACAGAGGCAAGTATGGTGTATTAGTGTGTTTATTGTGATACATTTGTGTGAATAGTGCATAGGATTGTTAGTGCTGTACATTTATATTGCAATCAGAAGTTCCTAGGTGAATTGAAAGTCCTGGTAGACAAAATCCCCAGTATCGGGGCCACAGTTGTCTGAGACATTGGTCCAACTTGTACTCCCCATGTCATGTGTGGGAGTTGTGTTGCCGTCAACAGGGTGAACAGTCTGTGCACAAAGGTGAACATCCAGAACAGGTTCAGGCTTCCTGGGGGTTGCACTTGGCCATCGGCCTCTCACTTGCCCCTCCTCGGACGACCCCTCTTCTTTGGGGGGGCCCCTCAAGTACAGGCTGCTGCGGTGCAGGGGACTCTCCGCCAGAGTCATCCTCCCTCCCTGTGGCAGTTGCAGTTTGTTCAGCACCAGATGTTGTTGGCACACAGGGAGGTGTAGACTGGTTACTGTTCATCTGGCGGAGGCATTGCAATATGTCCCTGTGCACCGCCGTCATCTCTTGCAGTGCGTCCCACTTGGACTCCACGCGGGACATGTGAGAGTCCAAGCGGGCATGATGGGCAGCCTGCTGCTGTTTCATGTCTCTGAGGAGCCCCACTACCTGGCTGAGATCTCCGGTGCTGGACTGGTACGCATCGGCTATGCGTACCAGTTGTGGGTCGTCATGCACACCAGACACCTCTGCAAGCAGCGACCTCTGTCTCCCACCCCTCCCACCACCCCTGCCGACATGTGCAGTGCGTGCAGTGGCACGCACAGATGACCCTGGTCCCCCTTGGGGGTTGGTGGTGGTGGTGGTGTCCATGGCCCCACGTTGGTCCAGGGTCCCTGTGCTGGTGGTGCTCCTTGTTCTGTCCATGTCGGCAGGGATGGTATTTGTGGTGACAGTCGTTGGAGGGGTGGGTGCAGGGGGTGCAGCTGGTGGTCCTGCTGGTGCTGCAGCTGGTGGTCCTGCTGGTGCTGCATGTTGACTTGCACCGGAGGTGCCAGGTTGGTCTTCTTCGTCCGAGGAGGGCAGAGGCTGTACGACACCAGTGAGCTCTGTATCCTCTTGAGCCTGGGACTGGGACTCCTCAGCGTCTGCTGCTGTGTCCCCATCATCACCTGTTTTTGGGAGACACACACAATGTATGTTATGTTTCTGCAGGCATCAATGGTTGACACACCTGACAGTTGTGACTGTGCCTCTGGGTGCGGGCCTGTACATTGCATTGTCCTAAGTTGTCACAGTCAGGGGTTGATATTGGTGTAGCACATTGTCCTGCATTATTTGGGCATTTCTATGTATTTGTTGGGGTGTGAACATGGTCTGCATTGGTTGTATTTGGTTGACAGCCGGCCCTCCTTCCCACCCAGCCAGTCAGTTATCCCACCATGGACTGTGCTTGCATTGCAGGGAGTGAAAGTTGTCTTTCAGGATGTCAGTCAGTGGTGTCCTGCTGTTGGTTGTTGCACAGTTGCCAGCAGGGCCTTGTGCTCCCCACAGCAGTAGCCAGTGTCAGCCATCTTGTCAGTTGTTTTCCACTCCCTGTGATGTGAGCATGGTTCAGGGTGGTGTTGATGGGACAGTTGTGGGGGTGAGCTATGTCTGTGACTATGACTCCCATCATGCAATTGCCTGCACCCCACTTCCCAGCATTCCCATACTTACTTGCTTTTGTGGGGACTTCACTGTGTGTGAGTGTGACAGCAATGGCAAGATGGCTGGCAGTGTGGTCCTGCTGTTTGTTGCTGCACAGTTGCCAGCAGGGCCTTGTGCTCCCCACAGCAGTAGCCAGTGTCAGCCATCTTGTCAGTGCCTTATTCACTCCCTGTGATGTGAGCATGGTTCAGGGTGGTGCTTGATGGGCCATGTGGTGTGAGGCTGAGCAATCTGTGCCTACTACTCCCATCATGCTATTGCCTCCACCCCCTTCCCAGCATGCCCATCCTTCCTTCCTTTTGACTTTGCTTCCCTGTGGGGTGGGCTGCCTGTGCTGACAGGATGGCTGGGAGTGTTGTCCTGGCAGTTGTTTGGCTAAAAGTCCCAAGAGTGTCCCTGTGCTTCACACACCATAACCCAGGGTGGAGGTTCTTTGTGGGATCTTGAGTTAGGATGTGTGGCATTGCATTCTCCCAGGTGGGTTATGTGGAGTATGTGTTGAGGGGGTGTGTGAGGGGAGGTGCTTGTGACTATGGTCAGTGCTGCAAGTCCTCCTTCCCACCCAGCCAGATATCCCACCATGGAACGTGCTTGCATTGCAGGGAGTGGAAGTTGTCTTTCAGGATGTCAGTCAGTGGTGTCCTGCTGTTTGTTGGTGCACAGTTGCCAGCAGGGCCTTGTGCTCCCCACAGCAGTAGCCAGTGTCAGCCATCTTGTCAGTTGTTTTCCACTCCCTGTGATGTGAGCATGGTTCAGGGTGGTGGTGATGGGACAGTTGTGGGGGTGAGCTATGTCTGTGACTATGACTCCCATCATGCTATTGCCTCCACCCCACTTCCCAGCATTCCCATACTTACTTGCTTTTGTGGGGAGTTCAGTGTGTGTGGGTGTGAGAGCAATGGCAAGATGGCTGACAGTGGTGTCCTGCTGTTGGTTGGTGTGCAGTTCCCAGCATGCCCTTGTGATCCCCACGACACAGCAACAGTGTCAGACATCTTTGATGGGCCTTTCCACTCTCTGTGGGATGTGCATGCGTGAGTGTGAGCTTGCTGGGCCATGTGGTGGGGGATGTAGAGCTGTGACTACGACTCCCATCATGCTATTGCCTCCACCCCCTTCCCAGCATGCCCATCCTTCCTTCCTTTTGACTCTGCTTCCCTGTGGGGTGGGCTGCCTGTGCTGACAGGATGGCTGGGAGTGTTGTCCTGGCAGTTGTTTGGCTAAAAGTCCCAAGAGTGTCCCTGTGCTTCACACGACATAACCCAGGGTGGAGGTTCTTTGTGGGATCTTGAGTTAGGATGTGAGGCATTGCATTCTCCCAGGTGGGTTCTGTGGAGTTTGTGTTGAGGGGGTGTGTGAGGGGAGGTGCTTGTGACTATGGTCAGTGCTGCGAGTCCTCCTTCCCACCCAGCCAGATATCCCACCATGGAACGTGCTTCCATTGCAGGGAGTGGAAGTTGTCTCTCAGGATGTCAGTCAGTGGTGTCCTGCTGTTGGTTGTTGCACAGTTGCCAGCAGGGCCTTGTGCTCCCCACAGCAGTAGCCAGTGTCAGCCATCTTGTGAGTCCTTTTCCACTCCCTGTGATGTGCGCATGGTTCATGGTGGTGTTGATGGGACAGTTGTGGGGGTGGGCAATATCTGTGACTACGACTCCCATGATGCTATTGGCTACACTGACTTGCCCAGCATACACAGAATTCTTTCTTTCAGTGGTCTTCACTGTGTGTTGGTGTTGTAGTGGTGGCTACATGTCTGGATGTGTTTGTTAGTTCTATTTGTGCCACTGCCTAGCTGTTGTTGTAGTTGTGTTTGTACATGTGATGACACGGTTAAATGTGACTTTGAGATGGCATGTGTTGTGTTTATCTGACTGACATACACATTTTGGGATGATTCTGTTCTGGTTGCTGTGTAATTGCTATGAGTGCATGGTTTGACTCTCCCCTTGACAGTGATGTGTGTGTGTATTGTGGCAGAATATTGTGTACATTTGTTGTGTACTCACCAGGCTCTGGGATGTTCTCTAGTCCATAGACGCTCACTGGCGGAAGGATGGCCCGCACCTTCTCCTCCCAGGGCCTGATGTATACTGGCTTGGCAGGAGGGCCACTGCCGGTGTATTGGCTCAGGAGGTAGTCCTTCTTGAGCAGCTCCCGTACCCTCCTGCGCACGTCATACCACCAGTTCTGGATGTCAGTCTTTGTGCGCAGACATGGTGATTGTGCGTTCACCCTGTTGATGATCCTCTCCCACATCTTGGTTTTCTGGGAGATGGGTGTCTGTTGGACCAGTGTGCCAAACAGCTGTGGCTCTACCCTGAGGATCTCGTCTACCATGACTTCCAATTCACAATCTAGGAACTTGTGATTCTTCTTGGGGGCATGGTGATGGGTGGTGATGGTGAGTGATGTGTGTGTTGGTGTGCAGGTGAGGGTGTGTGAGTGTGTGTTTTGCTGGGTGTATGTGAGGTAGATATTTGTTGGTGTGCTGATGGTGTGTGGCTTGTGTGAGGGATGAGCTGTGGGTGTGTGGTTGCTGTCTGTTGAGTGCTGGCAGTAGAATAGCATTTGCAAAGGATCATGGTTGGGATTTGTGTCCTTTATATGGGTGGAGTTGTGGGTGTGTCTTTGTTCTCTGTCCCCACCCCCCCAGTATTTATTGGCTTTGTAATTGCTTGTTTGGCCTTTTTTGTGTATTTTTCCTTAGTACTTTCTGTGCATGTTGGAAACGTTCTTGTGACCGAGTCGGACCCTGCAGTTGTCTCGTACGGTCTTCTCCGTTTCGTTCACGCTGTGTTTGTGCAGTTTTCTATGCTGCGTACGCGTCGGTCGCGGTGTTTTGTGTTACTTCGGCTCGGTTTTGTATGCATGTCGGTCGTACGGCTTGTCCTCCGTACGACTCGGTCTGTGGTTTTCGCGCCTTGCATCGTACTTTGCGGTTTGGAGTTCGCGCTGTACGTTTCGGTCGGATTTGTTCCGGGTGCGTGTCGGTCGGTTCGATTCGCGTGTTTTTCCGGCCGGATTGCTGTTTTACGTGCGGCTCGGTCGTTCGGCTTGGGTTCCGTGCGTGTCGGTCGGATTTTGCACGCCTTGCATCGTACTTGGCGTGTCGGGCGCCACAGGTACGTGTCGGTCGGAATAAATTCCGGCTCCGAGTCGGTCGGTGCTTTTTCCGGCCCGAATCGGAATCGACCCCAAAGTGTTTTCAAAAAGTGCTAAAACGAATAACATTTGAACTCAAAAAAATACATAGACTGGCTAAAATACACTCTTCACCAATTCTAAATTTATGGGACCAGAGCACTCTATTTGCAGGGAACGCTCTTGGTGCTAGGACATATTGAGGGTCCAGATGTATCTAATATGGGCTTTCAAATAGTTACTTTTGGAAAAACAAATTTTAAACATCCATATTGGCACTCGTTGAACTGGGATCCCCCATTGGTCCTGGTCTACGCGTTTCAAACCCAAGATGTCCCTTGCGGGTTCTCTTCAGGACTAAGGTTTGGTTGGTTCTGCAAGGGTAAAGGGGAAAACTTTTTAACTAAGTGATCAGCAATCTCCTATTTCTTTAATTTAATAGGATTGTCATACGTTTACCTTGAAGGTCCGAAAAATGTCAAGGGCTCGGGTAGAGGTCCGTCTTGTGGTTCATTGAACAAATGATCAATAGAATGCCTCGGGTTTCACTTGTTGATACTGTAAGGATATACATGAATCCACATGAATACAACATCTTTCCTTAAATGGTCTGCTTATAAAGAAATTACGGCAATTAATGTACCTTGAATTATCGATGATTAGATTCTTATTCCAAGTGTAGAGGACGGAATCGTGATTTACTGAAAAGAAGGAACGGGGTGCACTTTGGTGAATGAGGTGTTATTCCAAAATTATTGGTGGTAAGACACAATGTTTATGACGATTCACAGTGCTTTAATTTTGATTTTGCCTGTATAATTCAGTGATTTTTATGTTTGACTGTGGATTCAGGCGCCCAGTCTGATTTCTTTCTGAAAGGAATAGAGTGATCTTGTTTACTTTTATGTTTTTTAAAAGCGCGCTTTGCGGGCACATGGAAATACTTCAATCAGGGGCTGGCTGTTTAAGCATGTTATTGGTGTTGGAGGCAGCTTGTTACTGTAAATCTCTTGTAACATTGTAACATGTTCTCTCGTGCCGTCTTTGGCGTGTAGGTGAGAGGTTCATTCTGAATGTTACATTGTTTCCCAACCGTGCACGGGTTGGACCTATTCTGTTGGTTGTTGACCTAGGCGCATTTAGTCATTACATTTTGCTCACGCTACTACAACTCCAGTCATGCCGGCACACTTTGTTGGATACTGTTATATAACGCGGGTGACTCATTCATACTTGGTACACCAAACGTGTTTACACTTACTTGGAGCCTATTTTTGCCCGATCTGCCGTACGCCGTTCTTCCTCGAGGGCTCGCAATGGCGTTCTGTTCCTCAAATCTTTTTTTGAAAAAGGGGGCATTTCTCTCGGGGTCTGGACATGCCCCGGGTTTCTGGGCGATGTAGTGTGGTAGTAGCTCAAGGCTGTAGTCATGCTTCATTTCACCAGGTAGAGCCTCAGAATCTTTGTTTGTGTTGTTAGGCACTCAATTTTTGAATCTTAGAAACCACAGTGTATTTTGTAGTGTGTCGAAACTCACAGAACCCGACACGGACTAAATACTAGGAAGTAGTCTGGCTTTCAGTTGTTAAAGCAATTTCGGTTATGAACTCCATGGGTGCGGAAGGCCAGATGTGTATTGGGAGTGATTCCAGTCTGTTCGTTTCAGACATTTCATTCAAGCCTCTCAAAACCGTATTAAATTTCATGATTAGATACGCTTTTTTTCGCGCTAGCTTGTTGTCTGTATCTCCACCTCGAGGATCAGCTTGGATAACATTTAATACTGTCCAGTGGAATTCTTTTTCTGTATGTCCCATTTGCTTGTAATGGTTAACCATTGGTGCTGTTAGTGTGTTCGTTTTTATGCGTGATTTATGCTGAATGATTCGTTGTCTTACTTCTTGGCTTGTCTTACCAATGTAGATCTTTTGACATGGGCAAACTATGGCATAGACCACGTTTTTGGTTTTGCAATTTGAAACTTCTTTGTGCGTCCAGGAAATCTTTCCATCAGAAAAGGTGCATCCTTCTAGCGTCTGACTGCAGACACTGCATGTTCCACATTTGTGGTGGTCTTGAATTGGCTTCATGTTCCACGCTGCAAGCAAATCCCTGCGTTTTTTTGACTTAGTCAGACTTGCTCAAACTATTTGGGATCCAACACTTGGACAATTCCTCATTGCGAACATTGGCAAATCAAAGCTACATTCAGAGTTCTTTTTCAAGTGCCAGTTGTTCCGTATCATTTTCTTGAACTGTGTCGTGTGGGGGTAAAATGTTGATACACATACCAGTTTCATACTGGGTTCCTTTTGTTTTTTGACTAGTAGAGTCTCACGAGGAGTGAACCAAGCTCTTTTTATTGAGTTCTTTAAAAGTTTTCATGGATACCCTCTTTGTTTAAGTTTTTGTTGCAACACTTCTGCATGCAGGAAATAATCCTCTTTTCTCGTGCAGTTCCTGCGTATGCAGAGAAATTGACCATAGGGCAAATTGTCACGTAAATTTCTCGGGTGAAAACATTGGTAATGCAAGGATTTATTTTTATCTGTTGGCTTGCGGTATAAAGTTGTGTAGAGTGTGTCATTGTTTGCCCGCACTTGGACATCCAGGAAAGTAATTGTTGACTTGTTTTTAGACATGCTAAATTGGATGTCAGGGCACCTATTGTTTAGCCAGTTGTGAAACATATCAAGTTGTTCTTCGGTACCCTTCCACAGGCACCACACATCATCAATGTATCTGAGCCATTGAATTATATGGTTTGAATGAGGATTGTTGTTAGTGATGTATTTTTCTTCAAACTGTGCAAGTATAGTACAGCCATTTCCGGCGCGAAGGGACACCCCATGCCAGTCCCTTTGGTTTGAATATAGAACTCATTTTCAAACATAAAAAAGTTCCTTTTCAGTGCCAATTCTGCCAGTTTTAATATGAATGAAGTAGGCACTCGATGTGGTCTTGGGCGAGCCCCAAGGTTAATCTCCATTGCTTCTAGCCCATCGTTCTGGGGGATTTGGGTATAGAGTGAGACAACATCAAACGTTACCAGCCAATGGTCTTCCGTCGCGCATTGATGGCCTTCTATTTTATTAATGAAGTCCATTGTATCTCTCAGGTATGATGGTACTTCCTGGAGAAACGGTTTGAGAAAGATGTCAACGTATTGTGCAATTGGCTCCAGAGCAGAATCGCATCTGGACACAATCGGGCGGCCAGGTGAATTTTGGGGGTCTTTGTGGAATTTAGGCAGGAAGTATATTACAGGGATCGTGGGATTTGTTTAACCAAGTAAGCAAATTCCTTTGGGCCTAAAATATCATTATCAAAGCCTTCCTGCAAAACCTGGTGAATTTCCGCCTGGACTTCTTTTGTGGGGTCGTATAATATACACCGATACCAGTTCCTGTTATCCAAGTGCTTTTTTGCCTCTGCGATGTAACTGTCTCTAGACATGACAACGACCGCACCTCCCTTGTCTGCTTGCTTGATAACAACTGATTGGTAATTTCTCAATTCCTTTATCGCTCTTTGTTGATCTCGGGTGATGTTACTTCTGTAATATTGTTTTTATTTTCCATTTGCATGATGAATGACATCACTACATGTTCAAACGTTACAAATTCTTTCGGAATTGAATAAGGAGGGGGACAGAATGAAGATTTGAGCTTTAGGCCAGATGGTTCAGCCTGGACGTAGTCGTCTCTGTTATGAAAAAAAGCTTTAAGTCTCAATTTCCTGAAGAATTCAAGAGTCTCAGTTTTGAGTTTTGCAAAATCAGTAGGCTTCTTAAAATTCTATTTCCTAACGATAATTTCCCTGTGACCTTTGGTTTTTTGAGTGAGTTTGTTTCCTAAATGTAACCACTAACCTCTGACACTAAGGGCCTAATTACGACACCGCTATTACAATGCGACCGCACATGGTGCGTTCACATACTCCCATTTGTCTATGGGAGCTTGTGCTGTGACCATTAACCTGCCGTAGCACAAGCTCCCTTAAAGAATTGGGAGAATCTGTACATCCCTGAACCTCAGGCTGCCACATGGTGCAGGGATTAACAAGGAGGCACCATAGGTGCCCCATCGTCCCCCAACCGGAGGCTGCAGGGTGAAGGGGGCCCTGGTAGGGGCCCCCAATGTCGCTTTCTGACAGGATTTCCATGTCGGAAAGCCAGACGTGGAAAGCCTGTCAGAAACCGACATCGTAATCCCTATGGTGGTAACGCCGTCCATAGGGATTACGGGTAGGCCTCCGACTGGCCTATGGGCTTCTTGAGCCTGTCAGAAGCCAGCCGGAATGACCGTCCGGTTTCACTTTCGACTGCCTGCATTGTAATGCGGCGATCGAAAGTGAAACCTGCGAAGAGACTCGGTCGGAGGCTTTCTGAGTCTCATTGTAATTTGGGCCTTAATGTGTGAGTGCGTGCATGAGTGTCTCAGTGGGTGTATGAGTGTCTGAGTAGGTTTGTAAGTGGGTATGAGAGAGCATGAATGGGGCTGGAAGTGGATGTATGAGTGTCTCAGTGGGTCTGTGAGTGAGTGTGTGTGTCTCTGATAGGGGTGGGTGGTAAAGTGGTAAAGTTCTCTCCCCCGGTGGAGTTTGCAGAGTTTTGTCACTCTGCGCTCCACTTGGAATGCGGAGTTTGGCAAAAACTCCACCAACCACTGGAAGAGCAGAGTTTACTAGCGTGTTCACCCCTAGACTTCATCCCTCAACCAGTAGTGCACCAGAAGGCTCCTTCCAAGAGTGGTTGAGAAAGGAGGCAGTTCCTCCAACGAGGTCTGAGCAATCACGCTGTGAGCAACTTACTTTTGGCAGCAATAGGGGTTCTTGGCCTGCAACAACCCTCAGCAGCCAAGGGGACTTCATCCCTCAACCAACAGTCTACCAGGAGGCCCCTTTGCAGAGTGGTTGAGAAAGGGGGTGAGGCCTCTGATGAGATCTGAGCAATCCCGCTGTGGGGGACTTACTTGTGGCAACAAAAGGGGTTCTTGGCCCCCAACGACCCTCAGCAGCCATGGGGACTTCATCCCTCAACCAGTAGTGCACCAGGAGGCCCCTTTGCAGAGTGGTTGAGAGAGGGGACAGGGCCTCCTACGAGGTCTCAATGTTAAATTGGCCCTGGGGAGGTGGTGGTCCCCGGGCTGGGGGGGCCACAATGCCCCCCATTATGATCAATTTTACCTGGGGAGGTGGGGGTACTCAGGGCACAGGGGTCCATGCGGGCCCCCTCAAGGTGGTAGTCCCAGGGCATAAAAATGCCCAAGTAGGTGGTCCCCAGGTGCCCCCCTCTTTTAATGTTCATTTATATTTGCACATGCCCCCAGGACCTGGCCCATCTGGGGTCTATTTCCAAAACGAGCGCAGGAGTCCGCACTGTTTTTTTGCTGTGAATTTGCAGCAATTAAAACAAATGCTTTATGCTGTGGCTGGGCCCCAGGGGTACCCCAAGACCAAGGCTTGGGGTTCAAGGTATTCCTACTCTGCCATCTTTTCTTTTTTCACATTATTTCCCAGATGGCTGCCAACACTTCCTGGTTGAAGTGTTGGCAGCCAATCAGAGCTCTGCATTTCCCTGTACGAGCTCATAATTTTTCGCCATTATTCGCAAAGGACCCGTGGCCCTAGATATCACTAACTTTATTCTCTTAAATTTCTCAACATCTACTGAATGGATTTACAACAAATAACAAAAAACACAATCTGCGTAACCAAATCTACCTTTCTGCCAAATTTGGTGTAATTCCATCCAGTGGTTTGGGCTGTAGATGTGTTCAAAGGTCCTAAGGGAATTAACATGGAAAAACATACTTTTTTTACACCCCCTTTTTTCGGCCCCTGCTTGATGGATCACCCTGAATCTTTGCATGTGCAACAACAATCACTGGCACACATTTTATATGGATTTGTCAAACGGTGCCAAAGATATAGGCAACTCAAAAAACAGTTCTCCTAGGGAAACATGGTCTTAACTATAGCTACCTACTGGTGACCGCATTAGGTAATATATATATATATATATATATATATATATATATATATATATATATATATATATATATATATATATATATATATATATATATATATATATATTACCATGCTAATGCTCTGCCCACATATACAAATTTGGTTTTCCTTCAATATTTCCAAAACTACTGATCGTATTTACACCAAATAACAACAAGCATTTGCAATGCAATAGGTCTTGCATTTACGCGAGACCTATTGCATTGGAAATGGTTGGCATCCCGGACAATGGGAGGGACGGAGGGTGGGCGTGGTTGGAGAGGGCATGGACAATGGGAGGGAGATCAGGCAGGGGGAGAAGGCACAGACAACGGGAGGGAGGGCGGGGGGTGGTGGGGAGAAGGCACGGACAACGGGAGGGAGGGTGGGGAGAAGGCACGGACAATGGGAGGGCGGGGGAGGTGGGGGAGAAGGCACGGACAACAGGAGGGATGGCGGTGGGTAAAGAAGGCACCAAAATATGTCGTGCCTGTACTAGGGGAACCTCATTAAAGAAAATAGTGCTCAAAGTCTAAATAACGTGTACGAGTAACAACTGAAGTAAAGGGGCCAGTCGCCATGGGAGACGACAAATGAAGATGAGGTGGTACTAAGTAGAGACTAACAAGCCTATTTTTGCATCAGAAGCCAGCATTTAGGACAGACAATGACACAGGCCAATGGCAAATATGGGCGGAGAGTGGGGACGCTTCTATTCGCTACTCCACTACAACAAGTCTCACAGAGCAGCGCATGCGCGCTGGCCCTAGGCTCGACATAAAAAGGGCTCTTTCTGGACCAAGAGCTAGCTTTCTGCCAAATTTGGAGCAATTCAATTCAGCGGTTCAGGCTGTAGTCATGTCTAAAACCTTTATGGGAATAAACATGGGAAATGCATTTTTTGCCCCCCTTTTCTCAATCCCCTCTTGACAAATCATCCCAAAACTTTCCATGCACAACTAGAATCAGAAGGACACTGTTTTGGGAAAGTTTCGTAAAGCTTCGGCAAACGGCACCAGAGTTATAAGCAAGTCAAAAAATGCTTTTCCTATGGAAACTAGGTCCTAACTATAACTACCTACTGGCGACCAACATATTACCTACTAGAAATAGGAGTATGGCTAGAATCTCTTGTAATTCATTTACCATTTGACAGGATCCTTTTTCCCAGCCAAACCCCAGGTAAGTTTTTTTTCTGCTTCCACCACCAGGTTAGTAATGAATGGAGAGAGAAAATCTATCGTAGTTATTTCCCTCCCCCTCTCACCGGGCAAGAACCCTACATGGGCTAAGTCACCTGACAAACTCCCTGACAGTGAAGGAATTTATTGGCACAATACTAATACCTTGGACGGATTCTAAGGTATTAATTTTCTAGCTTTCTTATCCTTGCATACAACATCTAAGAGAAATGTGCCTGTCCCAGCACCAAAGTGGGCTGTTGATTCGACTGAGCCTTTACTACCTCCCTCATTTTTGTATGCCCACTGACCTTCCTGCCCACTCCAGCTCCCAGGGCTGAAACAGCTTTTTCTATGGATTCCTGATTTCTTAAGGGATGCCTCTTCCCAGCTTCCTGTTATTTACTCTTTTTGGGGGGCTCATTAGAGTCTGACATAACAGTGGCTCTGCAGTGGGGAGGCTGTGAACGGTCACTATTAGACCTCCCAGCTTTCACCTGCAGCTGATCAGCTTCAACCTTCAAAGTATTCCTATGGTTCATGATCCCTCCGACTTCCTGACTCTCTTACGTCTCCTCTGACCCTGTGGCCGATAGTAATTATTGGAAAATGTAATGCCTCCATAAGCATAAAGCCTTTTTCTAACAATCATTGGGTATTTAGAAATATAAACAGAATTGGGGGCTCACCAGATCCCTTGCAAAAACAGCTCTGGGAGGATAAGCCGGGGACTTGAACACTCACAGCTTCCAAATTAGCCTCCACCGGGCTCACTACAGTTGGCAGGCAGTTGTTAACTTTACAAAGCTCCAAATTAATTTCCTTCAGATGATTGGATTACAGGGCTTGATTAGAGCTAACAACCACAAGAGACTCCAGGATTCCTTGCAAGATCTTGTGCATTAGTAAAATATCATCCAGTAGGGAGGAGGATGAGGAGGGCTGTAAATTGATTGATGCAGATACTGCAGCCTGATTAGAAACTGTCATTCGACTGAGTCGCTCTTGTACTGAGGAGGAGCTAACCAGTCCTGGAGAATTCAAACTGAGCCCTATACCTCCTAAAACCGCTGTTTCCTCTAGAAATGTTGGAAAACTAAGGTACTGGAAGGATGAAAGTCTGGGGCCCTTCTCTAGATTAGAAGCCTATGAATCCTTTAAATTAGCTCCTTGAGATGGACCTCCTATAACAGTTTCAGTTGTGCCTCACATTCTCAAATTTTGATCGGGCAAGGGGTTAGAGCTAAGGTTGAAATGCTTTGCAGCAAAGTTCCTTATTGAGGAAGTTAAAGGGGAGAAGGTCATATTTTCCTTCCTCACAGACCCATCCAGATCTGTGGTTTTAGCTTCATTGACTGAATGTTTTCTCCTTTTTGTTGGCTTTTCCATCCCCTTACCCTTATCATGGCCCAGAAAGGCCCGCTTAGAGCAAAGGTTTGAGGGAGAGAAGGTCGTAGAAAGATCCATGGTAAAATGCATAACAAAAAAAAGAAAGATAAGCAAAATCAAAACAGAGCACACTTACCTCATCCTACCTTATTCCGACATACCATCAGCATTTGCCTCCTCCATCACAGACTCCAATACACCATCCTCCCAATCCAAATCAGACTTTTATATACTCTAGAACAGGCAGTCTGCTTCTACTGATAGCCTGTAGAGTCCATCCATGTAGCATAGAAACTGCATGAACTGCTGCGATTTGAAGGGGCTGGAGGCACATCCAAACCAGGGGCAAGACAAACCCTTGTCCTTTCGTACATTCAAACCCTGTAGCTCCATAGGGGGTAGTACACAGTGGTCAGGAGACCTGCTCTACCAGGTATGCTAGCAGCTTTAAGGCTTAAAAGCCAAGGATCCATGCTGACCCCAGACCGAGTCAATCATTCCACCAAACAACTGCTCAGCCTATTGGTATTCAGTCAAAATATCGAGTTGGAAATGTTGACTTACACTAATATTGAGTTTTAAATATCGTGACACAGAAATATCGACAGCAAGAATATTGTGGTCAAGAATATCGACTTTAAGGTAAGAAATATCGATTTTAATAATATAGAAGTCAATAATATCGTTTGCAAAAATATAGTGGTGTAAAATATCGATTTTTTAATTAGTGTTAAGTATTTTAGTATATATTTTAAATGAATGTGATGTATTTTTTGTATAAGTATTGTTTATGGTTTTTAATATATGTGTTACATTTTTAGTAGTTATCAATTTGATTTTAATTAAATGTAGCTTTTTTTAGTTCATTAGCGGGTTGTGGGTTTATAGGGGAATAGGGTGGAAAGTAATTTAATTACAATAAATTAATGAATATTTTGTTAATTGTGTTTTCAATTTTTTGAGGTAAATTTTAGGTGCTGGTTGTGGGTTTTATAGGGGTAAAGGGTGGGAAGTAATTTATTTTTAATTAATTATTAATTAATTGATAATTAATATTAATTAATTGATAATTAATTAGGGTAATTGTTTAATTATTTTTTGGGTTTTGGGTTTATAGGGGTGAAGGGTGGGGAATAAATTAATTTTACTTACTTTATAATTAGTTGTTAAATACTTTTAGTTATTTAATTACATTTTTTTAAATTGTGTAATTATTTTTTACAGTTTAATTTTAGGTGTGGGTTGTGGGGATTATAGGTGTAAAGGGTGGGAAGTTAATTAAATTTTATGTGGTTTAATTTGTTTTTTAATTAATAATATTTGTTTAATTGATGATTAATTATGTTAATTATGCAAATACATTTATTTTTATTTTCGATTGTGAGTTGTGTGGTGTAAAAGGCTAGGAAGTAAATAGACTAAATTTATGTAATAATTAATGTTTTGTTAATAAATAATTTCTAAATAAAAATATTCTCTGTTTCAAAATTATGTTTTTTATTTTATTTAATACAATGTTTGTAGGTATTTGTGAAATGTATTTAACATTATATTTATTTTTAATATGTAATATATTTTTCTTTTTAACTTATTTATATATTTTTTTTACTTAAAAAAAAAATATTCTGTTGATGATATTTTGTTTGTTTTTAATTTTGAACTGACTGGAGTGAGAATAGTAAATGTTACCCCTCCGCAATCCAACACTTTCCCTATTTATGCACTTACTGGAGTGGGAATAGTAAATTTTATCCCTCCGCTATCCAACACTTTCCCTACTGTTGCACTCACTGGAGTGGAAATAGTAAATCTTTATGCCTCCGCTATCCAACACTTTCCCTACTACTGCACCCATTGGAGTGTGAATAGTAACTGTTACCCCTCCGCGATCCAACTCTTTCCTCACTGTTGCACTCACTGGAGTGGGAATAGTAATTTTTACGCCTCTGCTATTCAACACTTTCTCTACTGTTGCACTCATTGGAGTGGGAATAGTAATTTTTACCCCTCTGCTATCCAACACTTTCCCTAGTGTTGCACTGACTGAAGTGGGAATAGTGAATTTTATCACTCCGCTATCCAACACTTTTCCTACTGTTGCACTCACTGGAATGGGAATAGTAATTTTTACCCCTCCGCTATCCAACACTTTCCCTACTGTTGCACTCATTGGAGTGTGAATAGTAATTTGTACCCCTCCGCTATCTAACACTTTCCCTACTGTTGCACTGACTGGAGTGGGAAATTTAAGTTTAAAATAGTTTAATGTTTTAATTTAATTTATAATACAATGTTTTTTTAAATAGATTTTATGTGATTGGTATATTGGTATATTGGTATATGTATATATATATATATTTCTGCTCCCAAAGTTGCCCTCCTTTAAGAAGCACTCTGGCACCAGTTTGAAGCTCAAGGCTTTATTTCGGTATGCACACCATCCCGTACATCGATGCACTTCACAGCGCTGCCATCTCCATGCCTGACGCGTTTCGGAGTGCAATTCAACCCCTTCCTCAAAGGCTCCGGCAGTTCCTCATAAGTGCATGACACCGCCCTGCATTTAAATACCCAGATGGTACGCCCTAGATGGGCCGCTCAGCTGCGTCTTACCAAAGAGCATTCTGGACTATGTAGTGTCATGATTCTGCCCCTATATATTTTTTTTTATTTGTTACATTTTTATATAATTTTAAAATTATGAAATACATCAAAATTATTAGTTTAATAATCGTTTTAAAGTAAATTTAAAGTAAATATATATATATTAATTATTATATATGTGTGTTTAACTTTTTAAAATTAAGTTTATTTGTTATATTTGTTAAAATGTATATTAAATCTAATTTATTTTTTTAACAGATTTTATTCTTTAATATATTTAATATTTATTATTTTTTATATATATAAAAAAACTATATTTTGTACAACTATATTTATGATATCTGTATTTTTTTTCCATATTTTTGTACTTACCATTATAAGTATTGGATATAGATATTTTTGACATCGATATTTTGGTCACAATATATTTGTATGGGGATATTTTGAGTGTCGATATTTTGTCAGTGTGCCCAGCCTATCAAAAGGATTGTAATGCAGCCAAAGTAAAGCACCCAATATGAACCAATGTGTTATGATGGGCTGCCAACCACAACAAGTACCAGTCACGACTCAAGGTAGCCCAAATCAGTTTGCTACCTGCAGCTTGCCAACTAAACCGCAGGAAGATGTTGGAGCGGGTGGGCATGACCACGAGCTGCGTTTCGTAGGTGCTGGCATTAGCATACGCTAAATGAGAGTGTGAGCATGAGGGAAGAGCCCACAAAGGTCCTTTATTTAAGCATAAATGATAATAAAAATAATCATAACTTGAAGTACTAGACATTAATATACAATAACAACAAACTATGAAAGCATGATAAAAGCATTATTTAAATTAAATAAACTTTCAAAATTGAACAAAAATAATCTATATTAAAACAACTTATAAATTCAAATAAAAACAGACTTTCAGAAGCAAATTTCGTGACTCTCTCTCAACTAGAGTTGGGAAAGTGTTTGACTTTGGAGAGATCAGATCTACTATTCCCGCTATAATAAAATCAAAAGTAGGGAAAATGCTGGAGGTTGGGGAGGTAATCTTTACTCTTCCCATTTCAATCTGAACAACACTAAGGAAATTGTCAGACTTTGAAGGGGTCAAATTTACTATTCCAACTCCAACGTAAGCAAAGTAGGGAAGGTGTTGAAGTTTGGAAAGGTCATATTTACTACTCCCACTCCAATGCAAGCAACAATAGTTGGCCTTTGGATGAGTTTAGAGAAGTTAAATTCACTATTTCCACTCTAAGCAAGGGTAGGGCAAATGTTGGGCTTTGGAGGGTAAGATTTACTAATCCCACTATAGTCTGAGCATCAGTAGGGAAAGTATTGGAATTTGGTGAGGTCAATTCTACTATCTCCACACCAACGTAAGCAAAATTGGATAAGTGTTGAACTGTGAAGGGTTTACATTTACTATCACCACTCCTGAAAGTTTATAATAAAAAACATTTAAATATAGACCAAAAAGAATGTAAAACATATTTAAAATAATACATCTATTATTTAAATATAAAGCAAATACAATTAAACTCCCCAAATAAATTATCATACAAATAAAAAAGTAAACTTGTAAAATATGTTAAAAATAGATTAAGTTAAAACACAAAAAATAAAACTGACAAATTAAATTAATAAAAACAATAATATTTTAAAAATGAATAATTGTTCATAATAAATTAATTATTGCAAAAATCACATACAATTAAAACAATGAACACATATAGGATAATTAACACTTTAATTTAATAAATTAATCACCAAAATAAAAAGTAATCAAAATCAACACATAATTTAACATTTTTAATAAATTAATTATGTTTTAAAGTTATCAATTAATAATAACATTACATAAAATTAATTATAAATTTAAAACAATAATTTACATTTAAAAAAACTTCTCACCCTAATCTTCTACAAACCCAACTCGCGGCTAAATTAAAAAGTTCTAACTACACTATACAAAAACAAACTATACTAAAACAAATTGAACACAAACATTATTATGATAGTAATAACTTATACCAAAATAACTAATATTTATCAAAGTAATTATTAACAATATTTTATACAACTATATTAAATAAAATGATATCATATACAAAAATCTTAAATAATTAAAAATACAGCATTCTTTCCTTTTATATTTAGTTCCACATTATTTTTGGCATCACAATATTTGTGACGCATACCATTTTTATACAATATTTTTTCGAAATACCAGCTCCGCACTAGGTGCACCAGACAGATTTCCTCAATTCCCGATGCCCTAGCAAAATCTTTTTCCCCCCACCTTCTTACCCATCTGCACAGCTTTTATCCCCCATTTCTACATCCTCCCACCACAGTCCTTCATAGCTCTTTGCCATCACTATCTTAGACACTATTACAGCCCCCAAAATACATCATTGAAAATATCACCTTGAACAGCCTTAATTTCCAGGCAGATGTGCATACAGATCTCACCCACTCTGTTATGCCCTTCAGGATAACAGCTCTGTTCAGCCTCCTTTCATCTATCTTCTTCCCTCTATCCATGGCACCCTTCAACGATCCCACTTCCTATTTCACCACTATAAGCCTCATATCCCAATTAATTAGGTTGCCTCTCCTTTTCTCCAGTCTTTGCCATCTTTGACCTCTTCCACTTTTCTTCCTGGCCCCTGAAAATCCACCCACACTGCCCAGTCCCATCTTCTCTTTGAGTCAGCTAAAGACATTTCAGCCAATTGCAGAGCTCTTATAGACCGATCACTTACAGATCAATCAATCGATCAATCAGGGAATTGTAAGCGCGCTACTCACCAGTGAGGATCTCAAGGCGCTGGGGGGAGTGGTGAGCGGCTCAGTTCAGTCAAAGAGCCAGGTCTTGAGCGTCTTCCTGAAGATGTTCAGAGAGGGGGCACGTCTGTACCGATCGGGAGCTCTTTCCAGATCTTGGCCGCGATGTAGGAGAAAGCCCTTCCACCCGTTCTGGCTCTGCGGATGCGCGGGATTTCGGCGAGGTCAGTGGATCGAAGGTTTCTCTTGGGTGCGTGTAAGGAAATTCTCTTGTTGAGGTATTGGGGTCCGGTGTTGTGGAGGCATTTGTAGGCATGGGTGAGCAGCTTGAATGTTACTCTCTTCTCAACGGGGAGCCAGTGGAGGTTTTGTAGGTGTTGGGTGATGTGTTCCTGTTGAGGGACGCCGAGGACCAGTCTGGCTGCGGTGTTATGAATGGTCTGAAGTTTGCGGAGCAGCGACTTGTTGATTCCGGCGTAGAGGGCGTTTCCGTCGTTGGGTCTGCTGGTAATGAGTGCATGGGTGACGGTTTTTCTTGATTCGGGGGGATCCATTTGAAGGTCTTGCGGAGGGTGTTGAAGCAGGTGGAGGTGATGGCGTTGTCTTGTCGGGTCATGGAGAGGGAGGAGTCGAGTTTGATGCCGAGGTTCCGGGCATGGTCGGTGGGGGTGGGTGGGCTGCCGAGAGCATTTGGCCACCAGGTTGTGTCCCAGGCAGTCGGGGAGGTTCTGAGGACGAGGACCTCTGTCTTCTCTGAGTTGAACTTTAGGCAGCTGTTGCTCATCCAGATTGCGACGTCCTTCATTCCTTCCTGAAAGCTGAGCCTGGTGGTAATGGGGTCCTGGTGAAGGAGAGGATGAGTTGGGTGTCGTCAACGTAGGAGACTATGTTGAGTCCTTGTTGTCTGACGAAGGCGGCGAGGGGGGCCATGTAGATGTTGAAGAGCATGGGGCTGAGTGATGATCCCTGAGGCACTCCACAGTTAATCTCTGTGGGTTTGTAGAGGAAGGGTGGTAGTCTGATTCTTTGGGTCCTGCCGGTGAGGAAGGAGCGGAGCCATTCAAGGGCGGTTCCCAGTATGCCAGCGTTGTGGAGTCTGGCGGTGAGTGTGCGGTGGGAGACGGTGTCGAAGGCAGCGGAGAGGTTGAGTAGGATCAGGGCCGTGGTGTGGCCTTGGTCTAGGAGGGTGCGGATGTCGTCTGTGGCGGCGAGTAGGGTGGTCTCTGTGCTGTGGTTACTTCGGAATCCGGAGTGGGAGGGGTCGAGGATGGAGTTCTCTTCAATGAATTTCGTTAGTTGGGCGTTGACGGTCTTCTCAGTGACTTTTGCCACGAAGGGGAGGAGGGAGATGGGTCGGTAGTTCTTGAGGTCCGAGGGGTCTGCAGAGAGTTTTTTTGAGCAGGAGCTTGACTTCTGTGCATTTCCAGTCGTCGGGGAAGGTGCCGGTTGTGAAGGTGGTGTTGATGATGCGTCGTAGTTCTGGTGTGATGGAGGCGGTGGCTTTGTGGAAGATGTGCGGGGGGCAGGGGTCCGTGGGTGCTCCTGATTGGATGCCCTTCATGGTTGATTAGGTGTCTTCGGTGGTGGCTGGGGTCCAGGTGGAGATGGTGGGTCGGTTGGTGGTGTTAGAGGGGGGAGTGGTTTCGGAGTCCGGAGTTCGCTCATTGAAGTTGTCGTAGAGGGCCTTGATTTTCAGGTGGAAATACGAGCTGAGCTTGTTGCAGAGGTCCTGGGAAGGGGTGATGTCTGAGGCCTCGCAATCATTGGTATATCTCTTTGCCAGAGATATCAACCATACACATGAAAATACTCAAAAGAACTCAGGTATGCAGCTCAAATATATACTGGTCTCCAGGAGTAGACCAAGCCATATACTAAAGAAGTGGAATATGAACTGCAAGGAAGAGTGAGAATTGGAGCAGAAGACTCAGAGGAGCTGGGAGAACCAAGAACCACTCAGGGTAAGTACCTAGGAACCCCACGGAGGTTGTGTGCAGAGTGGAAACACAGCTGCGTGCCCAGTGGATGTCTGGAGAGAAGTTGCAGTTGTAGTTTTAAAGAAAAAGGACCCTTCCAGAGGACCCAGAAGAAACCTTTTGGAGGATGGAAGGTTGGAGAGCCTCCCCACCCGTGAATGCCCCGTGAACCAGGTTACATACACCAGGGAAGCCGGGTGCATAGGTGTGAAGTGAATTCGGAACCTCCCGTAGACGACAATGGAAGGTTCTGGAAAACGTGCCTCTGGAGAACTCTCTGAAGAAGTTCGGTGGAATCCAAGGGTGGATTCTTGAAGAGGAGAACCTGCAAGCAGAGGGGACAAAGTCTATGCTACTCGGAGGTGACCAGGAGGCACGGAAGTACAATGCCTACCCTTGGCAGGGAGCTCACGAAAGTTGACGAAGCCCTTGTTGCTGCAGCTGTGGGGACCAGGCGATGCTGAAGAAGACCAGGAGCTGTGCACGAGCTGTCCCACATCAGATGTCAGTGTCTAGGTGGTCGGTGTCCGGCGGGAGCACCAACAAGCCTTGGTAGCCACAAATGGTGTGGGAGACCAGATGCAATCATTGGGACCAGCAAGGTCCAAGGGACTCACCAAGTACAGGAGAGTTAGAGCAGGCCCGAGCAAGCAGGGGAGCCTACCAAAGCAGGAGACCCTCAAGATGACCCACAGGCTGGAGGCACAGGAGTCGCAAGAGTACCTCGGGCAGGTCCCCAAAGTAGGAGGCCCACAGTGCAAGGGATGCAGTGA